>OX439386.1:600000-1072000 GCA_949319315.1 Zelleria hepariella | reverse complement strand
GCTTTTCGAAAGTTTCCGGTAATGTCTGTATTGTCGATGGACAGTCAGTGGTGCCAATAGAATCAAATTTCATCTGTCATTTTCGACGAAACGAGACTGAAGGTGAAGGCATGCCGTGAACATGAATATTTATTCATAGTTTTTCTTTGCCATCTTTGCTTTATTGTTTGATTTTTTATTGTTGAAAGTGGTACCGAGGAAGTATATTTTCATAAAACGTTTAGATTTTCGACCAAATCCCAATAGTTTTTTTTATATAGCTTCTTAAATTAAGAAGACCTTTTGGAAGGTATCTGGGTTTCGACATTACCCTAGATTTTAAAAGCCTTATGGGTTCCAACATTTGCTTAGATTTTAAAAGGCTTATGGGTCGTAAATAGTTGTAATATTATAAAATATATGTTGCTACAAAGCATCAATAATTTGCTTATTACTAGAAACAACGATTAGGTTACCGTTATAATATAATAAATTAAATTATCCTTGAATTAAGACTAATTCAAGTATAAAAAAATAAATATGCGCTACGTAACATTGCTATACTTTTAAAAATCATTCGGGCTTCTATCACAATAAGAGCTGTTTGAGCCCCTCTCTAACAAAAATTGAAAATATTGTTATCATTACTTTATTAATTCAAGTGCTATTTACTATCACCGTAAAGGTTAGTTATTCAGCTATACATTAAATAGTATTTAATGCCAATTTTACTTAAAAAATAGACAAATATTACCATTTATTTGGTTGCTGGGCAGATTTGAAAAAAAGATTTCGATGAAAAAAATACAAAAATTATTATTTTTAGATTTCTGTAAATTTTTACCTCTTAGTTTCGTGAAAACCAACCGTTCTTCAGCACAAACACTCAAATAACTTTAAAATTGACGAAAATACAAAACTCATTTCCACTAGTGATTGCGGCCCAGATGCATTTTAAAAGGTTGTTTAATTTCGTCTTTTTTCCTAGCGTAAAACCTTCTTTACATATCTTTTATCCACCCAAAAAAATCCCACGTTTGTATGATCAGTTTTAAGTACATTTTCGAATGTCGACATCTCTGGGCGTCTGCCATGCGAACCTTTTAAAAGTACTTTGGGCGTCTAGCACTACTTGGGCGAAAAAAACCTGGGCGTTAGGAGGTTATTAACTCAATTCGTTGAAAAAAGTAACATTCATACATACATACAAACAAACAAATAAACGAACGAACGAACGGACGGACGGACGAACAAACGAACGAACGACCCACCGACCGAACGAACAAACGAACGAACAGACGAACGAATGACCCACCGACCGACCGAACGAACGGACAAATTAAGGAACGAACGAACGAACGAACTAACGAACGAACAAACAAATAAACAAACAAACAAACATAAAAACGCCGGATTGTTAGAGTAGACTCGTGGAGAATATTACATTTTATGGTGCCTATTTAAGAGTCTACAGGGTAGTTGCAAAGAGACGTCAAGTCCCAACCCACCCGGTATAATACCGTCTGAATTGTCAGCCCGGTGCGGGGTGGGAAGATGGATCGACGCGGTGATTTGCTGTGTGCATCTTCGCGAGCATTTTATGTTATAAAACGAGCCATATCAAGCCATATACAAGCGTATACAAGGTGTTACAAAAGTAGGTACCTAACTCTTTTTACAGGGTAATAGCACCCAATGATAGGGATCACAACCTAAATTTTTTTTTGCTCTATGACGTTCCGTTAATTTTTAAATTAATAAAATGTGAACGATGTGGCGTGAGGAAAGAATTTTTTAAATATTGTTTTCATTGACTTTCACAATGTTTTAACAACTCAAAGCTATGTAAATGCACCTACACGCACAAACATATTTTTAAATTTGAGCTAATAACAAAAACAAAAAAGTTATGAAAATTTTTCAATTTTGAGGTTATAAAATAAAAAATGATTTAAGCTACAGGCACGCAGTTCAACGCATCACAGCCGCGACAGGCAAAAAAATATGTTTTCCCAGAATCAGCGAAGTCTACTCTATCAGCCTACCAACTCCCAGACTGGAGTTGTAAAGAGTAACAGAACCTCGTCGAAAAGATGCCTCGTCTTCAGTATTCTGTCACAAACATCAGAACTTAAAAAAAAACTAAACGTTTTGATAAAAACACAATAAATTTTTAAGAAGGATCTTAACATTTCACAAGTAGAATTTTATACCAGCCAGGTTTACCATGGACACAACTATGTTCTATGTCAACTACATAATAATATTAAGTATGTTATGTGTTATTTGGCTGTCAGGATGGTATATTAGAATAGCATCTATACCATCCTACTCCATATTGAGAAAAAACAAGACAATTTCGATATCGAGACTGTCTTGACGGCATCAAGACTTTTGCTTGCTTGATCTTGTCAGGCGAGCGAAAATATTGTCTTGGTCTTGTTTTTAAGATTTGACACAATCGAGACTCTCGATTGTGTCATGTCATCCATATCAATAAAAAAGCCGGCCAAAAAGGTTTATATAATCTTTGATATGTCAAAAAATTATAGCTGTCAGAATTCTACGGAATAAAGAATCAGTTTGAAAATAAATAGCGTGCACGCCACGACTCAAGTCTTACGGGAACTCGGGGAACTACGCCTATTACGCATAACACTGGAAACATTTAGTGCGTTGCACTAGCGCCACGTCTATCCGACTTCAGTGGTGGCGCGGACTCTATTTCGAGACTCTCGCTCGATCTCGCTCGAATTAAAATTATCGAGACGATAATTATAGACATTCTCGATAGTTTGAGTCGAGCGAAACAAGACCAAGAAACAAAGCACAAATTCGATAAAGATTGGCCAAGACGCTTGAAAGTAACGTCTTGAACCGAATCACTAGTCCCAGGCAATGCAGCGCCGAGTGGTCTCTTCAATCTTCATCCATGTAGTGTGAGTGAAGGTGCCACTGGACGCTGTATAAATCATCTCATTACGTAGATTCAAAAGATTTATTTTATTGACCCATTTCTATATAAATGTATTTTATCATTTAAATCAAATCAAAACTCTTTATTGTGCCAGAAAAAAACACAGTCAAATTTTGGAAATTGATAGGCAAATCGTAGAACGCACAATTTTCACACTTTATTTTTTTTCAAAATTGAAAAATCTTAAAAAAATCTATCTATATAAAAAATTTCTTGTTAAACGATTTTTGTTTCACGACAATAAAATAGCATTGTTTTTATTATTCTAAATAACAAAACAACGATAATTCTGCTGGTTATGAGATTTGCTCGAACTTCTAGATTATTGGGCAGTACCACTGGTTTATCCACCAGAAAAACAAATCAGCTTAATTATGCATTGTTATTCTGTTATTTATATTAATGAAAAGTACTTTGTTGTCATGAATGTAGCGAAAAAATATCTAAGTTCAGCTACAAATTTGAAAAAAAAACTGTGATAATTTGGGCTTTCCCGCCACGCTAATTTCATTGCACCTTAATTTCGAAAAACATAAACATAATTTCTATTTAAAATGTCACTATCCACAGTAGCCTGGCAAGCACTAGGTGGAAAATTGCGGGTCCGGCCGCCATCTTGAAAACTTGGGGCGTGAGTGCATAAACCGTTCCTATGCATGCTTGTAAAGTGGCATTGCGAGATTCCGCATAAACGCGTTCTGTATGGAAATGTTGTCGCGTTATGACACAGAGTTTTCCTTCGGCTTGTTTGGTTTTGTTGTTGCCCTGTTACGCTGTGGAGCTTCAAATAAAATAATAGTGTGACTTGCTTTTACAATATTGGTGGCGGACTTTAAAACTACGGACAACAGTGACTAATATATTAAGCTACTAGCTTTTGCACGCGACTTCGTCCCGTTGAACTACAGAAAAAATATATTATGTGGTTTACATTGCCCCTTAGTGTAATAGCGTGATAATAAGTAGCCTATGTGTTATTCTGATGTCTAAGCTATGTCCATTCCAAATTTCATATCTTAAAGGACGGAATATCTTAAAGGGGCCATATACATATATAAGATGCTACGTCAGTTTGATGTCACTGTGATACAAAATGTATAGAAGCGACGCGACGCAATACACACAGAAGAGACTGGGCGCGGACAAAGCAAAACTTCAAGTCAAAGTCAAATGTCACGTCCGCGCTCCGTCCTTGTCCCACGTCTCTTCTGTTTTTGACGTTTTAATTTGTTCGCGCCCCGTCTCTTCTGTATGTATTGCTTCTACATTTTGTATGACAGTGACATAATCATAATCAAAATGCTTTATTGTCCAGTCAACAACCGAAGAATAATACAATACAGTGGAATAATCTAAGCTTATGGAATTAAATAAAAATAAAGATACACACACAATAACATACTTAGATGCTGAATTCGGTACGCAAAGTTTTTTGTTCGAAAGTCCGTTATTGGCTTAATCTTATCTTTAGACAATATTGAGAAACTGATTTCAAAATTTTTTATTTTGGTTCAGTAGTTTGGATTTTACAACGTTGCAAAGATACGGTTTTATGACCTTCTCGCGACGGTCTGCATACTGTTGGCGGTCATAGGAACAAAACATTTTAGCGCATAAAAACAAAACTACTGGACCAAAATAAAAAAAAAATAGTTTCTCAATATTGTCTAAAGATAAGTTTAAGCCAATAACGGACTTTCGAACAAAAAACTTTGCGTACCCAATTGACAATGATCAACGTGTGTTGTTGACTGCAATAGGATGCATGCTCAGCATCAAACTGACGTGGCGTCAGCGCCGTGTCTCGTCTCACGTCTCTACTGTGCGACCCTTGAGGCAACTCTAAGCGTGGATGCGTGCAGCCAGAGACCGAGAAAGATGGCGTGAAGGGGAAAACGGTGGCCAAATATGGACTGAGATTGGGTTTCTAAGAAGGAGGATGAAAAATTAAAATGAAAAATATTTATTTTACAAAACACACGTATATGTATACAGCAGTAAAAGTTTACAAACTATTTATTTTTACAAAAGAGGCTGCATTATTTTAAATTCTGTACTCCTCACACTAGGCAAGCCTGTATCGTGAAAAGCTGATTATAATTTAACAAATAAAAGATTCAACCATACGGCGAATCTTTTATTTGTTAAATTATAATCAGCACCTCAAGATACCTACTATATCCACTTTTAGAGAACAAACTGCTCCCCAAACACAGGGTATCCTACAGGGTGTACTCTAAGACGATAACGGAACTTTAAGTAGGCTGTCTACAGATCAATACAAACAACTTGTACTAGGTGGCGAAAAAATGGAGCTAAAAAAAATCTGCTGTTCCATACAAAATGTCGACTCAGTACTGCGCCAAATGTATGAAACAGCTGATATTTTTTTCGCTCCATTTTTTGCGCCACCTAGTACAAGTTGTTTGTTATGATCAGGAGACAGCCTACTTAAAGTTCCGCTATCGACTTAGAGTGCACCCTGTAGTAGGGGAGGTAGAGAACTTTCTTGTATCGTACTTAAATCTTGTGTTTTTTTGTTTCGAAATAAATTAATTCTTATTCTATTCTTATAAGAAGACAGTCCAATCCGCCGCCATCCGCCTTACTATCTGGTCGTATCTGGGGGCACGGCAGTGCCCCCGCCAGGTCGAGCGCGAAGCAAACACTGCCGTACCATCCTTTACTGGAACCATTTCGCCGCATTTTCAGGCCCCTATTTGAGAACCTCTGGATAAGACCAGAACGCAGAAATTTTCGTCATCTAGTAAGCTATAATCACATACTTAAAATCCAAAATTTCAAGTCTGTAGGTCATTTAGTTCCGAAGTTAAGCGAAAGCAAAGTTTCGCATTTATGACACACACTCACTCACTCACTCACTCACTCACTCACTCACTCACTCACTCATGATCATCATAATAGAACTAGTACTTCCCATAAACTCAGAGAGCTGAAATTTGGTACAGAGTTAGGGTTGAATGGCCACATAAAGGGAAAACTATAAAAACTAGGATAATCGAAGATCTGGACTACCTGGTGACCCTGATTAGAAAACACAAGGACCCTAATAGAACTAGTACTTCCCATAAACTCAGAGAGCTGAAATTTGGTACAGAGTTAGGGTTTAATGGGCACATAAAGGGAAAACTATAAAAACTAGGATAATCGAAGATCTGGAGTACCTGGTGACCCTGATTAGAAAACACAAGAGCCCTAATAGAACTAGTACTTCCCATAAACTCAGAGAGCTGAAATTTGGTACAGAGTTAGGGTTTAATGGGCACATAAAGGGAAAACTATAAAAACTAGGATAATCGAAGATCTGGAGTACCTGGTGACCCTGATTAGAAAACACAAGAGCCCTAATAGAACTAGTACTTCCCATAAACTCAGAGAGCTGAAATTTGGTACAGAGTTAGGGTTTAATGGCCACATAAAGGGAAAACTATAAAAACTAGGATAATCGAAGATCTGGAGTACCTGATGACCCTGATTAGAAAACACAAGAGCCCAACCAAACTATTATAGATCGACATATACCGCCCTTACAAAAAATATTCAACTTGGTGGGCCGCTTTATTTGATGTCAAAAATCTAAGGTCTGAAGTATCTGATGAAGAACCCTCAGCTGGTATCAGCTTTATTAGAGATATTATGGTAATGCCCCTTCTACTATTGGTACATAAAAAAATCGACTGTCATTGCAAAAATCCAGCGTAGTGAGACACATCTTCATTTAATCTAGCCTATAGCGTCCCACTAGTGGTTCGCTCCGAACTATGAACTCGCGACCTCAGTTACAGATGTATAACTTTGCTTACGCCATTCGTGCAGGCGCGCGCGCTTTGCATTTAAACTATACAACCCCATATCTCGGCAACCCATCGACCGATTTGGCTCATGTTCGAATTTAAAAATTATTTTAATTTAGTTTACCCGCCTATCAAATTTCATAACGATCCGACCAAATTTACTTAAGTTATCGTCGAACAAACATTCATACATACAAACATACATACATACAAACGCCGGATTGTTCCAGCAGACTCGGAGGACTTCGCTCGCTTCTCTCGCTCGTTCAACAAGAAATAGTCGGACGATTAACTTTATTCTACTCGTACATTACACAAATTTAAAAATTGTGTCAAATAAGAAAATCTAATAAAATTAATCAATATGCCCTCGTTTCTACAAAAAGAAGTGAAATCCCACCAAAAACATTCCGTAAAAACTAGCCAGGTCTCGATGGATCTGCTTGTTTATCTCTAAAAAAGTAATGAAATCTAGACAAAGTCGTGCCAAGTCTAAGGTTCCTTACTGCGATTTCTTTATTATTATAGTTAATGTTGTGAGACTTGGCTGTTGAAGGGTACACAAGGGTACAAAACCAGGTGCTCCATGACACCATTGCACCAATCTCTCGCCAGAACCGCTTGTGTACCCTTCAACGGCCAAGTCTCACAACATTAACTATAATAATAAAGAAATCGCAGTAAGGAACCTTAGACTTGGCACGACTTTGTCTAGATTTCATTACTTTTTTAGAGATAAACAAGCAGATCCATCGAGACCTGGCTAGTTTTTACGGAATGTTTTTGGTGGGATAACACTTACTAAGAGCACACTGTACAGAGCAATAACATAGTAAAGGAGCGGGCTCATTCGCCGACTGAGCTGCAATTTCCTTTCACGCCAGATGTGGAGACGTGCACGGAGTAGGGCGACTATTGTTTTGGGGAAAATGGGATTATTGAACGAGCGAGCGAAGCGAGCAAAGTTCTCCGAGCGAGTCTACTTCAACAATTCGGTGTTTGTATGTATGTATGTTTGTATGTTTATATGTATGAATGTTCCTTTGACGATAACTTGAGTAAATTTAGTCGGATCGTCTTGAAATTTGGTAGGTGGGTAAATGAGGTCAAGAGAATTTTTAAGTTCGAACATGAGCCAAATCGGTCGAGGGGTTGCTGAGTTATTGGGTCGCGAGTTCGTAGTTCGGGGTGAACCACTTGATATAAAATAACAGAGGATTAAAAAATAAGAGCAACCACAGCTTTCCGGCTACTTGGGCTATGTAGTGGGCGGGACACCTGGCTATATGCACTGATGGTAGATGGATGAAGTCCATTGTGGAATGGTGACCTCGAGAGGGGAGTAGATCGGTTGGGAGACCACCAGCCAGATGGTCCGAATAAATTTTATTTCAAAGTCAATACGTGCGGAGTGCGTCTGAATCAAATGTAGTGCCGTCTCCTATCGGAGGTTGGCAATCATCTTGGCTATTTCCTCTTTTGAGGCTGCCAAACGGAACCAGGAGCTCGTGGATTGTTGGAACCAATGGCGTAAGTTCTAAAGCCATGATAACTTTGGTCTTCGAGGTCTCCTCCTGCCTGGTATCTTCCCTTGGATGATTAGTTGAAGGAGTCCATATTGGGCTTGCGCATTATACAGGGTGTTAAAAGACCGCCGACAGACCCGAAAGGTACGCATACTGGACACCAAAACAAAGTACTTTTTCGATAAATAAATGCTGGGAAATGATTTTGGTTTTTTAGGTTATAATTTTTAAAAATATTTTACCACGCAATGGACGTGTAACGCACAGAAGTCATATTGCGCAAGCGTAGGTATAAGTTTATGTTACTTAAGCTTGAAGTGCCGATGTTTAGAATACATTGCGGGTTGCAATTTTAGCGTCGTTTTTTGTAAGAAATATTCATAATTTTGATATGGCTTCTTGAGAAGATATGTTAAGGACTAGATACTGAATACATTTCTGCAAAAAAAAAGTTTTGAAAAGTCCGACTTTGAACCTCATTATCTCGGAAACCGTTGATTTCCCAGGCATAGTTCCTTGGGCAAAAATGTTCCTTATGATGAGGAGCATACGTGGTTTCCCGCTTTGTTGGCGGTCTTTTAACACCCTGTATACGTGCTACGGCCGCTGGAGTACACAAAATATAATTTGCGATCAAACAAAAGGCAAGGGATAGTCATGGTCACCCCACTACCTCTAGTTTTCGTTCCGCTCACTTATCACGTTAATTATTCAACCTATAACATAACACGTTACCACAGCGTATGCATTGTTAATTATAATTTAGCATACTATCCCGAATTTACACGAGTCCGAGATACAAGGTGTTACAAAAGATCCTAACTCTTTTTACGGGGTAATAGCACACGGTGATAGCGATAACAACCTAAATAATTTTTTTTGCTCTATGACGTTCCGTTGATTTTTAAATTAATAAAATGTAAAAGCTGTGGCGGGAGAAAAGTATTTTTTAAATATTGTTTTATTTACTTTCACAAGGTTTTAACAACTCAAAGCCATGTAAATTCACCTACACACACAAACATATTTAAAAATTTGAGCTAATACCAAAAACAAAAAAGTTATGAAAATTTTTCAATTTTGAGGTATAAAATAAAATTGTTTTTTTCAACTTTTTTTTAGAGATTTGACATCCTGTTGACCACTAGGTTACACCCTGTAAAAAGAGTTAGGATGTTTTGTAACACGTTGTATATTTCCCTACTAAAGTACTAAAGCTTCAGTGGCTCTGAAAATCGACTCTATAACTTACAAGAAGACAGCCATTAGATCGTGGGGACTTGTACCAGGGATTGGAAAGTACAGTCAGCCACAGATACCCCTTTCTGTTCAGTGGGCGTCCTTATGTCGCGCGCGGTAAGAGCTACAATGGGTGATCCTAGACTGTGGCCGACCGTACCACTCTATACCACCTTTCCAGCTCCTGTTATTTGTTATCCCGCGCCAAAAAAAAAAAATGTATGGAAAAAAAATAAGACTTACCTATAACAAAAGTTGTTGGAAATCACATTTATAAGTTGACGTGTTTAAGGCACTTTAAGGATTGAAACTATTGAAAATTGCCCTGTAGCTTAGGCTTTTTTCTAGTACCTACTAAGCTTTTTTTTTTTGTAAAGCGTTTTCCGTCGGATTGCAAGTGGCCCAGAACTTGCAAGCTCCGCAATCAAGGAACCGACCCCTGCTTGGAAGCCACTTTGAGCTCCTCCTGGGGCCTTAGCCTGTAACGCAAAGGTTACAGGAGCATGGACATGGAGCGGACATGGAGCGGGAGCGGAGGGCGTTGGCGGTCCGAGCAAATATGATAGCACACAGGTTCAAGAGATGTACAGCAGAGGTGAAAGTGACTTTGTTTAAGGCCTACTGTACATCTCTCTACACATGTAGCCTGTGGACTAAGTATACGCAACGATCGTTCGACGCCCTTCGCATCCAATATAATAATGCGCTCAGGATGTTGTTGCGGCTGCCGAGACACTGCAGTGCGAGCGGCATGTTCGCGGTGGCGCGAGCAGACTGTTTTTACACCATCTTGCGCAAGCGCGCAGCAGCTGCCCTGCGCAGAGTGCGTGGAAGTCGTAACACCATCCTGAATGTCATAGCCGAACATTCAGAGAGCAGTTTTATGAAACATTGCTGCCTCTTGCACATAAATAAAAATAATATGTACAAAAGGCCTTGGCCCAGCTAGTGGGCCAAGTGCCTACACTGTTTTTTATATGGTAGGTAGTCTTTATAATAGTATTAAATTTAAGTTATGGATCTTGTGTCTGAAATAAAGAAATTATTATTATTATTATTATAAAGGTGCCAAAATGGGCTCCCAGTCGACGGCTTCAACTACCTACGATTTATTAATGCTGTCGGTCCTTTTTATGTTTTTGTAGTACCCCTATAGCAAAGAAGATTGTTATTCTAATTCTAGAGGATTAGTTCTCTGGAATGGCTGTGGGCGGTGGTGGTCTAGTGGGTAGAACAGTGGACTCTGAAGCAAGAGGTACCCGGTTCGATTCCCAGTGCGGGCATGTATCTATGACTTTGTTTAATTTCAAAGTTACGTACATTTGTGAATTTGTATTAGCAATACCACTCGCTAACAGTGAAGGAAAACATCGTGAGGAAACCCGCGGCTCAGTTGGCTCCGCACGTATTGACCCGTCTTTCCTGTGGGCTAGGCCGACTAAGCTGTCAGGATGGTATAGGTGCTGGGCAAGCCTACTCCATCTAAAACAATGTCCCAGGCACTGCAGCGCCGAGTGGTCTCTTCACCCATCTAGCGTGAGTGAAGGTGCCACTGGACGCTGTATAAATCATCTCAATACGTAGATGCAAAGGCCTTAGTTTAGTTCTCTGGTTGTAGGAGAAAAACGAGGAAACCCCGGTTTTGTCTTTCTGCTGGGACGCAATCGACACGTTACAGACTGAGGCCCCTGCTTAGAAGCCACTTTGAGTTCCTTCTGATCGTCTTTTGACAGTCTGTCGGTGAATCTTTGTCCCATCGCCGGGTGGATATGAAAATTTAAAATTAATAACCGAGGAGCGCCGACGCGTGGCGCAATTTCCGCACAAGGACGCGCCCGAGCGCCACATTTCACGGGCCAAGTGCATCGGGCGTCTCACGTTTCGGTACCTCCAGTATCGATATCTACAGGGTGCACTCTAAGTCGATAGCGGAACTTTAAGTAGGCCATCTACTGATCAATACAAACAACTTGTACTAGGTGGCGAAAAAAATGGAATGACAAAAATATCAGCTGTTCCATACAAAAGGTCGACTCAGTACTGCGCCAAATGTATGAAACAGCTGATATTTTTTTTCGCTCCATTTTTGTCGCCACCTAGTACAAGTTGTTTGTATTGATCAGTAGACAGCCTATGTACTTAAAGTACTGCTTTCGACTTAGAGTGCACCCTGTAGAATGTCGAGGAGGGTAGACGTGTATCCATCCACTAGTATACTATGTGTAACAAAACATCCTAACTCTTTTTACAGGGTGTAATATACTGGTCAACAGAATGACAATTCTGTAAAAAAAAGTTGGAATTTTAATTTTTATTTTAAATACCTTAAAATTTAAAAAAAAAGTCAACGTTTATGCTTTTGGTATTAGCTGTAATTTAAAAACATGTTTGTGTCTGTAGGTGCATTTGCAAATCTTTTAGTTTTAAAACATTGTGAAAGTAAATTAAAATCATATTAAAAACATACTTTTCTCCCGTCATAGCGTTCACATTTTATTAATTTAAAAATCAACGAAAATTCCTTGAGGAACAAAAACATTTTGGTTGTGATCTAGCTATCACCGGGTGCTAGGTATTAACTTGTAAAAAAAGTTAGGATGTTTTGTAACACCTTGTATATAATGTAGAAGAGAATAGGTTATGAGCCCATTTACTACGTAACTACAATTGAACAAGCGAGCGAAGCGAGAGAAGTTCTCCGATTCTACTGGAACAATCCAGCGTTTGTATGTTCGCATGTATGAATGTAACTGGGGTCGCGAGTTCACAGTTTGGAGCGAACTACTAGTGAATTTACTTTTGCTTCTGAACCAGCTAATATTGCATTGCCTAACAAATGCCTCTTCAAATAAACTGGGGGTGTACCGGCTAAGACGAAGCCGCACAGTGGTCGATTTGTACGATTTAGGCGGCCAAAACTATTTTATGCTTTATTTCAGTAATAAATACGACAACAAATGCTAATCTGGTATTTTAGAGTGAATATATATGTTTATCCCTATTCGTTTCATTGAAAGCGTATTTTTCTATACAAAAAAACATTTCTGTGAAAATATTTTTGTAAATAGCGCCAATGTTTTTAAATTTTCTTTAAATCTCCCTTTGGTGTAAAATATATATTTTGAGTTCATTTGAATTATCGAAATCGGCTTAGTAGTTTTTGATATTTGGGTTAAGAATTATCACAATTTGTTAAGTAAAAGACGGCCGTACATAAAAAAAAATGTTTATTCTCTACAGTCTGCATGCCTATTTAAATTGAAAATAAAATATGGATGACAAAAAAATACAGTATACACTAAAATTAAATGGTCAACAGTTATTACCACATTATTATACTAAATGTTACTTACAATGTTAGGTACCGAATCATAAACAATAAGACAATATTTTATGAAAGTTTAACATACAAATTGTTATGTTACTCTTTAAAAGACAATTCTTCCTCACCGTCACTTTCCATGCATTTATCACAAGTGCCTTTTGTATTTGGCTCTGCAGGAAGCAAAAGCTCCAAAGTTTCCTGCAAAAATGGTTTTGATCGGATCTTCTTTTTTTTTCTCATTGAACTGATGAGCGGATCTGATGTCAAGAGTAACCTGTGATAAATATCAAGGTTACAGTCTTCGCGTGAAAACTTTCGAGCAAAGTTTAGACGGTATGAGCGAAAGTGCTTATTACGAGCTTCTGCAGCTTCCTCCGAAAGTTGACCAATAGGCACTAGAGAATTTTCTATAACTTTTCCACCATGTACCAAAATTTTATGCATGGTAGGAGTCATAGAATGCCAACCATATAACTCTACATACAGTTTTGCTGTCTCCATGGCGTATTCATCAAATTTCGGGACATCTATTTTGTGACCGCTTGATATGGCTTCCAAAATAACTTTAATTCTATAAATAAAATTAATGTCTATTCCCGTTATTTCAGCAGCCAGATGTGGGTTTTCAAAAAATCTTCTACTAGTATTGCCGTCATTTGTGTTACCAAAATTACATTTTGGCATATCTACCAAGATACCTACTTCTTCTCTGAATCTTTGCTGAATCTCTTTTTTTTTTTGTTGTTCTAGCATCTTTTCTGCTTTGGTTCTTTTTTCACGGTATTTCCCAACGGGCAATTTATAAGCTAAATGTAAAATACTCTCGAATAATCGAATTCTGGCATGTAAAGTTGATAGGCCAAATTCAAGCGATTCTGGGTGAATTTCGTTTTTTTTACTTAAGTCATTAAAGTTTTTTGAAGTGGCTCCGCATATGTAGCATCTACTCGTTGATTTGGTGTCAGTCGCCGCATTGCAAACTTTGCCGTCCACCATGGTCATTTTAAGACTGTGGCTAACCGAGAATTTTTGCCCATTCAGTTCCAATTCCGTGGCTTTAAGGGACTTCACACTGTCCCGAACGTAATTTATTTCATCTTTTGTAATGTCTGTAGACTCTTTTATAAATCTGAATCGTATCGGGCGGCAATATCGTGGTGAAGAAGGAGTCGGGTTTTGCCAAACCATTTTTGTTTTGTCTTCGCCGCAAACAATTTGTAGAGGCACGAATGAGCTCAAAAATATATTTGCATCCGAGTCGGCGTCATTCATTAACTTTTGTTTGTATTGAGCTTGTTGTGAACCATCACAACCCCATTTGCAGATAATCTGCAAGGAATTTCTCTCAGTTTCTGTAAGAGTCATTAGTACTTCTTCGAGGAAAATTGATAATCGCGTGACGGTGTGATCTAACAAAGATTGTAGATCACTTTCAGCACAGGAAGCGGTCACTCGTAGCGTCTCTTTGGGTGGGTAACATTCCTGTTTAGCCTTCAACACTAATTCGTAGCACGGGTAAAAGCTTCTGTTGGTTGCTCGCACAATTTCATATTGACTTCGTGTCAAATCAGCGTCCACGCACATTCGCAGTGCCTCCCGAGGCGTAAGGGGATCTTGTGCCTTTGATTTGGAATGTCTTTTTTTACATTCGTTTGCGGCTGCAGGCGAATTTGTAATATCTTTTAGGACTTGCGAGACGTTTCTTTTTCCTTCTTTTTGTAAAATTACTTGCGCTGCGTGAACTATCACTTCTTTGCCTACAGAGGAGCAAACTTCTTCTGTTTTCCTCCTTTTAGTTCTTTCACTACATTCACTGAATGTTTTGCTAGGTCGTCCTGACTTATTATGCGTTTTTATGGGCATCTCGAACGTTCCTGCTAACCATGCATCATTGCTTATAAGAAATTTTTCTAGCGTGTTGCGTGCTTTGGACCATCTCTTTTTTATTTCTGTTTTAAAATATGAAAATTTATGATTTATATACTTTTTGTCTTCGTCGGAGTCCCCGTAAGACATTAACAAATAATTTTGTAAGTATTCCAATTTGTCGTTTATTGATGGAGAGTTTTCCTCAATCATCGTATCAAAAAGATATCTGCGAGTTACTACCTCCATGCCCGAGTAACTTGATGAACCTAGAACAACGAAAAGGAATTTTAACGCAAAAGAAACAAAAAAGGATTTTTTCTCACTTTCTGCCTAAGTTAATGAATTATTATTTTTCTCGCGAAGTGGTCAAAGGTGGTGGCTATTTTTTTGTGGTTATCTGCTCAAAGAGCTATACTATTAGAAACCATAAGGAATTTAACTCGGACGGTCTCGGAAGTACAACATTTTTACTATTGAAAATAAAAAAATGATAATATTTTCTATGAAAAAGGGCGATCTTTGATACGTTGTAACTGCACTAAATATTGATATTCCTTATCTTAATTTAAATTATATTTGAAGGAGCTTACCTGAATTTTCGACTTCCATCACTTTCACTTGTAACTGAATAATATCCAATGAAATATTCACTTTAGAATATCGGTTGCGCTAAGAGTG
This sequence comes from Zelleria hepariella, assembly GCA_949319315.1. NCBI lineage: Eukaryota > Metazoa > Arthropoda > Insecta > Lepidoptera > Yponomeutidae > Zelleria > Zelleria hepariella. The sequence continues at coordinate 1,056,592 of OX439386.1, read as the reverse complement.
TCGAGAACGAACGCGTACAGCTTGCGCGACGATCAAGTTCCGACTACCTGTGGGGGCGCGCACGCAGTTCTAGGAACTGGGGAGGGGTGGGGTTTGGGCAGTCGGGGTGTCTATTTTTCCGGGAATCAATTAGTTTTGTTATAAGTTAACTTTGAGAAATGGACTTTTGGCCGCCTAAATCGTACAAATCGACCACTGTGAGCCGATTACCATTGGCGAAAATCGAAGTTCGATTTTTGAAAAATGTACTGCCACCCAGTTCAGTTCATTTTACTGCCAACCAGTTAATTTTTCATAAATCAAACTTCGATTTTCGCCAATGGTAAACGGCTTCGTTTTTGCCGGTAGACCCCCTGGTTATTTTTTCACTTAACCAAACGCAACTATTTCCCTTTGCAGAGCAAGGTCAAAATGTTGATCCTAAGAAATATTTTATGCTAAGCCGCGGTCTAAGCCGGACTCTAATTATAGGGGTCCTAAGTCAAGGTCGTACCTTACGGTAAGAGAGGGACGTACATAAGGGGCAAAGACCTAGTATATTAGTTTATTTATTTAAAAAAGCCATAAACTTCACTCATCATAGATAGGTGAAAATGACCACACACTTGCCTGGGGCCTGGAATACAGGGAGGATTTTTGAGACGGGGCAGGTATCTTAACCGTTATAGTTACAGGAAGCCAACTGAGGTTTTGGCCAGAGCAACGCAACTTGGCCAGAGCTACCCTCCCTAGCCATGAACAGAGATAAATGGAAAGCCCTTGTGTCAGCCCCAGACTCCACGGAGGAGTAAAGGGATCTAAGAAGAACTGAGGTTTGATTACTACGGGGTGCACTCTAAGTCGATAGCGGAACTCTGCCCCCGTTAGTTGAAAAGGCGCATCTAACATTTTTTTCCAAAATTGAGTTATATACACCGTTGGAATCAGAAAAAAAAGGCGCGTCGGCCAGTATTTTTTATTTTTCGCTATCTCGCTTCCTAGCAATTTTCCATAGTCAAAATAGGCGCTTATGCATCCAACTTTTCTACTAAATGGAAGATGAAAAGCCGAAATCGTCATAAACTTAGAAGAATAGCCGCATTTACACACATACGCCTTTGATCTTCATAGTATTTTTTTATGATCGGAAGTTTAATGGGCGCTTATTCGATATCGTTTCTAATGCTTAATAGATAGGTCGCAAGTGACCATTTGCGTCCTAAACGCTAGTTGAAAAGTATTATACTTACTTAGTAGAAAAGTCAACATCTGCCACATGCGCCCTTACTACTTAGTATTTTATGTTTTTTCGATGCGCATCTGCCAAATACGTCTCAATTCTCTATAGGGGAAATAAAAGTATGGATGGTACTTAACTGAAAAGTCGCAAGTGTGCCAAAGCGCCTTTTTAACTACCGCTTCCTTAAGAAGCGGGGCTTGCGGGAGGGGAATATGTACGGGGTGACTGATCAGTTGCGTCTTGCGTCGGAGTGGCAGATAAGGCGAGGCATGTTACGCGCCGGCACCATTTTGCGACATTGCACATTATCTTAGGTAAGATTTATACAATTTTATTTCATTTACTATTTGCATTATTCAACTCTCATTAACTTTTGAATTAGTTAATTAATTTATCACACATAAGGCTTAGGTGAAGCCGTTTATTATTAACAATGGTATTATACTTCTAAATTATCTGCCTAACGTGTAATGTCGATAGCTTGCAAAATATTGGAGCGGGCTTATACCTACTAGTGTTTTTGTTAGAATAAGGGTATAGTGACATTTATTTATTAACACTTTTAATGCACTTAAAAATATTTTACATTGCGGCGGACCTTATACTGTGTAGTGTGGACATTGCAAAAGTTATCTGTCAAACAGGTAGATGCACTTATTGGTCTAGTCATCGTAGTTTTTATGTAGGTAACTAAGAAACCTTAGGTACTGTAACCTACATATAACACAATATTTAAACCATTATGTTATTTCTAATTTCAGGCAAAACAAAATGAAGCATGGTCGAAGTTTAAACTTAGTTCACAAAGTTTTGTCTTCCACAAGTGTTCCAAGTACACCAGGTAGTACTCCACCGAAAATTCACGCTCGTCATTTAATTACTGACAACCATCATTGTGACATAGCGGGATGTGGTTACAAAACTACGCAGCAAGATTGCGCTCTGAATACCTGCGATGGTATCATTACCAACACCAATAAAGACTGCACCATCTCCGGCAGAACCAGCACCGAAACTACGCAGCAAGATTGCGCTGAGCAATGCTTGAGATAAAGACAGTCTCTTATATCATTCAATGGCTTTAGACAACCTGTAAACCGAACACACACTTAGTTTGAATGTGTTATAAAAAAACGCGAAGTAGGATTAGACAAGCACCACTAATTGGCAGAGTTGCATGGCAAATTATACCAAAACTCTCTTCGGTTTTCGGGCATTAGAGGGACTAATTTACTGATTATATCAGACTTGCGCTCTTGACTGAACTGATTGTTTTCTGACTTATTGACTCATATCACATCTGAATAGATTTTTGGTCACCGGTCTTGGGATTCCAATCTTGATATATTTCATTCTGAGAAAGTCAAGTACTATTTCGGTTCCATCAAAATCCGTATGCGTAAATTATAGTGATACGATCGCTTTGAAAAGTAGCCTGACACATCTTGTTCAGATAGGCTCGTGGTGTTACTTGTGTAAGTTTATAGGCACAAAAGCCAAGTCAAATTTGAGGATGTTCACCGAGCTGTCTCTGACACACGTCGCTAAATAACTGTAAAGAATATGGATGTCAGAAACGTTTATAAGTTCGAAGATTGCTCTTCTGCCTATAAACTTACACATTGTATGTAACGCCACAAGATGTGTCCGGCTACTTTTCAAGGAGGTTCTTCTCTTCTCTGTACCACTATAACGTCCAAAACGGACTTTGGTGGAACCGAAATAGTACTTAATTTTTTCACAATGATAAAGAAAAATATTGGAATCTCAAGACCAGCGACCAAAAATCAATTCAGAGGTATCACTCAAGAGCGCAAGTCCGATATAATCCGTAAATTAGTCCCTCTAATGCCCGAAAACCGAAGAAGATTTTGGTATAATTTGCCAGGCAATGAGAACTCAGCCAATTTATTTAATGAATACGAAGAATTGTAGTGGTGCTTCTCTATTCCTACTTTACGTTTTTTATACCACAGTCAAACTTAATGTGTATTCGGTTTACAGTTAGTCTAAAGCCATTGATATAAGAGACTGTCTTTATCTTAAGCAACGCTCAGCTCAATCTTGCTCCGTAGTTTCGGTGCTGGTTCTGCGGGAGGTGGTGCAGTTTTTATTGGTGATGATACTATCACAGGCATCCGGAGCGCAATCTAGCTGCATAGTTTCGGTGCTGGTTCTGCGGGAGGTGGTGCAGTCTTTATTGGTGATGATACTATCGCAGGCATCTTGATGCGTAGTTTTGTAACTACTACATCCCGCTATGTCACAATGACGGTTGTCAGTAATTAAATGACGTGCATAAATTTCCGGTGGAGTACTACCTGATGTACTGGGAACACTGAATTTTTCAACTATCGGGGTCAGTACAATTAATAAAAGATTATTAGATAAAGATTTATTATTATTTTTTACTTTCAAGTCAAGATTAAACCTAAAAAAGATGATCATAGGTACTTTTCAACTTAGTCAAGGGCTATTAGATTAATACTGGATATTGTGCAAAAAGTCGCATGTACTTAAATGCGCCTTTTCTTCCTAGGAAAATAAATAAAATTATACACTTGGTACTTGGGTTAAAAGCAATATAGAGCACATTCGAAATTGAAAGGGCGTATGTGGCGACATGCGCCCTTTCAATTGATTATTTCTCTTTTCTTCAAATTTTTAAAACTTAAATGAAAAGGATTTTTTGAGATTTTCCATATAATATATTTAAAATATACCTATTATTATATAGCAATTGAAAGATAATAATTTTAACCATTTTTCGACATTTTCAAACATATGTTATTTCGTTTAAATAACTGACAGCAAACAATTTAAGGTTTCATTCACTAAACATTTTTTTTCTCGGTTTTAGGTTCTTGTTACATGCGCCTTTTTAACTATCGGGGGCAGAACTATAAGTAGGCTGTCTACTGATCACTACAAACATCTTGTACTAGGTGGCGAAAAAAATGGAGCGAAAAAATATATCAGCCTTTTCATAAATTTGGCGCAGTACTGAGTCGACCTTTTGTATGGAACAGCTGATATTTTTTTCGCTCCATTTTTTTCGCCACCTAGTACAAGTTGTTTGTAGTGATCAGTAGACAGCCTACTTAAAGTTCCGCTATCGACTTAGAGTGCACCCTGTAGAAATGACAGAAATTGCGAAAAACTTTCCCCCTAAATTTTGTACGGGGGAAAGTTTTTGTTGATTGGCAGAAAGAAAAAAATCGTTTTTATTTTTCGGAACAAAAATTTGGTTTAGGTAAGATTTTTGCGATTTCTGGGTGGTCACTCAATTATTACTTCTCCGGCTTCGTATTATACCAGAAAAATGGTCGGGATTTATGTAGCTAAGTGATTAAGAGTCTGTCATACCTCAGCGCAAATTCGAATTTCACCCCCACTCCCCCGCGTCAGCCTTTCCCGCATTCGTCCGGCCGGCCGGCGGCCCGCACACTTTTGCGTTCGATGCGATTAGGGTGAAATGATTGTCGGCAGTCCGTATAAAATCCTTACGGACCGGAGGGAAAAGTACAAGTGTATTTTTTTTTATCAAGCATTTATTATTATTTTTACATGTTTAATATTGAAGGTAGTATAATGCCAAGCAGGTTCAAAGATCAGTCAATGTGTAACTCAGAAAAAAGCAGAAAAAACTCTTACAGAGAAGTAGGTAGATATTTAGGTAAAAACAAGATATGTCGAGCTAGGTACACATAATGAAAACCACTAAATTACATGTATTTATAACTCGTTTTAATTGTTTTATTTTTCAACATTTCAAGATCTTTACTCAGAAAAAGGGTTGTTCCGTATTCATGACACGACTTTTCATGCTATTCTAGGTATATTTTTCTGGATTCATGGTACGAGTTATTATTATTCCTACTCAAATTTTTTTTTCTATTTAATTTTCCGTTTTCATTTTACATGTGTTCCGTATTCATGCTACCAATAAAATACCATTGAATATTGGCACGTTAGTATGGTCAGCATAACAATTTCAATTCTAAGATTGGTAAGTCGGACTAGGTACCTACCTTAGTCTCTCCACTAAGGAACCAAATCATAAAACTAAGACGCTAAAACTGCACGCGCACGAACGCGCAAACCCGCAGGCACTTTTGGTTATTGAAATTAAAAAAATCGTGGGACTCGCGCACCGAGGATTCCGTTCGACCATTCTACGCATTTATTTGGAAGAAAAATAAAAACTAGGTAGGCTGCATACAGCGCCGTCTAAAGTTAAGATTTGAAACTAACATAGAGGGCGCTAGGCTGCATACAGCGCCATCTAGAGTTGGTCACCGAGGTTTGGAACTAATATAGAGATATAGAGGGCGCTAGTTTCTATGTCGTGTTACAACCCTCACCAGCATCATCAGGTATATTATTTTTTTGTTCATCTAGCATTAGTTCCTCAACTCAGCCAACAGATGGCACTCCACAGTCCTACATCGTGGATGGCGGTATGGCTTGGACTTTCGACTAATGTATCTTAGTAGACTTCGTATGAAACTCTTCCTATTACACTGTACGGAACCCTCTCAACGCGAGTTAAACTCGCATTTGTCCGGTTTTTAGGGTTCCGTTACCCTCAAACGGTAAAAGGACCCTATTACTAAGACTCCGCTGTCCGTTTGTCTATCTGTCTGCGCGTCTGTCACCCGGCTGTATCTCATGAGCCGTGATAGTTAGACGGTTGAAATTTTCTGTTGTGTATAATGTATTTCTGTTGCCGCTATAATAAAAAATAAAAAAACAGAATAAAATAAATATTTGAAGGAGCTCCCATACAACAAACATTTTTGTGCGAGTCCGACTCACACTTGGCCGCATTTTACACTTAGTTACTTCTTAAATTTACAAATGAAACAAAAAAAAAACTCACAACGTGTCAAAGAGCTATAGAAACAAGCATATTAAAAATAAAACTAACAGATAAAATAAACCACAACAACATAAAGAAAAAAGACGAAGATTATAGATGTTATAGAACACACACACAAATTGAAATGGCAATGGGCAGGTCATATTGCTAGGATGCACGAAGACAAATGGACTAAGATAGCAACTCCTTGGAAAGGCCCAACAGGCAAAAGAAGAAAAGGAAGACCTACCGCTCGTTGGGTGGACGACAATGTCATAGAACAGGTGACCAAGAACTGGGTAAAAACTGCACAAGATAGAGACAACTGGAAGAAACTGGAGGAGGCCTATACCCTTACGGGGTCCTAATCTCATTATTTTGAATTTTTAATTTTTTTAATTTTAAACATTTATAATATGTTGAAAAAATTCACTCGGGACAGGACTTGAACCCGCAACCTCTCGCATACCGTGCAGGCGCTCTACCAATTGAGCTACTATTTTTTAATTTTACTTTAAAATTTTAACGATGTTAGGAATACTAATCATCATCATCATCAGCCCACCTCTGCCCACTGCTGGGTATAGGCCTTTTTCCCCTCGCGCCACTTCTCACGGTCCCTAGCCATCTGCATCCATGGACCCTCCGCTGCAATGACGATGTCGTCCGACCATCGGGCTGCTGGTCTTCCAACTGATCGCCGTCCAGTTCTCGGCCTCCACTCTGTCACTGCCCTTGTCCACCGGCCATCTTCCCTCCTCGCCAGGTGTCCCGCCCATTTCCACTTGAGACCCGAGACCCGATCACCAATATCGTCAACCTTCGTTCGCCGTCGGATGACGACATTTGGTACTCAATCCATGAGTCTGAGGCCTAGCATGGCTCGCTCCATAGCCCTTTGTGCTACTTTTATACGGTGCCTGTTCTTCTTTGTGAGCGTCCATGTTTCAGCCCCGTATGTGAGAATGGGCAGGACACACTGGTCAAAAGTCTTGGTCTTTAGACTTTGTGGAATCTTTGATTTAAAAACATCGGCCAGCTTACTAAAGGCAGCCCATCCCAGCCCAATATACTAAAGCACCCAGGAATACAAAAAGCTTTTTTATTTTTATTTAATTTTTTACTTCTTAAAGGATGGAATATAGGTGCTGGACAAAACTACTCCATCTAGAACAATGTGCCAGTCACTGCAGCGTCGAGCGGTCTCTTCACTCATCTAGTGTAAGTGGAGGTGCCACTGGACGCTGTATAAATCATCTCATTACCTAGATGCAAAGGCCTTCGTTTTTTAGTTACTTCATAAATAATACTTAAAAATTAGGTGGCAAAGACTATTGTAATGAAAAATAATTATGAGTAGGTACACTTAAGAGGGGGCTATAGCACCATTTTCCCATACAAACGTAGTTCCGGTTTAATTTCTAAACTACAGGTTGGATTTTGCTGAAACTTGGTTTATATTAGTAGATGACCAATACGGAGGTTTGCAAATAGTTTTTATAACAAAAAAATAAATGCCTGAAAGAAATTAGAGCGATGCGTTTTTCGCGCCGTAAAAGGGGTTACTTTCAGCTGTTATTTACTTACATTATTACACTGTCTATTGGAGTCTAACTACCTTGGGACCATCAATAATGTATTGAACTTGACAGATAAAAGAAAGATTTTTAAAATAGCTAATATAATGTAGAAATGGCAGCTGAACTACGAAAAAAATTAGGAAAATCGATCTATTACATTACAACTACAATGAAATACTCGCGAAAGGATACAATTAAATACCCTTGGAGCTCTGCAGCCCTCTCGCTCGCACTTTTCAACATTTTAATAATAAAAATAATATCACGGAACTTTGTTTAAAAGTAGCAGTTCAAGTAAATATGAAATTAAAAGTTAGTCCACATGTCGATACCTTAATTATCTGTGTCTGCAACTATATTTCATCGTCCAAAGTTAAATCATTCCCTTACAATAAATTAAAATGTTGAAAAGTGTGAGCGAGAGGGCTGCAGAGCTCTAGGAGATTCTTAAGTTTCTCTGCCTATTATTTATTTCTTCCAATATTTTAGATTTTTTGCTGGCCGTACTTAAAAGCAAAGTATTTTTATTCTAATGCATGGTAGCATGAACCCGGAAAGGCTCGCAAGACGAAATGTAAAAATTAATAAAACAATTTCCATAGCCTGAATACGAAAGTCATGTAAAATGAATCCGGAAAAAATATTCGTGACATGAAAACTCGTGGCATGAATACGGAACAACCCAGAAAAAAACAGCAAAATAATGTAAGTAAAAAAGCTTACAGATGAGTAGGTAAATAGTTAGGTAAATATATTTGAACGAGCGAGCGAAGCGAGTTCTCAGAGTCTACTTGAACAATCCAGCGTTTGTAAGTTTGTATGTATGTATGTTTGTTTGTTTGTTTGTATGTATGCATGCATGTATGTAAGTATGAATGTTCGATCGACAATAACTTGAGTAAATTTAGTCGGATCTTCATGAAATTTAGTAGGCAGGTATTTATTTTGTATTTAGGTATTTGAAATGAGACAAAGATAATTTTTAAGTTTGAACATGAGCCAAATCGGTCGAGGGGTTGCTGAGATATGGGGTCGCGAGTTCATAGTTCGGGTCGAACCACTAGTAGGGCGATGCACATAATTTAAACAACTAAATTACGTACATAGATTTATAACTACATTTTATTGTTATTTCAATAACAATTACAAAAATATATACAGGGTGTTAAAAGACCGCCAACAGACCCGAAAGCCACGCATACTAGACACCAAAACAAAGTACTTTTTTGATAAATTATTGCTGGGAAATGATTTTGGTTTTTTAGGTTATAATTTTGGAAAATATTTTATCACGCAATGGAAGTGTAACGCAGAGAAGTCATATTGCACAAGCGTTGACATAAAGTTGTGATACTTACGCTCGAAGTGCCGATGTCTAGAATACATTGCGGGTTGCAATTTGATCGTCGTTTTATGCAAGAAATATTCAAAATTGTTATATGGCTTCTTAAAAAGAAATGTTGAGTACTCGATACTGAGTAAATTTCTGCAATAAAAAAAGTTTGAAAAGTCCGACTTTGAACCTCATTATCTCGGGAACCGTTGATTTCCCAAGTATAGTTCCATGGGCAAAATTGTTCAGTATGATGAGGACAATGCGTGGTTTCCCGCTTTGTTGGCGGTCTTTTAACACCCTGTATATTACAATGGCTTATCTCTGAGTGGTATATTTTGAATGCATTTCCCATTGTAGTTACTCATAAAACCACTGCTATAAAGAGTTATCTTCTTATCTATCAAGTTTATTATCCGCCGACTTACGAAATTAAATTGTAAGTATGCTGAGCGCATGCGACACAGGTTCCCCGCTCGAAAGCCGGAGCGAGACTGAGGCGGGGGCCGGGAAGCAGAGCGGATCCAATCTATAGCGGTCGCCACGAGCGATATGTTACGTATTATTTTTTTACAGCAAAAATAATAGTTATTTTAAAAAAGTGGTAGATGTTTGGCCTCCGTTTTGTTCAGATCAATCATTTTGCAAATTTTCATCGTCAAAATCACAGAGAATAATTAATTAGATTTGTTTTAAAGTACTAGTAAGTACAGTTTGGAGGCAACTTTGCGATTTAATTCTATCGAGAAAATTTTACGGAATCGCGTTTTCACCAAATGTTTGCCCTCGGATCAATCCTCAACTTTACGATATATTTATTACAGAGTGATTGCTGCAGTATTGTTGATCTAGGAGTTGTTTAAGCGAGGCCATTTTATGCTTTTTCACGACTCACAGACTCTTAAAGACGACAAGTAAGTAAGTCATCGATACAGTCATTAACAAAAGTGCTGATCGTTGGACGTTTAAAAACCAATTCAACTTAATTGTCCCTTATCGTCGGAAGGGGTAGGCCAAAACAAATACAGAAGCATCGCCTCGAGTTTTTAATTATTAAACGGTTTTTAAACGGTTTTATTTAGCTCACCCCGTTTGTTTTATTCTTTATTCTTGGGTCAAATTTAGTCATTCAAATTTCACCCTCTTCCTGTCAACCGATTAATCTGAAATTTTGTATACACTTTGGATTTTGGTGACAATAAAATTATGTTTATTCATTATCATTATAAATTCAAGATGGCCGCCGCTACAAAATGGCGGATAATTTATGTTTTATTAATGCCATCAATATGGGTATCAAATGAAAGGGCTCAACAAGCAGAATACAATATACTATAAAAAATTGAAATCCAAGATGGCGGCCGCTACAAAATGGCGGATAACGTAGGTTTTATCAATCCCATCAATATGGGTATCAAATGAAAGGGCTCAACAAGCAGAATACAATATACTATAAAAAAATTAAATACAAGATGGCGGCCGCTACAAAATGGCGGATAACGTAGGTTTTATCGATCCCATCAATATGGGTATCAAATGAAAGTCCTCAACCAGTATAATACAATGTACTATAATATGAATTAAACAGAATGCGAAATAAAAACTAAAAACTAGAAAATAAAAATAGGTAAAAAAACTTTTTAAGTTAAACGGTTTTATGTTAAACATACATTGCAATGTTTAAGATAAATGTACTAAAAACAAAAAAATAATAAAATAGATACAGTCGTGGGAATTATAAACATATGCATAGACTAGACTAAAATAAAACCGTGGGGCACGTCAACTGCCTAATTATAGTGTAACATTACAAAACAAACATTTTAATCAACGATTGTAGACAATTGACGTGCCCCACGGTTTTATTTTAGTCTAGTCTATGCATATGTTTATAATTCCCACGACTGTATCTATTTTATTATTTTTTTGTTTTTAGTACATTTATCTTAAACATTGCAATGTATGTTTAACATAAAACCGTTTAACTTAAAAAGTTTTTTTACCTATTTTTTTTAGATATAATTCTTCTTCTCGCCCACGGCGACTTTTAGAAGCGACGCTGTCGCAGTAGCGATGCTGTCGCGCGTTTGTATCGATACAGTCGCGATGCGGTCGCTAGCTGTGTGCCCTCGCCCACACGACCACGCGATTCAGTCGCTATCCAAACGCAATATTATCGCGCTTCTGTCGCGATGCAAGCGCGATTCGCGTGCCACCCTTCCTCCATTCATTTTCTCCCCGATGTCGTCCACACGGTCGCACGTTTGCATCGATACAGTCGCGATGCTGTAGCGCGTTAGTCGCACGTTGGCATTGCGTTGGCAATGCGAATATAGCGCGTTAGTAGATATGCTGTGCCCTGTGGTGCGTTTACGAAACGCGACAACACAAAATATTGCCAGGGCTAAATGTGAAGAAGAAGAGGATAAAAAATCGAAGTCAACTCGTTCTCCATTGAAATACTGAACGTCGCCCGTTATTTTGCTCATTTCCTTGCGCCTTCGCTTGGTTGCTTAATATTTGTTTACCCTGTTTTGAAATTAAATAAAGTCATAGATACATGCCCGCATCGGGAATCGAACCTAGGTCCTTTCACTTCACTGTTCTACCCACTAGACCACCACCGCTTCAAAGATACGTACATTTTTGAATTTGTAGTAGCAATACCACTCGCTGACGGTGAAGGAAAACATCGTGAGGAAACCTGAGCGTGTGAGGCATTATACCCTCAACGCAAAAATCGTCAACCCGCATTGAGCACGCGTGGTGATTAAGCTCGAACTCTCTCTCTGAGAGAAGGCCTTTGCCCAGCTAGTGGGACATGTAGAATTGTACAGGCTACATCTTACTTCTATCTTACCCTGTTTTATGTAAATGATCCGCTGAGTTGTGCTTCTGTCGTGTTAACTCGTGTTTAATACAGAAGACAAAGGCAGCCTATGATTACAGTAATTTTCTCTTTGTCCCAAAATACCTCCGAAGCCTTCGCTAGATGAAAGGGTCCCTTGACGCCAACGATCTCGGCTCTAAATGATTAAGTCACAATGGAAAAGATAGAGGAATCTTCTAGCCGCTTGTGTAGTACAGCTTTTTGTATACATGGTGTTAAAAGATCGCCGACAAAGCTGGATTTTTTTTTGTTGAATATCCCTATACTTCCCATGGGGTCCATAAAAAAATGTCTGATGAAGAACTTCGGAGATGGTGAGCGGAACTCAGCAAAGAACTCAGTGCAATAGCTTAAAAACAGTGTACCTTTCCACCTACCTTTTTTTTAGCCGTCATCTTAAAAAGTCAGGTTACCTTAATTTTATGCTAAATAACGGTATCTCATCTCTTTAGTGCAGCTATTTCGGTAGCGTTATCTCTTTTCCCTTCGGAGCCCGAGTTTTTTTCCGTAAAGCAGTTTTCCATACAAATATAAGATTAGACCCTTATGAAGTTGATGAGTGTATTATCTACTTCTATCTATTGAGTTGGCGTGTCGTGTAGGTCGGAAATTGCGTAGCAATGTGGTTGTAACCTTACCGACACAGCTTGCAATGTTAATGGCAGCAACATTTTTCTCTTATGACAACTATCGTGCGAGCGATGAAGCATTCCTCGGTTAACGACACAGCGTTTAGGAATGGTCCTCGTCGTGCCCGATGTTTTAGCCCCAAAGTATTTGCTTACTAATAATTGGACCCTATCCCTACCTATATTACTACAGGGTGCTCTCTAAGTCGATAGCGGAACTTTAAGTAGGCTGTCTACTGATCAATACAAAGAACTTGTACTACAGGGTGCACTCTAAGTCGATAGCGGAACTTTAAGTAGGCTGTCTACTGATCACTACAAACAACTTGTACCAGGTGGCGAAAAAAATGGAGCGAAAAAATGATCAGCTGTTCCATACAAAAGGTCGACTCAGTACTGCGCCAAATGTATGAAACAGCTGATATTTTTTTCGCTCCATTTATTTCGCCACCTAGTACAAGTTGTTTGTATTGATCAGTAGACATCCTACTTAAAGTTCCGCTATCGACTTAGAGTGCACCCTGTAGTATAATCAAATCAGCATTACCAACCAAATGACTCAAACCCACCGACCAAGTGAGGAATAAACCTGCCACCATCTTGACTATTAAAATTTAATTGGCACCGCTGATAAAACCGCGTAATGGAGATATTTACACGAACCAATTCGAAGCTTGAATCTCTGTGCTCGCGATTTTTTGTGGATAGGATTCGGACCATGGCTGTCACTTCCTCAGCTTAGTGCCAAAACCTTCTATCAAAAACACACTCACGCCCGGTTTCTGAATTGAGAATTTTACTAAGTAAATAATTAACTGTCGTTCTGTCAGGTCCTTTTGTGAGAAATCCGCAGAGGCAGAACGATATTTAAGTACTTGCTTAGCGAATTTCTCAAATCAGAAACCGGCAGTCAGACTCAGCATATCTTGCGCGCCGACTCATTTTCGTATTTTGAACATCGATCCACACCGGTTTAAGAGCTACGGTGCCACAGACACACACACAGACAGAGAGACAGACAGACGGTCAAACTTATAACACCCCGCTTTTTAAGTCGGGGGTTAACAACTATACAAATAGTCAAAAGACTTCAAGAACATAAAAATATTCAAATATCGAAATGGAACAAAGAAACGATTATGAACACACCGGCCTCTCAATAGGGATTTTTCCAAGTGTCAAATTTGACAGCGATTCGCGAATTATCGCGCAACTAAATCTGTGGTTTGTATGGGAACCACAGATTAATAGACTGATTTTGACAGTTATTCGGGCTATTTTTGATGCCTGGAAAAAACCCCATTCTAGTAGATACTTACCGTTAGAAAGTGACTTAAGTGCTCTTTGGTGATGAAATGAGATGTCTGTGGTGTTGAGTTGTCAACGCGATCATAAAATATGTCGTCCTAGTTGACGGAATGAATCTGGGGGCACGGCAGTGCCCCCGCCAGGTCGAGCGCGAAGCAAACACTGCCGTACCATCCTTTACTGGAACCATTTCGCCGCATTTTCAGGCCCCTATTTGAGAACCTCTGGATAAGACCAGAACGCAGAAATTTTCGTCATCTAGTAAGCTATAATCACATACTTAAAATCCAAAATTTCAAGTCTGTAGGTCATTTAGTTCCGAAGTTAAGCGAAAGCAAAGTTTCGCATTTATGACACACACTCACTCACTCACTCACTCATGATCATCATAATAGAACTAGTACTTCCCATAAACTCAGAGAGCTGAAATTTGGTACAGAGTTAGGGTTTTATGGCCACATAAAGGGAAAACTATAAAAAGTAGGATAATCGAAGATCTGGAGTACCTGGTGACCCTGATTAGAAAACACAAGAGCCCTAATAGAACTAGTACTTCCCATAAACTCAGAGAGCTGAAATTTGGAACAGAGTTAGGGTTTAATGGGCATATAAAGGGAAAACTATAAAAACTAGGATAATCGAAGATCTAGAGTACCTGGTGACCCTGATTAGAAAACACAAGAGCCCTAATAGAACTAGTACTTCCCATAAACTCAGAGAGCTGAAATTTGGTACAGAGTTAGGGTTTAATGGGCACATAAAGGGAAAACTATAAAAACTAGGATAATCGAAGATCTGGAGTACCTGGTGACCCTGATTAGAAAACACAAGAGCCCTAATAGAACTAGTACTTCCCATAAACTCAGAGAGCTGAAATTTGGTACAGAGTTAGGGTTTAATGGCCACATAAAGAAAAACTATAAAAACTAGGATAATCGAAGATCTGGAGTACCTGGTGACCCTGATTAGAAAACACAAGAGCCCAACCAAACTATTATAGATCGACATATACCGCCCTTACAAAAAATATTCAACTTAGTGGGCCGCTTCATTTGATGTCAAAAATCTAAGGTCTGAAGTATCTGATGAAGAACCCTCAGCTGGTATCAGTTTTATTAGAGATATTATGGTAATGCCCCTTCTACTATTGGTACATAAGAAAATCGACTGTCATTGCAAAAATCCAGCGTAGTGTGACACATCTTCATTTAATCTAGCCTATAGCGTCCCACTAGTGGCTCGCTCCGAACTATGAACTCGCGACCTCAGTAACAGATGTATAACTTTGCTTACGCCATTCGCGCAGGCGCGCGCGCGCGCTTTGCATTTAACTATACAACCCCATATCTCGGCAACCCATCGACCGATTTGGCTCATGTTCGAATTTAAAATTCTTTTAATTTAGTTTACCCGCCTATCAAATTTCATAACGATCCGACCAAATTTACTCAAGTTATCGTCGAACAAACATTCATACATACAAACATACATACATACAAACGCCGGATTGTTCCAGCAGACTCGGAGGACTTGGCTCGCTTCGCTCGCTCGTTCAACAATAAATAGTTGGACGATTAACTTTATTCTACTCGAACATTACAGAAATTTAAAAACTGTGTCAAATAAGAAAATCTAATAAAATTAATCAATATGCCCTCGTTTCTACAAAAAGAAGTGAAATCCCACCAAAAACATTCTGTAAAAACTAGCCAGGTCTCGATGGATCTGCTTGTTTATCTCTAAAAAAGTAATGAAATCTAGACAAAGTCGTGCCAAGTGTAAGGTTCCTTACTGCGATTTCTTTATTATTATAGTTAATGTTGTGAGACTTGGCTGTTGAAGGGTACACAAGGGTACAAAACCAGGCTCCATGACACAATTGCACCAATCTGTCGCCAGAACCGCTTGTGTACCCTTCAACGACCAAGTCTCACAACATTAACTATAATAATAAAGAAATCGCAGTAAGAAACCTTACACTTGGCACGACTTTGTCTAGATTTCATTACTTTTTTAGAGATAAACAAGCAGATCCATCGAGACCTGGCTAGTTTTTACAGAATGTTTTTGGTGGGATTAAATTTACGCAATAAACTTAATGAATGAGTCCGCGTCCATTGTAGTTTTAGCTGAATATGTATGACGACATATCCCAAGTAGCCGTAAAACAGTGGTTGCGTCTGGCACAGGATCGTGAGAGGTGGCGTGAGCATGAAGAGGCCTTTACTCAGCAGTGGGAGTTAACAGGCTGATGATGATGATGTTGTATGTCGTGCTATTATGTCTACCTTCTCCTTCTACTTCTGGTACCATCTCTTAATAGAGGTCGGCTATCAGTGTCGGTAACGTTGTGGCTCGGTAGAGTTCTGTGTGTCTCATCTTAAACCATGCTATTCAGGAGCCATGATATTTTTGGGCTGCCAGGGCCCTTAGCCTGTAACGCAATTGTGCCAAAATGGGCGCCCGGTTGACGGTTTCAATTACGATTTATTAATGCTGTCGGTCCAGTGTCAGTCCTTTTAATGTTTTTGTAGTACAGCAAAGAATGTTATGAGTCTAATTCTTGAGGATAGTTCGCTGGTTGTAGGAGAACAACGAAAAAATCCCGGTTTTGTCCTTCTACCTTGGACGCCATTGATACGCCATTGTGTTACAGGCTAAGGCCCCAGGTCTTCGGCGGCCCTGTAGAAGCCTTGCAGAATTAGTTGCCACATGATACAATTTTCATTGCTCATGATGTGGCCAAAATAATGTGATTTCCTCCGTTTTATGGTCTTCAGGAGCTCTACATACATTACATGTACATTTGTGAATTTGTAGTAGCAATACCACTCGCTAACGGTGAAGGAAAACATCGTGAGGAAACCTGAGCGTATAAGGCATTATACCTTTAATGCGAAAATCGCCAATCCGCATTGAGCACGCGTGGTGATTAAGCTCACACTCTCTCTCTCTGAGAGAAGGCCTTTGCCCAGCTAGTGGTACATGTACAATTGTACAGGCTACATCTTACTCTTTTTAGGAGCACTACTCTACGCTGCTGAATAAATATTGATGCAAATCAATGGAACCTATTTACAACTTAATGACATCGAGTATCCCGGGTCAGTTCATAAATTAAACGAAAAATGCAGTCGCTTTATAAAAGGATGCATTTCATTCTCAATTTAAATTCCAATAACGGTTAAAAGTGGACTCACTTCACAATGTAATTGGCGGCCCACTTCAAAACTATGGGCGCCGTGATATCCACGCCCTGCTTCATGGAAAACGGGCAGGAATGCGCACTTGTCGGTGCAATATAAGTCTTCGCATCTAAACTAAGGCCTTTGCATCTACGTAATGAGATGATTTATACAGCGTCCAGTGGCACCTTCACTCACACTAGATGGGTGAAGAGACCACTCAGCGCTGCAGTGCCTGGGACATTGTTTTAGATGGAGTAGGCTTGCCCAGCACCTATACCATCCTGACAGCTTTGAAAGCTTAGAAAGACAGACTTTGTTTAATTTCAAAGTTACGTACATTTGTGAATTTGTAGTAGCAATACCACTCGCTAACGGTGAAGGAAAACATTGTGAGGAAACCCGCGGCTCAGTTGGCTCCACACGTATGGACCTGTCTAAGCCTTCGCATCTATGCTATATGATTTACTAGCTTATCACCCGCGACTTCGTCCGCGATGACTAAGATAAAAGGTTGCAGCTCTATTTTCCCCCCGCTATCGACGCCAGTCAGGGGAAAAGCTAGCAATCGATAAAAAAATATTATTTCCTGTACAAAGTTTGGTAGCCCATTTTACCCACTTAGGGAGAAAATTTAGAAAAATCAAAAATTTAATCTAAAAAACAAAAAATATATAATGCTGTAGATTAACTTAACAAAGTTTTAAATCAGTTGAACAGAAATAAATATTTCCCTTTGGCATCCCCTTTCACCCTATAAGGGGTGGAATTTCGAAAATTCCTTTCTTAGTGGATATCTACTCTACAAGTATACACCCTGAAAATTTCATGTCTCTAAGATCAGCGGCTTAGGCTGTGCGTTGATATTTATCAGTCAATCAGTTAATAAAATATTAGTGACAAATCCGATAAAATTTAAGAAGTTTACATAGCATAAGATTAACAGCTTGTTATTGTACGAGAAACCCGGGTTCCCTCAAGATTTTTTCTTTCACGACTAGTGTGCAATAGCCCGTTTTCATCTGACAGTTAAAAGCTGAATTTAAAGCCCTTGGTAGATAACGCTCATGGGTTTGGCCATACAAGAACCGGGTAGTGGCTGTCAAATTTCGCTTACACAGATTAATAATAGTGGTTCGCCCCGAACTCTGAACTCGCGACACCATATCTCAGCAACCCTTCGACCGATTTGGCTCATGATTGAACTTAAAAATTCTCTTTGCCTCATATACCCGTCTACCAAATTTCATGAAGATCCGACTAAATTTACTCAAGTTATCGTCGAACGAACATTCATACATACAAACATACAAACGCCGGATTCTTCAAGTAGACTCGGAGAACTTCGCTCACTTCGCTCGCTCGTTCAAATATCTTCAGAAAAAGCGAAATTTGACAGCCGTGAAAACGGCTCATTGTGCATTCCTGTACGTGTGACCATTCTGTGTCCCCGGCTAATTGTGTCCCGCAGCCGAATATGCATGAGCATCGATCGGCGGATGAATATTCCACTATGAATTATTGGGACATTTTTATCTGACTACGGCGTCGATGTCGCCAAAAGTGGGATTGTGTTATTTGTTCGCGCCGAAACAGTGTTTGCACTTCAAACAATTATCTTGTACCTGGGTCCCAAATAAAAATCAATAGTAAATAAAAATCGCACAACAAAAATAGCTCAGATAAGCGACAAAAAAAAACTGTGAAAATTGTGCATTTCTCGCTACGCTACTTTCATTGACCATTAGGATTGGCGATTTTCACATTTATTTCACAAAAAAAAAATATATATAAATAGATTATCTCATGAATGAACGCATTAAAAAAAAACCGACTAAGTGCGAGTCGGACTCGCGCACGAAGGGTTCCGTACCTAATGGTACCTAACGGTACAACTAGCTTTTCGCCCGCGACTTCGTCCGCGGTGACTAAGATAAAATTAAGGTTGCAGCTCTATTTTTCTCCCGTCAAACAACCCAATCGATCAAGCCATTTAGTAGTTGACATACCGACAGCAGCGCCACCTACCGGGTCCAATTGTATTTTTAAATCATTCCGGAAACCATCAAAATACCCATATAAAATTTCGACGCAATCGGTTTAGCCATTTAGAAGTTATGTGAAAAAGATAAGTACGGAAGGATAATTCTTACTACCCGTTGTCCTATTACCCGTTTTCCCGTAAGAATGAAGCATTTTCCCGCGGTAAAAAGTAGCCTATGTTCATCAAAATAATGTCTGCTTCTAATAGTAAAATATTTTTTTCAAATCGGTCCTGTAGTTTCAGAGCCTATTCAATACGAACAATCAAAGTTACCTACTAGTGGTTCGCCCCGAACTGTGAACTCGCGACCCCATATAAACTTTACAACCCGATATCTCGTCAACCCCTCGACCGATTTGGCTCATGTTCGAACTTAAAAATTCTTTAAATTTCATTTACCCGCCTACCAAATTTCATAACGATCCGACCAAATTTACTCAAGTTATCGTCGAACGAACATTCATACATACAAACATACAAACATACATACATACATACATACATACATACATACAAACGCCGGATTGTTCCAGTAGACTCGGAGAACTTCGCTCGCTTCGCTCACTCGTTCAATAAATACATAGGTACAAGCGCTGGATTGTTCCAGTAGACTAGGAGAACTTCTCTCGCTTCGTTCAATAACAAGTTAAGCTACGCGTCCATTAACGGCGGATCGGGCCGGGTCGGGCTGGGGCGTGACGCAACTTAAAAATCCGCCTGCCTGTATTTGAAACAGCGTCCACTAGCGGCGGTCTGTTGCGCTTCGGCCCGCTCCGCCCCGATCCACGGCTAGTGGACGCCGTTTCATATAAATAAAGGCAGGCATATTTTTGCGTTGCAATGTGCCCCAGCCCGATCCGCCTAGTGGACGCCAGCCTTAAGTAATCGAAGGAGACAGCTATCTATTTACCCAATATTGTATTAATCTATGTAAAGCAATTACCCAGCAGCATTATGTGAGGAAACCCGAACCCATGTAATTTTCTGGTCGAATGACCAACTCGGCTGCGCTAATGGGTCATACGAGGCGTATATTATTGTTATTAGTGAAAACAATCCGTTTGCTTAGCCATGCATGCGTCTTAGCTGGTTGGCTTGGTAAGCGTCTAGACATAGTCTATATTGGACAAGATTAGGACTAGATATTCAACCTTCGAAGTCCTGTTGAGGACGCTCTTCACATTAATACCCACAACCTGAAAGAACTGAAGAAAAAACTTCTCAAATTAGAATAACTCGTGGTTCTCCTCGAACTTTGAACTCGCGATATCTCGGCAATCCCTCGACCGATTTGGCTCATGTTCAAACTTAAAAAATATTTTAATTTCATTTACCCGCTTACCAAATTTGATAACGATCCGACCAAATTTACTCAAGTTATCGTTGAAAGAACAGTCATTCACACATACATAGACTCGGAGGACTTCTCTCGCTTCGCTCGCTCGTTCATCTAAAGCCGACTACACACAGCCCTAAAATCAGAGGCTATATCGGGGAAGTGGTGGGGAGCACCCTAGATCGCTCTCTACAGGGTGCACTCTAAGTCGATAGCGGAACTTTAAGTAGGCTGTCTACTGATCACTACCAACAACTTGTACCAAATGGCGAAAAAAATGGAGCGAAAAAAAATCTGCTGTTCCATACAAAAGGTCGACTCAGTGCTGCGCCAAATGTATGAAACAGCAGATTTTTTTTCGCTCCATTGTTTGTATTGATCAGTAGACAGCCTAATTAAAGTTCCGCTATCGACTTAGAGTGCACCCTGTAGATCGCCTCGTGTATAGGCAAATCGTACCAGCAATAGTACGGTCGGCCACAATCTCAGATACCCCATGGCAGCTCTTACCACGCGCGGCATAAGGGCGCCAATCGAACAAAAAGGGGTATCTGAGACTGTGGCCGACTGTACCAACTCAGAAATTGGTTCGGGCGAGCTCACGATTTTTGTCTCCATGTCGCCACTGATTTTAGGGCCATGTGTAGCCGGCTTAATTGTGCAGAGACCCAACAACAAAACGGCCTTTGTTATCTAGCCATTGAATCTAAGGAAACCCAACACATTCGAAAGCAATCCGCGAAGACTCCGCCATTACTATTCTACTACGAGTTTCCCAGCTATCCACACATTCGACGCCTCGTCACCATATAAAATAGATCCAGAAGTTCTATTATAAGTTCTTTTAACATTAAAATGAAAAACTAGTGTATCCAAAAATAAAAGCTCGGGACCGATGGGAAAAAGAAATTGCTCTATCGATATAGCGTCTATAAGGACATGAAATACCGTTGTATACCAGAAAATTACGATAGGTACTATTAAACATTTTCAATATGGCGGCCGAGACATAACTGTCAAACGTTGACCAATTTTCCATACAATTCGTTTCTATATAAATTTAATGACGCTTATTTGTACGAATTGTATGGGAATTTCACCTTTCTTATTTGGCTCTTTTTAGGCCAAAGTTCTTCGGCTAAAGCAGAGAAAGCAAGTTCTTCGGTGTAGTTTCTTCTTTTAGCGGTTGGATGTATTATTGTGGCTCTGTGCAGGGCAGGATTTGCGTGCGGCAATAAATAGCGACCGAGCCCGCCCCACTCTGAATGGACAAATCAAATAAAAGCCGGCCCTGATACTCGAGATCTTTCCAATTGCACCGTTGCGGGGTAAGGTCTCGATTTGTACGTGCCATTCGTCAATGATCCGACGTTTTGCATTTACTGTGAAATAATACGAAATTAACGTTTTAAGCGCAACGGAAGAAGCGCTCAAGTCACAGCCTAGTTGGACTCATCGCCATTCTTAATAGGGCGTTAGAGCACCATTTTCCCATACAAACGTAGTTCCGGTTTAATTTCTAAACTACGGGCTGGATTTTGCTGAAACTTGGTTTATATCAGTAGATGACCAATATGGAGGTTTGCAAATAATTTTTATAATTAAAAAAATTGCCTGAAAGAAATTAAAGCGATGCGTTTTTCGCGCCGAAAAAGGGGTTACTTTCAGCTGCTATTTACTTACATTATTATACTGTCTATTGGAGTCTAACTACCTTGGGAACATCAATAATGTGTTGTACTTGACAGAAATAATTTTTTTTTTGAAATACCTTATAAGATGTAGAAATGGCAGCTGAACCACGAAAATTTTTGCCAAAATAGATCTATTACATTACAACTACAACTACGTACTCGCGAAAGGACACGAACACACGTAGACTCATACAGCCGCATTGCCTCTTACTTTTCCTGCGCCCCGTCTCGCTCTGGGTGAAACAGCTATAGATAACAGTGTTTCACGCGATTGGCCGTCACTGAGTTCCCACGGTCCTGAAGGAGCCTCTTAAGGCTCGGTATAAGGCTAACTAGCGCCACCAATGTTGAAAAAATCATATGTCCTTTCAGAAGAAGTTTCTGACAAAATCCTAAGATGAGCTCATGCGCCATGCTTTTCTAGATTTTTAAGTGTAGGTACCCAACTCAATTTCTAGTCTTAAGCTAAACAAATTTCGATAACCGCCAAAAACGGACGCTTTTGGCGGTTATCGAAAATTTTTTAGCTTAAAAGTAAATTTCGAAGAGGGTATCTACACTTAAAAATCTAGAAAAGCATGGCGCATAGGCTCATCTTAGAATTTTTTCAGAAACTTCTTCTAAAGGAAGATATGATTTTTTAAACATTGGTGGCGCTAGTTAGCCTTATACCGAGCCTTAAGAGGATACACCAATGCACCGTCAATGAAAAAAAATCATTAACTTCTTTTTAGATGCGTTTTTTTGCTAAAAAATGAGCTGTCAAATGAGAATCCCCAGGCTCAACTATTTTTAAGAGCTAAGGCCTAAATTCCAGAAGCAAAAAAATTTACTTGACTCGGTAGCTCAATTGGTAGAGCGCCTTCACGGTTTGCAAGAGGTTGCGGGTTCAAATCCTGTCCCAAGCGAATTTTTTTACCTTTTAAATCTATACTTATAATAAAACTCTAGCGAAGTCAATTCTGTACATTGAATATTTTTAGAAAAAAACTAGCAGGGGTTACTAAATAAACTATACTGAATCCAAAAATGCAAAAAAAACGGTTTATGTCTGTCTGTCTGTCTGTCTGTCTGTCTGTCTGTCTGTCTGTCTGTCTGTATGAACACGATAAACGCGAACACCGCTGAATAGTTTTTAACCAAACTTAACATGGTCGTAACTCACGTTTCTGGGAGTAACTTAGGCTATCCGATGTTTTGAATACATTGCGGGTTGCAATTTTAACTTCGTTTTTTGTAAGAAATATTCATAATTTTGATATGGCTTCTTGAGAAGGTATGTTAAGAACGTGATAGTGAATATATTTCTGCAAAAAAAAAAAAAACGATTTTGTACCACATTCTTTCGAAAACCTACATTGCGGGTTGCAATTTTGAACTTGATTTTTTGTGAGAAATAACCATAATTTTGATATGGCTTCTTAAGAAAGTGATACTGGTAACATTTCTGAAAAAAAAAAAAAAGTCTGACCTTATTATCTCGGAAACCGTTGATTTCCCAGGCATAGTTCCTTGGGCAAAACTGTTCGTTATGATGAGGACTATACGTATACGTACGTATACGTGGTCTCCCGCTTTGTTGGCGGTCTTTACACACTCTGTATAATAGCACGCTACGACTTTTGGCATTTGGGGCGCATATTGCAAATGAAAAATCGGCATTTGTTTTTATTTTATTTTGGCGGAAAATGTTAGTTCCACAATTGTAGCATAAGGCCGGGTTAGAGCGTATCTATGGGTTTAAAACAATAGGTATCTCACTCTTTTGTTTGACGTAGAGCGGGATGGATAGAGCCATAGATACGCTCTAACCCAGCCTTATGATGCTTGCTGGAGGGAATTCTGAGTGGTTTTCGGTGGAGGTCGGACAAAGTTCATCGATGTTAGAAATGTAGTACTGTTGCGTCGCGGTCGAAATCTTCTGGGTTTGAACCCACGCGAGGTTGAAATTTTTTTTTGTGCCTTTTTTAAATATTTACTCTACTGAGCCCAACTTGATATTAAAAAAATATATTTTGTTTGCCGTAGAGCGGGATAGACAGAGTTATTTGCGGTAGATACGCTCTAACCCAACCTTATGCTTTGCTTGCTGGCTTAGCATGAGAATGGGTAAGACCTTATCTATGAGCTTATAACTTTATCTATCCCACTCTACGTCGAGGGAGATACATAATAAACCCCCATACTTCCCAGGCAATTCTTATGCTAAGCTTCCTGGTATCTTACACGGGCGATACCTAATCTAAACAAAACATATTTAACCATAAATGTATTGTTTAGATTAGGGCACACAAAGACAGACACACAGACAGGCACACCCTCATAAACACATAAACAGACACACACACAAAGCTATCAAACTTATGACACCCCTCTTTGTTGGTCGGGGGTTAAAAAAAACCTTCCTTTTGAGTTTTCCTCCACAGTCGAATTTAAATTAAATGTCAAATGTGTAAAAACGCATACGAAGTCGCGGGCACAACTAGTATCTTTATACAACTATTACTATAATACAATTATTTCACTATTGCTATTACTTTTATTTTACCTCAGTAGAGGCAGGTAAATGAGTCACTCAGGTAAAATCCGATTGAATTTACTAACGTGAATGAATCGGGTATCTTTCACGAGATAGATTTGTAAAAAAAGCTAAACTCTGGCAAAGTGGAAACGTTTGTTCAAGTCTCGATGCGAAAAGAACTCGCAACAGAATGAAATATCGACCTACACATTGTTGTGGAAAAGTAAAGTTAACTGAGATATTATTATCTTAGTTTGAAACTCTACTTAGGGTCAGCCTTTGTTGTGACAAAGACAACAAAAAATCTGTATTTTACTTAAGGCGCTGGGCATAGTGAATTAGCCCGCGCACAAAGAAAAATGCACAAAATCGATTCCTGTATCAAATACACTAAAAAAATCGAAAATGTTCACATATTAAACCCTAGAGTTAGATGAGACCTACCTAAAACAGCCAGTTTTGTGTTGATATCCATAACAGATTGCATGATTATTTTGCTTGAAAAAAAGTGCGCCGCCTATTTTTTTTCAAGCACAATATCTTCAAAACGTTTATGAATGTCAACACAAAACTGGCTGTTTTGGATAGGTCTCACCTAATTCTAGGGTTTAATATGTGAAAATTTTCGATTTGTTTAGTGTATTTGATACAGGACTCGAATTTGCATTTTTCTTGGAGCGCGGGCTATTCACTATGCACCGCGCCTTTCTACATTATGATCCGATCAACGATACTCAAGTTCTCGTTGAACAAACATTCATAATATCATTCACATCTTCTTCTTCTAAAACAAAGTCGTGTTATTTACACCATTTATAACTCGAGATCGGGTGGACCGATTTTTATAATTTTTAATTTGTTGGATCTCTCCGCCCCGAATAGCAAAATAACCATTAAAAGAACGGAAAAACTCATGATTAAAAAAAAAAGTCTGCGCGGACGAAAGCTAGCAAAAACATACATACAAACAAACAAACATATACATTACTCGTACAAGCGCCAGATTGTTCCAGTAGACTCAGAGACCTTCTCTCGCTTCGCTCGCTCGTTCAATAAGCCATTTCAGCACAATTTCACAAAGCACTTCATAGATGGCGCTTAAAGGCGTGCCCATAGAAGAACCGGGACACGGTTTTGACAGCCGCGTTCCGTTTCTTCTATGACCATGCCTGTAAGGGCCATCTATGATATGCTCCGTGAATTTGTATTGAAAACGCTTCGATCAAGGATAAAACTAGATACAACATAGAACTCTGAAATGTGTCTGGAAAAATAGATGCCCAAATTGCCTTTGGGAGGTTATTTGCTCGTAGTCTATGTTATTAAAGTAAAACTGTACACGAATGCAATAAGGTTGACATTCGAATATTAGACGTATGGTCGAAATGATGTTTCGTATTGTTTTAATGCTGATATCATTTGTTTCTGTGAGGACAAGTTTTTATTGTGATTTTATACGTAATGCGGATTCTATGGGATTTAGTTCGGTGTTAAAACGGCTCATTATGTTTCAGTCCTAAGGCCTAAAGACACAATGCTGTGCAAGAATGTCAAACAACCGGCAGAGCTTGGAAGAGGTTACCTGAACAAACAACACAAGATAGCGTGCCAAAGTCCCACATCATGCGAGTCCTAGTTAAAAAGGGCCTTAAATACTACACATGCACAACTTCTGGAGAACTGTTCTACCTTCAACGAGGGGGCGATTCCGGACAATGTTATTGCCTGGTGGCACGGAATCGACCACTAAGGGCAAGTCTGCACTAGCGTGGTCTGGAAAATGATCTCGGACTGATACCTAGTCCTTATTTCTTGTAGGTTAGAAAGAAAAGGGATCCGTTTGAAAGTTACCTACGGAGCTTCGAAGACATGACCTAAAGACGTTGACGGCATCTATACAAGGTGTTGTTTTGTAAAGTGACCGACTAAGGGGTGATTATTTACACAATACTAAAGCCAAAAACTATAATAAAAAAAAACAGCGAAGAATACCCAAAAATCATTAAATTAATCTAGTTGTTACGTAAGGTCAGAAATTTGAATTGTTGAAATGAGTCTGCTACGTAGGTTTATTTCTAATTAGAATAATGTTGTGAATATTTTGCAATACAATTATTCTAGTGTTCTGATCTACGAAGCAGTGGCACTGCCCAAAAAACTTGTCGTAGACCAGAACACATAATCGGCTGAATTATTTTTGTTCTGTTGTTTACAATAATGAAAAGAATACTATGTAATTCGGTACGCAAAGTTTTTTGTTCGAAAGTCCGTTATTGGCTTAATCTTATCTTTAGACAATATTGAGAAACTAATGTCAATATTATTTATTTTGGTTCCGTAGTTTGGATTTTACAACGTTTCAAAGATACGGTTTTACGACCTTCACGCGACGGTCTGCATACTGTTGGCGGTCATAGGAACAAAACATTTTAGCGCATAAAAACAAAACTACTGGACCAAAATAAAAAATATTTAATTTAGTTTCTCAATATTGTCTAAAGATAAGTTTAAGCCAATGACGGACTTTCGAACAAAAAACTTTGCGTACCCAATTGCCGCGATCGAAAAATCGCTGAACAAAAATAGCTCAATTTAGCTACAAAATTTAAAAAACTGAAAATTTTGAATTTCCCGCCACGCTGCTATCGTCCACCCTTAAGAATGCTACAGTGCCCCGCCCTAACATTCATAACACATAATATAATAGAATGCGTACAATGATACCCAGCGAGATAATCGCCGCCATCCATTTGTGAAATGGCGTATTAATGAACAGCAATGGACGCTAAACAAGCGCCGCGCATTTCGCAATAAAACATTGACAAGAAATATTCACTGGAGGAGTTTGACTGAGTACTGAGCTAAAAGCGGCCCCGGCCCTGTACACACGACAGCACGTCGACGCTAACACGCTATCACTCTACTCGGTTATTTTAGGGGCGACTTTACAACAAAAGTGTATAGTCTGACGTGCTGTCGTGTGTACAATGTATAGCGCTCGGCCGCGCGCCTGCGCCACTTTCAAGTCCCTTAGTGACTCCTAATCAATAGAGATCCGCGGCCGAACAGACCGATAGACAGACAGACCGACATAAAAAGTATTTCGCATTTTTAGGGTTCCGGACCTCTAGAGGTAAAACGGAACTCCCTTGGTGCGCGAGTCCCACTCCCACTCGGCCGGTTTTTATTTAATTCAGTATCCCCTGCTCGTTCATAAACATATTAAATGTAGAGAATTTGCTGGAGTTTTATTATACGTACCTAATAGATAATTAACTTTTTTTAGTTTTCAAAATATTGAGCGATTCTTCTGATAGCGGATATCGCATAACATTGAGAGCAGACAGATTGTAAGCCATCTGATTATAATGGATTGTGCGAACTAGGAAATGAAAGGGTGGTCTGCAATGCGCTTTTGATTTATTGATGACTCTCAACTCAATGAGCCGTTTTCAAGCTGAATTTAAAGCACTTCATCATAGATGGTCCTGACCTGTATGCAGTGATGCCGCCCTGGTGCGATTTTTTGCGACATTAACTTTCATACTAATATTTGAAATCAGGAAAATGAGCTGATTGGAAGACTGATCTGCCGCGACAGTTGACGTAGGAAGGCTGTCAAAGTTAGCTTTTTCCCACAGATTAGAAAGTAATAGAAAGCTTCATAATTTATTTTGTGTGGGTTGTATAATTTTTATAAAACCACTCCACACTCACGGCTGGCCATGTCCAAATATAAAAGGGGTTATAATTATCACTCCACACACACGGTTGGCCATTTCCAAAAGTATAAGGGGTTTCTCCCTTTCAAGTCAGTTTTCAAACTACCTATTATCTGTGTAGGTATTGCTTTAAAATTTGTTAATCTGTGGGAAGAGCGAAATTTGATAGTCGTATCGATCAGCGTCAGCGAAGAAAGATGGACTAAGATAGCAACTCTGTGGAAAGGTCCAATAGGCAAAAGAAGAAGAGGAAGCCTACCGCTCGTTGGGTGGACGACATAGAAGAGGTGACCAAGAACTGGGTAAAAACTGCACAAGATAGAGACAACTGGAAGAAACTGGAGGAGGCCTATACCCTTACGGGGTCCTAATTTCATTATTTAGATTTTTTTTTTTTTTACTATTACCATAATTTTTTAACGATGTTAGGAATAATAAAGGCTTTTAATTTAATTTTTTATTTTATTTAATTTTTATCGATCAGCGTCATCTATCAAGCATTTTAAAATCAGCTTTTATGAGTCAAAGGAAAACGGGCCATTCAAACATCATTTGAGTCCACAACAAGCTGATGATGATGATGATGATGATGAAGAAGAAAATACATAGACAACCAAAAGGCCTTTAAAAAAAGATTCAGTTAACGCACAGTGGTGACCAAAATGACCGAACATTAGAAGACGACATTTTCAAACCATTTATAAAACAAACCAGGGCAATGAACAGAAAGAACAATCCCACCAAAAACATTCTGTAAAAAACTAGCCAGGTCTCGATGGAGCTGCTTGTTTATCTCTAAAAAGTAATGAAATCTAGACAAAGTCGTGCCAAGTCTAAGGTCCCTTACTGCGATTTCTTTAGTATTACAGTTAATGTTGTGTGACTTGGTCGTTGAAGGGTACACAAGCGGTTCTGGCGTCAGATTGGTGCAATGGTGTCATGGAGCACCTGGCTTTGTACCCTTGTATACCCTTCAACGGCCAAGTCACACAACATTAACTGTAATACTAAAGAAATCGCAGTAAGGGACCTTAGACTTGGCACGACTTTGTCTAGATTTCATTACTTTTTAGAGATAAACAAGCAGCTCCATCGAGACCTGGCTAGTTTTTTACAGAATGTTTTAGGTGGGATTTCACTTCTTTTTGTAGAAACGTAGGCATATTGATTTATTTCATTAGATTTTCTTATTGGAAACATTTTTTTAATTTGTGTAATGTTCGAGTAGAATAAAGTTAATCGTTCGACTATTTCTTCTTGTTAAATTGTAAGTATAAGTATAAAAGCCAGTCTAGTCTTATCCAGAGATTTCCTTTAATTTTATTTATATGCGTATTAAAAGCAGAAGGGGAGGCATTCGCCCAGCAGTAGGACGCTATAGGCTAGATTAAATTAGAAGATGTGTCCCACTACGCTGGATTTCTGCAATGACAGTCGATATTTTTATGTACCAATAGTAGAAGGGGGCATTACCATAATCTCTTATACAGCTGAGACCAGCTGAGGGTTCTTCATCAGATACTTCAGACCTTCGATTTTTGACATTAAATGAAGCGGCCCACCAAGTTGAATATTTTTTGTAAGGGCGGTATTATGTCGATCTATAATAGTTTGGTTGGGCTCTTGTGTTTTCTAATCAGGTCACCAGGTACTCCAGATCTTCGACTATCCTAGTTTTTATAGTTTTCCCTTTATGTGGCCATTAAACCCTAACTCTGTACCAAATTTCAGCTCTTTCGAGTTTATGGGGAAGTACTAGTTCTATTAGGGCTCTTGTGTTTTCTAATCAGGGTCACCAGGTACTCCAGATCTTCGATTATCCTAGTTTTTATAGTTTTCCCTTTATGTGGCTATTAAACCCTAACTCTGTACCAAATTTCAGCTCTCTGAGTTTATGGGAAGTGCTAGTTCTATTAGGGCTCTTGTGTTTTCTAATCAGGGTCACCAGGTACTCCAGATCTTCGATTATCCTAGTTTTTATAGTTTTCCCTTTATGTGACCATTAAACCCTAACTCTGTACCAAATTTCAGCTCTCTGAGTTTATGGGAAGTACTAGTTCTATTAGGGCTCTTGTGTTTTCTAATCAGGGTCACCAGGTACTCCAGATCTTCGATTATCCTAGTTTTTATAGTTTTCCCTTTATGTGGCTATTAAACCCTAACTCTGTATCAAATTTCAGCTCTCTGAGTTTATGGGAAGTGCTAGTTCTATTAGGGCTCTTGTGTTTTCTAATCAGGGTCACCAGGTACTCCAGATCTTCGATTATCCTAGTTTTTATAGTTTTCCCTTTATGTGACCATTAAACCCTAACTCTGTACCAAATTTCAGCTCTCTGAGTTTATGGGAAGTACTAGTTCTATTAGGGCTCTTGTGTTTTCTAATCAGGTCACCAGGTACTCCAGATCTTCGATTATCCTAGTTTTTATAGTTTTCCCTTTATGTGACCATTAAACCCTAACTCTGTACCAAATTTAAGCTCTCTGAGTTTATGGGAAGTACTAGTTCTATTAGGGCTCTTGTGTTTTCTAATCAGGGTCACCAGGTACTCCAGATCTTCGATTATCCCAGTTTTTATAGTTTTCCCTTTATGTGGCCATTAAACCCTAACTCTGTACCAAATTTCAGCTCTCTGAGTTTATGGGAAGTACTAGTTCTATTAGGGCTCTTGTGTTTTCTAATCAGGGTCACCAGGTACTCCAGATCTTCGATTATCCTAGTTTTTATAGTTTTCCCTTTATGTGACCATTAAACCCTAACTCTGTACCAAATTTCAGCTCTCTGAGTTTATGGGAAGTACTAGTTCTATTAGGGCTCTTGTGTTTTCTAATCAGGGTCACCAGGTACTCCAGATCTTCGATTATCCTAGTTTTTATAGTTTTCCCTTTATGTGGCTATTAAACCCTAACTCTGTACCAAATTTCAGCTCTCTGAGTTTATGGGAAGTGCTAGTTCTATTAGGGCTCTTGTGTTTTCTAATCAGGGTCACCAGGTACTCCAGATCTTCGATTATCCTAGTTTTTATAGTTTTCCCTTTATGTGACCATTAAACCCTAACTCTGTACCAAATTTCAGCTCTCTGAGTTTATGGGAAGTACTAGTTCTATTATGATGATCATGAGTGAGTGAGTGAGTGAGTGTGTGTCATAAATGCGAAACTTTGCTTTCGCTTAACTTCGGAACTAAATGACCTGAAGACTTGAAATTTTGGATTTTAGGTATGTGATTATAGCTCACTAGATGACGAAAATTTCTGCGTTCTGGTCTTATCCAGAGGTTCTCAAATAGGGGCCTGAAAATGCGGCGAAATGGTTCCAGTAAAGGATGGTACGGCAGTGTTTGCTTCGCGCTCGACCTGGCGGGGGCACTGCCGTGCCCCCAGATAGGTACAGTGAAAGAATAAAAAAAACCCACCAAGTGCTGGTTGGATACGCGCACCGAAGGTTCCGTTGTGCACTATGAATAAAATAAACAAACTGGCCAAGTGCGAGTGCAAGGATTCCGTACTGACATACAGTAAACGATGTTTTTTTGTTATTTTAAATACCAGAGACTTAGGAATGGTCAAAACCTATTTTTTATATTTTTTATTTTATTTTAGGCCCCGTAGTTTCGGAGATAAGGGGACGGGGGGAAGGTAGATTTTTGCGTATTTTCTTAATAACTTCAAAATTAATTAATTAAAAAAATACATTTGTGATGCTAAGAATGATTCCTTTGATTATAATAATTTTCGGCCTAGAAGTGGCTACCATAATTGAAATTCTTCTATTTACGTTACAAGTTATAGCAACATACATAATATTATTTGTACCTAATTTCAACTCTATCGGTTTAGTAGTTTCGGAGAAAATTAGGTGTGACAGACAGACAAATAGAAAGATACACGAGTGATCCTTTAATGGTTCCGTTTTTTCCTTTTGTTCCGTACCAACCCTAAAAACTGGAAAAAAAACCGCTTGTCCACCGCACGTCACGTCAACCCATACCAAAAATATCCAAAACTATCCCGTCAAGTCTCTTTGACGTTGACATAGACTTTGCGGTGGACAACCGCCCGAGGGTCCTGTTTGGCACCCTTCGGCTATGGAATCCTAAAAAAAGCAAAGCCGTCAGAAGATTCGTATTAGGTCAATGCACAATCAGAAAGGACGAGGCGACGAAAGGCCCGCGCAGAGACAAAAGGAATTTTCAATTACCCGAAAACACAATTTGGGGAATAATCAAAGACGCCAGTGGCATCGTAAAGTTAAGGCAGTAAGTTACCTTAAGTTGATGGTCAAGGCATACTAGATATTTCACTAAGAAGTGCTAATAATAATATTATTATAAACTAGCTTTTTCCCGCGACTTCGTCCGCGCAGACTTTTTTTTTCTCGTGAGTTTTTCCGTTGTTTTAATGGTTATTCTGCTATTCGGGGCGGAAAGAAATCCAACAAATCAAAAACCATAAAAATCGATCCACCCGTTCTCGAGTTATAAATGGTGTAACTGACACGACTTTGTTTTAAATGGTGCCGCTTTGTTTTATATATTAAGATTAAATAAAAGTTATTTAATGATAACAAAAGTGGTTCGGTGGTGGTCTAGTGGGTAGAACAGTGGACTCTGAAGCGAAAGATCCTAGGTTCAATTCCCGGTGCGGGCATGTATCTATGACTTTGTTTAATTTCAAAAGTTACGTATTGCATTAGTGTACAGTTTTACTTTAATTGCATAGACTACGAGCAAATAAGCTCCCAAAGGCAGTTTGGACATCTATTTTTCCAGACACATTTCAGAGTTCTATGTTGAATCTAGTTTTGTCCTTGATCGAAGGGTGACCTACTAAACAGTGGACAATCAGT
The DNA here is from genome assembly GCA_949319315.1 of Zelleria hepariella. Taxonomy (NCBI): domain Eukaryota; kingdom Metazoa; phylum Arthropoda; class Insecta; order Lepidoptera; family Yponomeutidae; genus Zelleria; species Zelleria hepariella. Next base: position 1,023,425 of record OX439386.1, on the reverse strand, counting down.
TAGAAATGGACAAACCGGTAGCAGTTGTGTTTCTATTCAGACTCTGATTTTTAATCACCTTGTTTTACCCGGTACTGGTAGTGCTTCGTTGAAGCTACTGTTACCGCTGTACCTTACCAGCGGACGGCCCCTAAGTGCGGACATCGTAATACGTAATAACGACATTGTCAAAACGAGTGACTGACGACGGAGGCGGCGCTTCAAAGGCACTGTAGGGTGACCACAGTTTGAAGGAAATTCGGGACGGATGGTGAAAATATGAGGATGTTTTACGGAGGTTAGTTTCTCTTCTTTTATCGTGTCAAAAGCGTCATACTTCGCGCTCCCAGAACTACGCCACCTTGATCACGTTTGGGGTTGCCTCCAAGAGATCCTGCTACCGTGGGGCATCGGGACAGGTGTGAAAATGCGACGTTGTCTGTGCGTTTCCACATCGGCACGAAATATCTGCATCTTCCAGCAGTATCCCCCAGTTTCTCATATTATCCCTCGTGCAACACCACAACAACAGGATGCATTTGAGTATTATCAGATTATCACACTAGCGAGTTAAAAGGGAAGCGAAGCCGTGGCAAATTCGCCGCGAATTTGAAACGGGTTCACCGTGAATGCTCGGCGACGACGCGATGAGATATTTGCCCGAAATTCGCTGGTTCGACAAGTCTCTTAATTTATTGATTGACAATTTTAAGGCACGATAGTACTGTAGCGAGGGCCGTCTTGTTCTCCATGATTAAGGTCTCCGAATGAGAACCGTAACTAGTCGGCTACACCGTCGAGTAAAACCGTGATTTAATAGAAAAACCTTTGTACTGATCTAATCTTGTGATAAAATCAAATAATGTCCTAATAATTAGCAAACGCTCGCCCTCCAATCTTCTTCGCATGATAATTGCGCTCTATTAGAACACCGAACCCCACAGTGATTGACAATTAAAAATCCGATAACTTAACATCACATAATACTACAATGGAATAACCGAACCGATTGCGTTAGATCAGGGTTTTTCAACCTGCGGTCCTGCCCTAGGGACCCAGGGACAAAATACTCTTTGATTTGTTTAGTACGGTCGGCCACAGTCACAGATACCCCATGGCAGCTCTTAGCCAGCGCGGCATAAGGGCGCCAATCGAACAAAAAGGGGTATGCTAGCGTGTGGCCGACTGTTAGTACATTGGAGTTCACAGTATCCAGGAGCTTACAGCCTTTTTTAGTTTCCAGTTTCAAGATCCAATGTCGTGTCAAGAGATATGTGACACGCCTTTGACAAAAAAAGCCGTTTCTACAACTAACCAATTTCAGCCGCATGCAACCGGATAGGTGGGCGAAACTCGCCACCGAGTCGGTACCATGTGGCGGACGCCGCAGCCGAGGTCGCCCGAAAAGGTGATGGCGGGACGGTCTCGACCAATGACTGTCGGAGTGGTTAGAGGTTGCTCAGGATCGAAAGACCTGGTCTGAAAGGGGGGAGGCCTTTGGCCAGCAGTGGTACATCCAACAGGATACGTAATAAAAATGTTGAGACTCAAATACCTTAATAAGATGTCGCCTGTACAAGTACAATTATTGTACATGTCCTACTAGCTGGGCAAAGTTGGATAAATAAGAGTTTTTTTATAGGACCGTGGATCATTTTAATGTAGAATGCCAGTGGTCTGTCTTTATAAAAAAATAGAAGTTAAAAACTAAAACCCGACTACTAAAAGGCTTAAAACAAGACCTGATTATCCTTAAAATAGAGTCATAGATAATTAATCGTAGTCGGAGGCCATCGGTTTATCAAATGCGAATGTGGTGTCCTCCGACTACGATTAATTATCTATGACTCTATTTTAAGGATAATCAGGTCTTGTTTTAAGCCTTTTAGTAGTCGGGTTTTAGTTTTTAACTTCTATTTTTTTTGAGCTTTTTAGTTAGTTATTTTGGATGATCACCTAAAATAGAACCAAGAAGGGCAAAAAAAAACACATTTTGGAATTTTGTTGTTCTATTTGTTATGTTGACGCTACAAGTGTTATACATTTTTGAAAAGGTCTTTTAAAGCCCTTTCATTTGATACCCATGACGATGGTATCCGATAATTTTTATTTTTAGGTCCACCACTTTAGGGCGCAGCACAGCCGCCATCTTGGTTTTTTTCAAAATTAAACTATCCTATGTTACCTGGGTGATTAAGACGAATCCAACGACACCTCATTTGTTGAAATCGGCCGAGTAGTTTAGGCTCTGCGAGGGAACAGATGAACACACAAACATACATACATACATACATACATACATACATACATACATACATACATACATACATACATACATACATACATACATACGCTGCTAAAATCATAACCCTCCTTTTTGCTTCGCGTAGTCGGGTAAAAAGGTTGGGAAAGACCGCGTCAGATAGAACTCGCGAAACGCACAATTAACCTTTGTTGTGTGTAGGGGTTGACCTGGAAAATTTAAACATTTATAAACATTTATAATAAGTTGAAAACACGGGTTAGTGCTTTAGAAAAAACAAAAACTGGAAAATTTAATTATTTAGTAATTATCCGCGAAAGCCACATCAATAGGTTGTCACCCTACACGCCTCGAGTACCTAATAGGGAACAAAAGGTTCACTCTGGTCTCGTTTCTCTTTTTAGGTACCCTCAGTTTCCCGTACAATAACAAGGTATTGTCGGTTGACGATAGTCGCTTTGGTATACAAAAGAACCATTAACAGTTTGTTTTTTAAGGTAAATTTAGTGTGCCTATCCACTAAGGTAGCGGTCAGTTCTTCATTCTGATTCTAGGTTTCCTTATAGAAAAACTCTGTTTATAAAAAAACCCGGTGCGGGTGGTCCAAAGCGGTGGTGGTCTAGTGGGTAGAACAGTGGACTCTGAAGCGAAAGGTCCTAGGTTCGATTCCCGGTGCGGGCATGTATCTATGACTTTGTTTAATTTCAAAGTTACGTACATTTGTGAATTTGTAGTAGCAATACCACTCGCTGACGGTGAAGGAAAACATCGTGAGGAAACCTGAGCGTATGAGGCATTATACCCTCAACGCAAAAATCGCCAACCCGCATTGAGCACGCGTGGTGATTAAGCTCGAACTCGAGCTCGGCCCTTGCCCAGCTAGTGGGACATGTACAATTGTACAGGCTACATCTTACTTTTTTTATAAAAAAAAAACCCATAAATAATACTCTGTTAGGTAGATATGGCGACGGGCGCCATATTGCTGGGTCAAATTGAAAAAAATATTTTGGTACCCCTGCAGTATGGGTATCAAATTAAAGGTATTTAAATGTCGATTGCGAAAATATGTAGTTATGTGATGTATAGTATGTAATGGAAAAGGCAAACTAAAAAGAAAAAATATCTGAGCGCGGTAGCCCTCATTAGCCTAAACTAAGGCCTTTGCATCTACGTAATGAGATGATTTATACAGCGTCCAGTGGCACCTTCACTCACACTAGATGGGTGAAGAGACCACTCGGCGCTGCAGTGCCTGGGACATTGTTTTAGATGGAGTAGGCTTGCCCAGCACCTATACCATCCTGACAGCTTAGTCGACCTAGCCCACAGGAAAGACAGACTTTGTTTAATTTCAAAGTTACGTACATTTGTGAATTTGTAGTAGCAATACCACTCGCTAACCGTGAAGGAAAACGTGAAGGCTCCACACGTATTGACCTGTCTAAGCCTTCGCATCTATGCTATATGATTTACTAGCTCATCGCCCGCGACTTCGTCCGCGATGGGTGAAGAGACCATTTGGCGCTGCAGTGCCTGGGACACCACTCGTATGTACGACTTTTTTTTTCACTAGAGTCCCTCTGTTTTCCCTACTCTGTGCCCAACATGGTTCAAAGGCAGGCGCGGGAAGGATCAAAGGTTCCCGAAACGTGTGAATCGAGTTAGGTGGGGGGCAAAAAGAGGGTCTCTATGGGGCTTTAGACCCTTTCGACCCTTATGTTGGGCGGGAAAAAAATACCACAAACCCGCGGCCCGTGATAGATGCCTGACACGTTTGACCAGCGAATATAAAAAAGAGAGTAGGCGACATCTCGGACAAAATATTTTCGGACACTTTGTCCGAAATGTCGCTTTGTATTTTTAATTGAACGAGCGAGCGAAGCGAGCGAAGTTCTCCGAGTCTACTGGAACAATCCGGCGTTTGTATGTATGTATGTATGTATGTATGTATGTATGTTTGTATGTTTGTATGTATGAATGTTCGTTCGACGTTAACTTGAGTAAATTTAGTCGGATCGTAATGAAATTTGGTAGGCAGGCAAACGAAATTAAAAGAATTTTTAAGTTCGAACATGAGCCAAATCGGTCGAGGGGTTGCCGAGATATGGGGTGTATAGTTTATATGCAAAGCGCGCGCGCGCCTGCGTGAATGGCGTAAGCAAAGTTACACATATGTAAGTGGGGTCGCGAGTTCATAGTTCGGAGCGAACCACTAGTATTTTTGAGGCGACATCTCGGACACTCTCAAAATATTGAACCTGTATCGTATATTCAGATACTAAAGTATTCAAATATAATACACAGAGAAAGAGCGTTACCACAGCTGCCTATTTTAGGATAGCTAAAGCGGCTTAAGTAAGCCTTGACAGTTATAGCCTGAATTTAAGCACACAGATCGCGTTCGGCTCATTTTTGTTGAAAAAGTACTAGGCTTGTATAAGGTGCTAGGAGGATCATCACCTCAGTTCTCACATAATTTTGTTCCTAACTAACCCCGCGTAATGATGTGAGAACTGAGGTGGTGATCCTTCTACCAACTTATGTAAGCCTAGTACTTTTTCACCAAAAATGATTTAATTTAATGCTACGTCTTGATAAAACACTATAACTAGTGGGATTTATTGGCTGTGCTGAGCCTTTGTTACCTGCGCAGTGACATTTTTATTAGTCTCCTCATAAATAAGATCGTAGGGAGTTTTATATCCAACTGTACAAAACAGCTTTATTTGTTAGTGTCCGAGATGTCGCCTCAAAAATATTAAAATAATTAAGCGACATTTCGGACAGAGTATCCCAAATTATTTTGTCCGAGATGTCGCCTACTCAAAAAAGAGCCTAAATAAAGTGCAAGACATGGTAGGTAATCGTATCCCCACCCACGCGTTTCGAATTCAGGGGGCTAATTCTCGGGAATCTCGCATTCGACACATCTCGAAGCAAAAATCTCATGTCATTTCGATCTCGACTGCTTCCGACCACTCGAGTCGTGTCGACCGAGAAAGGCAAATATCTCGAGCCTTATGTCGAGGATGACTAAACTTGTTCTGGTCATAAACTAGTTTTTTGGGCAGTGCCACTGCTTTGTCGACCAAAACACAAAATCGGCTGAATTGCTGTTGTTCTGTTGTTTACAATAATAAAAGGAACACAATTTTATTGCCGTGAACGAAAAATCGCTGAACAAAAATAGCTCAGTTTAGCTTCAAAATAAAAATAAAAACTGAAAAAATTGAATTTTCCGCTACGCTGCTATCGTTGGACCTTAAGACCTTATTTTCATGTATGTATAGGGTTCAAAATGTAGTACCAAATTCGTCCAAGCCCATTTGACGGCATGACAGGGTATGACAAAAGCTTGAGTTTTGAGGCATCATTATATTATCTGCCTCTTGCCTCTGATCATTCCTCAGCTGTCGAGTTAATACTTTAAAGTTTTCAAGAAAAAAATCCTTGTTTTTGCTTTGATAAAATAATTTTATTTTATTCTGTTATGAAAGGCCGTGTTTGGTTTCAACCAAATTAAAAAATGCCTGCATACTACAACACAATTCTTATAATAATGATAATTTATATCGCCAAATAATTCCAATTCAAATTCGAAAAGTATAATGGAATCTTATTGGAAACGTAAAATAAGAACAAATAAAAAACAATTACCAGTGTCATTATATAGGGTATTTTAGAAAGGTCCTGAAAGGGGTTGTTTAACTCACCAACACAAGTTCTATGCTAAAATTCGATACTAAGCATTTTTTCGAGATTTGAGTCTCGGCCCCATAGTAAAAGTTGCTTGTGTTGGTGAGTTAAACAACCCCTTTCAGGACCTTTCTAAAATACCCTATATAATGACACTGGTAATTGTTTTTTATTTGTTCTTATTTTACGTTAGTTAATCTGATCTAGTGGGGTTGATATCGGTAGTTCTAGCTAGATCCTCCAACTATCAGCTACCACAATATTTTTATTTAATTAAACTGAGATACTTCTATTTTTATTAAAATCGTCGCTCTTCGATGCAAGACAGCAGTCTTTTGTTTTTCCACGTCGTTCATATTTGATGAGATTTCTTTCCTTCACAAGATTCTCCACTTTGTATTACGCGAGAGTTTTTAGCGTTCCGTACCCGAAGGGTGCCAAAAGGGACCCTATTACTAAGACTCCGCTGTCCGTCTGTCTGTCCGTCTGTCACCAGGCTGTATCTCATGAACCGTGATACTTAGACAGTTGAAATTTTCACGGCTGATGTATTTCTGTTGCCGCTATAACAACAAATATTAAAAACAGAATAAAATAAATATTTAAGGGGGCTTTCATACCTACAACAATTTGCCGTTTTTATAGCTGATAATGGTACGGAACCCTTCGTGCGTGAGTCCGACTCGCGCTTGGCCAGTTTTTTACATCGTCTCTCTTTTCGTTTTTGTTTTACATAAAAACAGAAACAAAGAGTCAGTCTTCAGGTTATTACGAGTCTAAGAATGTCATTGTGAAATGAAATGAAAATTCCCTTCAAAAGTTGCTTTCTCATTACGGAATTTCAATTGTTACAACAGAACTTTCATCGTGATCTGGGGGCACGCCAGTGCCCCCGCCAAGACGAGTAGCGAAGCTCAAGGGCTACTTTTTCTACTACTTTTTCTTGAATCCTCATAACTTGGGTTTGATATTTGACAGTTATTCGAACTATAAATTTGATGCTTGGAAAAATCCTCATGGACGCTCCTAGAGTGAAAGATATGTACGTAGTTGTCGCGGGACATGTTCTGCAACATGTTGCTCCATCTGCCCCCTACTGTACACACGGCGGCACGGAGACGCTCACACGCTAGCACTCTACTCGGTTACGTTACGGACGACTTTACAACAAAAGAGTAGCAAAGCTCTCAAGGGGCACTACTAACATTTCTTGAATCCTCATTACTTGGGTTTGATATTTGACAGTTATTCTAACCATAAATTTGATGCTTGGAAAAATCCTCATGGACGCCCCTAGAGTGGAAGATAAGTAGGTAGTTGTCGCGGGACATGTTCAAAGTTCAAAATTCAAAATATATATTTGCGAAAACATTACAGATTACATGTAGCAAGGGTCTTATTAGCTTTAGCTATCATGTGTGGACGTTTTAACGTTAAATGTAATCAACCGCTTTATCAGTGGTATGCAAATTGAAACTTATATCTAAAAACATGCTATATTTAGAATTAGACAATGGTTATCATTATTTTCAATATGTATTATACACGGTGTTAAAAGACCGCCAACAAAGCGGGAAACCACGTATTGTCCTCATCATAATGAACATTTTTGCCCATGGAACTATGCCTGGGAAATCAACGGCTTCCTAGATAATGAAGTTCAAAGTTAAACTTTTCAAAATTTTTTTTTGTTTGCAGAAATGTAATCAGTATCAATTACTTAACATACCTTCTCAAGAAGCCATATCAAAATTATGAATATTTCTTACAAAAAACGACGCTCAAATTGCAACCCGCAATGTATTCTGAACATTGACACTTTAAGCTTAAGCAACATAAACGTATACCTACTCTTGCGCAATATGACTTCCGTGCGTTACATGTCTATTGCGTGATAAAATATTTTTCAAAATTATAACCAAAAAAACCAAAATCATTTCCCAGCAATAATTTATCGAAAAAGTACTTTGTTTTGGTGTCCAGTATGCGTACCTATCGGGTCTGTCGGCGGTCTTTTAACACCCTGTATAATTATTTCAGCAACCAATTTTATTAATTTGATAATGATGATGAATTTGATGAGGATGTTCTGCAAAATGTTGCTCCATCTGCCCCCTAGTGTACCTGAGGCATTATAGGCTACTCTTACTGACCCTACCTTCTCTTCCAGATGTAATACAAGTGTGGTCGGCGCCGGGCGCGTCCACTCGCCTGCCGTGCGACCTGGCGGCTTCAGTGCGGGATGTGGCCATGATGCTTTGGTTCAAGGACACTGACCGGATGCCCATTTACACGTAAGTTACTTAAGCTTCAATAACTGGGTTCATCATCATCAGCCTGTTAGCACCCACTGATGAGTAAAGGCCTCTTCATGCTCACGCCAACTCTCACGATCCTGTGCCAGGCGCAACCACTGTTTTCCGGCTACTTTGGCTATGTCGTCGGACCATAAAAAGATTTAAAAAAAAATCCTACGATTCTTCCTTTTTTTTTTATTATTTTGAAACCAAACTGTAGGTATCGTATAAACGGCGGAACCGATTTTGATAAAACATTTACTTAAGTATATTCGCTAAAAACCTGGGGCCTGAGTTTGTAACGCAATGGTGCCAAAATGGACTCCCAGTTGACGGCTTTGGCCCTTTGAATGTTTTTGTAGTACAGCAAAGAAAATTCTGATTCATATTATAGGGGTAGAGGATAATTTCGCTTGTTGTAGAAAAACAACGAGGAAAACCCGGTTTGACCTTCTACTTTCAAATATTAAAAAAACCGTGTGTCAATTGAACAAAAACCAGTACCTCAGTAGGTACTAGGTATATTTCGGTGTTTTTGAACCGAATTACGTAGTCTATCTTCCCAATGACACAAAATCGACAACTCACGCTCAGTATTTTGAGCCCAAACCGCCCGCGAGCTGAAACATAGATCACTGACACAATCCGGCGCATCCCGATACATATTCCGATGACACGCCGAGTCTGCGTGATTGATTGTTGAGCCCAGTGGCGTAATATAGGAACTGAGCAGTGGAATAAATCGGTTGTGACTTTGAAATGATTACCTACGCTCATGGTCGCTCGGTCGGGTTATACCTATTAGGTAACCGCGGCTTAGTTGGCTCCACACGTATTGACTGGTATTTTCTGTGGGCTATGCCGACTAAGCTGTCAGGATGCTATAGGTGCTGGGCAAGCCTACTCCGTCTAAAAAAATGTCCCAGGCACTGCAGCGCCGAGTGGTCTCTTCACCCATCTAGTGTGAGTGAAGGTGCCACTGAAGGCTGTATTTTGTCTCTACTGGGACGTCGATAGGTCTCCATCGATGTGCCATTGTTGAACGAGCGAGCGAAGCGAGCGAAGTTCTCCGAGTCTACTGGAACAATCCGGCGTTTGTATGTATGTATGTATGTATGAAGGCAGGGAAAACTTCCGGTTTACTTATAATTTCAACTTTATTCGCTTTTTCTGGTCTTTACATCTTCAACTTCACAACTTTTTCCTGACTGACACCAACTGACTCCTCGACCTTCTCTTTTTTCCTCAATTCTAAATTGAAATCCATCTTCTTTCTCCCTCTCGCCCACACTTCATTTCACGCATCATCTTATATTCCGACAACGTTCCTTTCACATCTCTATCGTTCATACTCCTTTCTTCCAATCCCACATCCGGCCATCCTGCATTCAGGCTGTCCTCAGCCTGTCTCCAGTCTTACAGCATTCACAGCATCCTCTCTTCCTGCCTTCCGCCTCGGCCATCCTGCGTCAAGGCTGTCCACAGCCTTCATCATCAGATACACAATACAACATATTATTAGTATTACAAGATTCAAAATCAAAAATAATAATAACATTTCAATAACAAACTTAAAAACCTCCATTATTTTAGACATCGAGTTAAAAGAAAAATGAGTTACTCATAAAAGTTACTGAGACACCATGTATAAAATAGTAACTGTCATTAGTGAGAACAACATCATATTGTATAAAAATAATAATAATAAAAATAAACATCAACTCACATTCCTCTTCTATCGCTCTTACTGCACTTACCACGTATTCCGACCAACACTTCATATCATCCGCTGCACTGCATCGTATTTATCGTTAGACTTTACCTTTTTCACCTTGTATGGCCCAAAAAACATCAACTTCAGCTTGAGACTTATACCATGCCGCTTAGGACCCCAGTCGTGATAGTACTCCTTCCAGTAGTCTTGATAAGTACCATTACCAAAGACTTCCTTAGTGGTCATCAAATCTTCGTCTTGGTCTTGCGCTTGTCTGAACTGGTCGTGAAAACTCTGTGTCGTCGTAGTTGGAATTATCTGATCATCAAAACTCACCCTTACGCCTCCGTCTATCTTCTTCACTGATACAAATGGACTAATAGACTCTGTACCACTCACCTGAATGACGCCATCTTTTAACCACTCCGCAACTTGCTGCTCCACAACCATCTGCTCGGCCAATGATGATCGCTTTTTGCGCTGTTCGTCTTTCAATACAATTTTCTTGACCCGTACTTGCTTGTTGCTCTCTACTGCCTTCTCCAGCTGTGCCTCGTAGCGCGTATCGCCGATGGAACCTACAACATCACTCGTTAAACATTCTACCTGTAAACATTCATCTTCTTTCAGCAGTAACTTCACACATTCGTCTTCCGTCTTTACGTCTTTCTTATTACAATCACCAATGTTCATGGTTATGTTCACCTTTCCCACTGGAAGAACTTCGGAACATCCAACTCCTGACAACTTTACATCTCCGGTATACAACTTTGGCGATCCGTTATTTTTGTATATTTCTGCGGTCATAAGGTTCACTTCAATGCCCGTATCGATTAGTGATTCCTCCGTACGTGTCGTAATTTCCGATATTTGTATCGCTTTCGTCGGTTTATTATTGTTATTGGTCTCATCTGTATTGACAGTATTGACATTGACACTGACGGTTCTTTTTTCTTCTTTTTGATTGTCGCTGGTCGCTCTAGTGATGCAAACTTCTTCGTCGTTGCTCCGTTCCAACGTAAACATTGAGCGTCTTAGACCGTGCTGAGGCGACTGCTGCGTTGGTCCAGCTGATCCACCATGCTCACCAACGAGATTATTCCTTTGTGCGTCGTCGTGTCGTGTGGGTTGATCCTGCTGACATTGCGTTGCAATGTGTCCGAATCCGTTGCACCTGAAGCACTTCGATCCCCGTAGCTTGTATGGACAGTCCACCATAACATGACGATCCTCTCCACAATTGTAGCACCTTCTGGGTGGCGCGCGTTCTTTGTTACCCTGTCTATACATCGCCGGCGTAATATATCTCGTAGTTGGAATAGTTTGAGCTGACCTTCTCTCTAAGTCCATCTTTTCCTTCACCACCTCGTATATCTTGATCTTCTCCTTAAACTCTTCGTACGTTTTCGCACCATACAACATAATTTTGTTCGTCTCGACGTCCTGTATCCCTTCTATTATGTATTTTATGGCAACATAATCAGGCATCTGGCCCCGCTTGCCCATCTCTCGCATAATCAGGAGGTAATCGAGGCAATCTTCTCCTGGTCTCATCTTTCTCGCACTCATCATCTCATGAATTGTTTTTGAATCCACGGTATCTGGAAATTCCTTTAATAGCGCAGCTTTCAGCTCTTCCCACGTCCTGAACGCACTTTCCGATCGCAACCACAGACCCGCGGTGCCGATCAAAGATCTCCGGCCAACTATTAGTTGTTGCAGCGGCGTCCAACCAAATATTGCAGCGTTCTCCTCTACATCTTGCGCCCATCGCACGGAGGATAGTGTGCTATTCCTACCACTAAATTTTGGTACCATGTCATCCATGTATGGCATATTGGGTGCACTGCTAGCTTCTCCCGCGTCTCTAAACTCTTCTTGGTTCGTCGTCTTGTTCTTCCGTGTCATAGGCATCCTTTTGTCGTCTTCTTCTTCTTCTTAGCCAAGGTTGCGCAAAGGTCGAGCCAAGGTCGAGCCCCCACAATGAAGGCAGGGAAAACTTCCGGTTTACTTATAATTTCAACTTTATTCGCTTTTTCTGGTCTTTACATCTTCAACTTCACAACTTTTTCCTGACTGACACCAACTGACTCCTCGACCTTCTCTTTTTTCCTCAATTCTAAATTGAAATCCATCTTCTTTCTCCCTCTCGCCCACACTTCATTTCACGCATCATCTTATATTCCGACAACGTTCCTTTCACATCTCTATCGTTCATACTCCTTTCTTCCAATCCCACATGTATGTATGTATGTATGTATGTATGTATGTATGTATGTATATATGTATGTATGTATGTATGTATGTATGTATGTATGAATGTTCGTTCGACGATAACTTGAGTAAATTTGGTCGGATCGTTATGAAATTTGGTAGGCGGGTAAATTAAATTAAAATAATTTTTAAGTTCGAACATGAGCCAAATCGGTCGAGGGGTTGCCGAGATATGGGGTTGTTAAGTTTATATGGGGTCGCGAGTTCACAGTTCGGGGCGAACCACTAGTGTAACAAGTTTAACGTGCCTTCCGAAGCACACACCCTATTGCAGCTCTTACCGCGCGCGGCATAGGGCGCCAATCGAACAAAAGAAGGGGTATCCTAGTGTGTGGCTGACTGTCCTGTTAACATTTGATTTCTGGTGTACAATAAAGTGTTCTCTATCTATCTATCTATCTACATACGAGTATAAGGCCCGCTTCGGCCGTTTGAATGTAGATAAACTACTATACCTTTATTTACTATTCTGCTTGTGGGGTGCTGTGGTTACGGGGGAAAAGCGCAGTTTTCAAAACGTCTAGCCTTCGTTTTGGGGTCAACATGGTAACATTGAATTCTTTAACGAAGCGTAACTCTACAGATTATGAGAGCATAAAAATAAAGGGAAAACCGAACAGCCGATTTTTTTCCTTCAATTTATTTGACATTTTTGGACACTGTCCGACTCTAGCTCATAAAGGTCATAAGTTTGTGCATAGGGATACAATGACCTAAGTGATATAAAATCAAATTCAAATTTTAAAAAATATATTTCGGGAAACTCAAATAATGTACAAGATAAAAAATAACACAGAAACAAAATAAAAATTAAAATATCTACAAAACATCATCCCGAAAATGGACCTAGCTCAGCTGTATGCCGCCTGAAGCAGTCTTCAGACGGCGCTGATTTTCAGCTAGCCCCATGCCACTGATCCGATTTTACATTTTCATCAATTAGGTACTTACAAACATTTTTTGCAGACAGATATTAACCCAGGTGACGCATTCAAGATTAGCATAGTTGTTTTTTTTTATGTAGCCTGAATGATGTCCCACTGCAGGGCAAAGGCCTCCCCCCTCTCAGCCCAGATTTTTCGGTCCTGAGCCACCTCCGACCACTCCAGCAAATATTTATCGAGGTCGTCGCGCCATCTTCTTCTCAGCCGGCCCCGTCAGCGATATCCGCCTTTGGGCACCCACTCGGTGGCAAGTCTAGCCCACCTATCCCGGTGCATTCGGCTAACGTGGCCAGCCTAGGTCCAATTTAGTTTTGCCGTCGCAAGACCCACGTCGGCAATGTGGGTTTTGGATATTTTCCGGAAAATTTCCATGTGGCCTAAACTTCTACACTCTGCCTGCAGCAAACAGTCTGTCAGGTTCTCACCGAAACTTGACAGACTCGATATTAAATTTATTAATTATCAGTGGTAGAGTGGCGTGCTACCGACACCTTAAGAGCCCTTCACACTATGTTTGACACAGCTTATACTTGACAGAAGACAACGGCAATAGACCTTAAGATGAAATACATCTCACAACTAGCGCCGCCAATGAAAAACATTTTTTTTTGGATGCGTTTTTAGCAAAAAACGCTCCTGCGATTTCTCAACGCGAGACTTAACTATTTTTAGGACCTAAGGTTTGGATTCCAGATCCTAGAACTTAAGAATGCAATCAATCCTCGCCAAAAGTGGCCACTTTTGGCGAGAATTGATTGCATTCTTAATTTTTGATTGCAAAGTGGCCACTTTTGGCGAGAATCGATTGCATTCGTAGGAAATCCAATCCTGGAACCCAAACCTTAGGTCCTAAAAATAGTTAAGCCTCGCGTTGAGAAATTGCAGGAGCGTTTTTTGCTAAAAACGCATCCGAAAAAAAAGATATTATTCTTTTTCCATTGGCGGCGCTAGTTGTGAGACGTATGGCGTCTTAAGCTTCAGAAAGAAAGACATTATATTGCACAAAAATTTGACACCATGTACACACGGCAGCACGTCATATCATATCAGACCGTACACTTGTAAAGTCGCCCCTAACGTAACCGAGTAGAGTTCTATCGTGGACAGCACATCGACCCTGACACGCTAGCACTGTACTCGGTAACGTTAATACGTTACAGGCGACTTTACAACAAAAATGTATGCTCTGACGTGCTGTCGTGTGTACAAGGGTGCTTACATAAAGCTGGGTTCGCAATATTTGAACGAGCGAGCGAAGCGAGCGAAGTTCTCCGAGTCTACTTGAACAATCCGGCGTTTGTATGTATGTATGTATGTATGTATGTATGAATGTTCGTTCGACGATAACTTGAGTAAATTTAGTCGGATAGTTATGAAATTTGGTAGGCGGGTAAATGAAATTAAAAGAATTTTTAAGTTCGAACATGAGCCAAATCGGTCGAGGGGTTGCCGAGATATGGGGTTTTTAAGTTTATATGGGGTCGCGAGTTCACAGTTCGGGGCGAGCCACTAGTATTTTGTCCGTTCCGTTCCTCCGTTCCGATCTCCTTTCCGTATCGAATAACTATGTACACACGACAGCACGTCAGAGCGTACATTTTTGTTGTAAAGTCGCCTGTAACGTACTAACGTAACCGAGTAGAGTGCTAGCTTGACAGCGTCGATGACGTCTTTGTGTACCTTATTTAATTTTATCCTGACGTTTCGGCCACGTTACAGCTGCCGTGGTCGCGGGTAATTTAGCCTAAAACCAACCGCGATTCGACCCGTCTCGATTTCAAGTAGGTTACATACAACATGCTTCGCGAGAGCGGTGGTAGCCTAGTGGGTAGAACAATGAACTCGGAAGCGAGAGACCCAGGTTCGAATCCCGGTGCGGGCATGTACCTATGACTTTAATTTATTTCAAAGTTACGTATATTTGTGAATTTGTAGAAGCAATACCACTCGCTGACCGTGAAGGAAAACATCGTGAGGAAACCTGAGCCATGAGGCATTATACCCTCAACGCAAAAATCGCCAACCCGCATTGAGCACGCGTGGTGATTAAGCTCGGACCCTCTCTCTCTGAGAGAAGGCCTTTGCCCAGCTAGTGGGACATGTACAAATTGTACAAGCTACATCTTAAAACCTGCTTCTGTATCTTTTATATCTGTGGGGTTGTACCTCAGTCACGACTCACGCTGTAGGTATCGCGACACCGACGGGTGTTCGGGAATGTCACGCACGATTACCGAGTGATGTATCAAAACGGGGCGGCGAAATTAACAATCTATATATATAAAAGGCTTAGGTTGACTGACTCATCACGCTACAGCCCAAACGGCTGAACATATTAGTATGAAATTTGGACAAAAGTTGCGTTATATGGTAGAGGGTTCATTTAAGAAGCGATTTTTTTTTATTTAACCCTTAAGTGGGTCAAAATTGGGTTGAAAGTGTGTATGGGAAAAAAAATATTTTTGGTCTTTTGTACTTTAATCTTAGTTTTTCGTACTTTTATTTTAAAATGATTCGACACCTATTTCAGATTTTTTCTCATTTCTATGCACTTAAGGGTTAAAATGGGTGCTAAAGTTTTTCGATTTTTTTCACCAGTTACGATCAATGCTGGAACAAAACCGCTAATGCTACAACAGTGATAATTTTACAATAGTTGTAATTTGTGAACACGCTACGGGTTAAGACAGATTTACTTCAAGTTTAACCCTTAAGGCGGTAAAAATAGGGTTCAAAGTTTGTATGAAAAAAAAAAATTTTTTGTCCGGATTTACTTGCAACTAAGAATTCGTATATTAAATAAAAAATAATTAAACACCTATTTCAGCTTTTTTCTAATTTTAGCCGTTTAAGGGTTAAACGAGGTTGAAATGTATGAATTTTTTTCCTGATGTAGTGTCAACGTCGGGCCCAAACCGTTTAAGCTACAACTATGAAATTGAAACTGCAGTAGCGTTTTGTAGCAAAACTACCCACCATGAAGAAAAAAATATACTTTTAACCCTTCAAATGCCCAAACCGGGGTTCAAAGTTTGTATGAAATAAAAATTTTTTTTGGTCCGATTTACTTGAAACTTAGTATTTGTAAATTTAATAAGAAACAATTAAACACGTATTTCAGCGTTTTTCAAAATTCTGCCCACTAAAGGGTTAAAAGGGGTAGAAAAGTTTGAAGATTTTTCCTGATTTAGTATCAATGCCAGGCCTAAACCATTAAAGCTACAACAATGAAATTGAAACTGCAGTAGTGTTTTGTGGCAAAACTACCTACCATGAAGAAAAAAAAAAATTTTTAACCCTTCAAATGCCCAAACCAGGGTTCAAAGTTTGTATGAAATAAAATTTTTTTTTGGTCCGATTTACTTGAAATTAAGTATTAGTATACTAAATCAGAAAAAATCAAACACGTGTTTCAGCGTTTTTCTCATTTCAGCCAATGAAGGGTTAAAATGGGTGGAAACGTTGAAGTTTTTTTCCTGATGTAGTAGCAATGCTGGGCCCAAACCATTGAAGCTACAACTTTGAAATTGAATGTGCAGTTGCATTTTATAGCATTACTACCCACCATTAGGAAAAAAATATAATTTTAACCCTTCAAATGCCCAAACCGGGGTTCAAAGTTTGTATGAAATAAAAAAATTTTTTGGTCTGATTTACTTGAAACTTAGTATTTGTATATTAAATAAGGAACCATTAAACACGTGTTTCAGCGTATTTCAAATTTCTGTCCACAAAAGGGTTAAAAGGGGTAGAAAAGTTTGAAGATTTTTCCTGATGTAGTATCAATGCCAGGCCTAAACCATTAAAGCTACAACTATGAAATTGAAACTGCAGTAGTGTTTTGTGGCAAAACTACCTACCATGAAAAAAAGAATATAATTTTAACCCTTCAAATGCCCAAACCGGGGTTCAAAGTGTGTATGAAATAAAATTTTTTTTTGGTCCGATTTACTTGAAACTAAGTATTCATATACTTAATCAGAAATAATTAAACACGTGTTTCAGCATTTTTCTCATTTCAGCGAATGAAGGGTTACAATGGGTGGAAACGTTGAAGATTTGTCCCTGATACAGTAGCAATGCTGGGTCCAAACCATTTAAGTTAGAACTTTGAAATTTGAACTACAGTTGCGTTTTATAGCAAAACTACCAACCATTACGAAAAAAGTAATAATGTTAACCCTTGAAATGCCCAAACCGGGGTTAAAAGTTTGTATGAAATTATTTTTTTTGTCTGATATACTTGAAACTAAGTATTCGTATGCTAAATCAGAAATAATCAAACGTGTTTCAGAATTTTTCTCATTTCAGCGAATGAAGGGTTAAAATGGGTGGAAACGTTGAATATTTTTCCCTGATGTAGTAACAATGCTGGGCCCAACCCATTTAAGTTACAAATTTGAAAAACTACAGTTGCGTTTTATAGCAAAACTACCAAAACGGGGTTCAAAATTTGTATGAAATTATCATTTTATTGGGTCAGATTACCTTGAAACTAAGTAGTCGTGTATTAAATCAGAAATAATAATAAAACACATGTTTCAGCATCAAAAAGGGTGGAAACATTTTAAGAGTTTTCCTGATGTAGTATCAATAACAATGCCGGAACCATTAAAGCTACAACTATTCAATGAACATTTAACTACAGTTGCGTTTTACAGCAAATCTACTAAGCATGATGAAAACAATAATAATGATACACCTAAAACGGCCAAAAAGGTTCAAAGTATGTTTTTTTTTTTTTTTACCAATTTGGTCACACACATACACAACACATACACTTCCACGCTGAAACTGCACGACGACGGATTTGGATGACATTTGGAATAGAGATAGCTTACAAAAATACACACCCATGACTCTATTCATGCTAATTTGATAATGGTGAAAGATGTACCCAGGCAACTTCTTATAAGTCTTCGCGGACGAAGTCGCGGGCGAAAAGCTAGTTATTTATAATGTAATTGACAGCTTGCCAAGCCTGATGGATGTATTTAAATTGAGACTTCGCTCGCGTGTCGTACAAAATATACAACATTTTCGGGCCTATAATATTTTATCAAATTATTTCTTTGGATTTGTGTTTCGCTGTTTCAAGAACAATAAATACAAGTAATAAAATTATTTAGGGCCATAGAGACCGTATTTTGTCATAGAAACACACTTTTGCACTTAGTAAAATTAATTATAATGCACTTTGTAAAATTAATTAATATGCACACGTATTGAATAGTCGTACAATTAGGAAGAATTAGGGTTCCCAACATTGCAACCGAACTATATTTGAATAGTGCAAATAATCATACACCCTTATGTCGCTTGTCACTTTACAAAACAATACCTTGTATAAGCTTCGATACCTCCAACTTTAACACGGCGCAGCACCTCAGTGTTCCGAATGCGGGATAGGTTCAGGGACATGCTAGGATATCCTATGGTAGCTCTTATCGTATGGGGCATATTTAAGTAGGTCAGTCAATTCATCTTGTATGTTTAGTGTTCAAAATGTCCGATTTGGAGGTGCCTGTGTGCACTGTCTAAGAATAGATCACATATCGCCGTCCATTAACAATGTATCATTGCCTACACAATAATCAGGCAAAGGACGTTTTTACATCGGCTGACAAGGTAACAACACGATTTCAGTAACTGTGAGGTTAGCAAATATATCTTGGGTTCCTGTTTTTTTCCGTCTACAAGCTCGGAACTTTTCGTTGAAACGTTGTATCGAGCGTACACTTGATTGCTATAAACACTGCTAAGCTGTCAGGATGGTATAGGTACTGAGCAAGCCTGCTCCAACTAAAAACGCACTGCAGCGCCTAATGGTCTCTTCGTCCATCTAGTGTGAGTGAAGGTGCCACTGGACGCTGTATAAATCATCTCATTACAACAGTCTCCCGTCTGCTCTACCGTATAGATTGGACTCTCCCATACAGAGGCGGTGGATACGACTGCATGCAGTCAAATCTGTCAGTTAGACTGCACCCCTCTGTGTGGGATAGACCAACCGACTTCGTATCTATGATTATGCACGAAATACATTATTCAATTCAAAAATTAAATAGATGCAAAGGCCTTAGTTTAGGCTTTAGACGCCTCAAACAATGGTATCGGTGTCGTATCGTTCCGAGCAAACGGACCTGCATCGGAAATTCCCAGATTTCCACACATGACTAGGTCGAGTAGGCCGGCGCTTGCTCAGGCATGGTCCAGGCGTTTCGATGTCAGTTAATAAAGCTATTGTCTCGTCTGCGGATGATTAATCAGCGACTGACAATGGAGCGTGAGATATAGGGAGATCGAGTTGCATTGATGCTGGTGTCAACTGACTCTAGCTTTAGGGTATTAGGTTTAAAGATCTGATTAGATAGATAAATATAAATAATAAAATGTTTGTGCTTATTTGTTATTGGTTACGGCATCCGCCATAATAATTTCTGTGTAAATTTCTACTGGCTCCATATTAAGGTTACAAAGTTACAGCTCTTTAGAAGTAGGAAAGACTTACCGATAGACATACAGACATAGGTACAGCGTTGGCAGAGAAATAATAGGATGCCATTTGGCACCCTTCGGGTACAGAACCCTGAAAACAAATATTTTGATTCGGTAGCCTCTGGCCAGGCAGACACGTCAAAAAATAACCTGGCACTTCGTAGAACAGTTCTAACATAAAAACACTTACTAAAATTTATCTTGTCGTGTACCGCACTTTCTTAAATGAAATATGATAGAAAGCACCTTAAACTTATGATCCATAAAACGTGATTTTGAACGACCACCACCTTTCGAAGCTCGGGTTAGAGTTAATGCAATTCTCTCCAACGTTTCCTGGCGAGTCTCACTCAAAATAGTGAAATACAGAGGGTCAACTACTGCAGTTTGGTGCCGATCTAGAAAAACTGGACAAGTGCGTGTTTAACTCTTATTGAGAGGTTTCCGTACAATTTCATCATCACATCCCTCCTCTGCCCACTGATGGGTATAGGCCTTTTCCCACTCACGCCACCTCTCGCCACTCGCATCCATGGACGGATCCTCCGCCAACACAACGATGTCATTCGTTGCCATTCTTCTTCTTCTTATATCCCTTTACTCCTCCGTGGAGTCTGGGGCTGACACAAGGGCTTTCCATTTGACTCTGTTCATGGCTAGGGAGGGTAGCTCTGGCCAAGTTGCTCCCTTCTCTTCCGTCTCAGACAGAACAGATTTCTTCCACGTCTGGCGGGTTTCCAGTCGAGAGCGACCTTCGGGATGTGGTGATCGGGTCTACGCAGGGTATGTCCCAGCCAACGCCATTTGCGTTCCCTGATGTCTTGGGCTACGGGTTTTTGTTTGGTGATCTGCCACAGTTCAGCATTTGAGATGGTGTTGGGCCTGTTTCTTCGTAAGATGCTTCTTAGACAGTGCCGTACAATGTAATAAGGAAGATTTTAATACAAAGTCTACTTAGATTAACATTAGTCTAAAGTTCCACAGAAAAGTAGTTAAGGAGCAAATCGTCTGTGCTGTGACAGACGGACAGACAAACAGACGCACGAGTGATCTTATAATGGTACCGTTTTACACTTTTGAGGTACGGAACACTGATATCGGTGATCGAATCTCGAGTCTCAAGTGGAAATGGGCACTACACTTGGCGAAGGGGGAAGATGGCGACTGGCTCGACTGGAAACCCGCCGGAGGCTCACAATGACCTGGAAGACCATCCCAGACGTGAAAGAGATCCGTTTTCTATGAGACGAAAGAGAAGGGAGCGCTTTGGCCAGAGTTACCCTCCCTATCCATGAACAGAGATAAATGGAAAGCCCTTGTGTCAGCCAAGACTCCACGGAGGAGTAAAGCTATCAAAGAAGAAGAAGAAACATTGGCTCCCGAGGTTTCAGCTTTAAACACTTCCGATAGACCGTTCGAAAGCTGATCTTCTGGTGTTAGTGGTTGCATCGCGCTGCGACGAGCAGCATGCGCAGCACGTTGCAAACAGTGCAATTTTTATAACGCAACCAGCTCTGAGCATACTAAGCGCGCAAGACTGTTCCAAGCTTGGGTTCCCGATTAAGGATGGAGTCAAAATTCCAGCTGGATGTCGTAATTTTTTACTGAAAGCTTCAAATGAAAGTAACGCGTGGTTATTAAGCCCGAACGCTCTCTCTGAGCGAAGGCATTTGCCCAGCTAGTGGGACATGTACCTACATAATTGTAGAGGCTATTTTTTTTCTTAAAAAAAAACTTCTGAACCTCAATTCGATCCCGTATGTATTGTTTCTTAGGTTGTTATTTTTTTATGTGTGTTACCTCAGAACTTTTTACTACGTTAACCGATTTTGATGATTCTTTTTTTGTTTGAGAGTGTATACTTCCTATATGGTACTATAAAGCCTTACTGAAGCACTCGCCATGGGGTGGGTAAGTTGACCACTCGGACGCTGCATTGCCCAGGAAAAGTGTAGATAGAGTTGGCTAGCCTTGCTCCTATACCACACAAAAGGTACTCACCATGTACTTATGTAAAAAGTTCCAAAAACTTGAATCGGATAGGAAGAACCTTTGTAAGGAAATAAAATCAACCCGCGGTCAAAATGAGCTTAATAAACACGTTTCGCCTACTAATTGAAGGAAACCCATTCCTAGAATATTTGGGAAGGATTCTGCGTAGATATTTCGGATAATACTAGTAAATTTTTCATTAGGTTTGCACGAGGAAGTGATTTACTCGTAAAATAGTAGTTTAATTACTATGGGTGCAAATGGTACACTCAGTTGCGTATTTTCCTCCTCCACGAGACAGGCTATGCCTAGTGTGGGGGTCAGCAATGATGTAAACAACTCCTCATTACGCCAATAAATATTTTTAATTTTCATTTTCATTTTCAGTTCATCAATGGCGGTTTACGTCTATCGAGCAAAAAGGCAAAAAAATGTTGATCTATGGTCTGTGGGGTCACTGGATAAAAGCAAAAATTTCTCGCAATGAAACGGGGAATACCTATGTATACTTTGTACATAGAAAGCACCTCTCGACCAACGAGAAAATAATTTCTGTTTCACACTGCAATTTTAGTGATGGCATAGCATTAGAAAAGAATATACCTTCATCATTGGCCTCATCCATGGACAATAGAGTTTAAAAGTTACCTCAATCTTACCCTAATCACCAACAGTCATCTGTGCAGAACCTGCATGGAGATAGACGAAACAGCTAATAATGTCCTGCTGGAATGCTGCTGTGTATACAGGGTGTTAAAAGACCGCCAACAGACCCGAAAGCCACGCATACTAGACACCGAAACAAGGTACTTTTTCGATAAATTATTGCTGGGAAATGATTTTGGTTTTTTAGGTTATAATTTTGAAAAATATTTAATCATGCAATGGACTTGTAACGCACAGAAGTCATATTGCGCAAGCGTAGGTATCAGTTTATGTTACTTAAGATTGAAGTGCCGATGTTTAGAATACATTGCGGGTTGCAATTTTAACGTCGTTTTTTGTAAGAAATATTCATAATTTTGATATGGTTTCTTGAGAAGATATGTTAAGAACTAGATACTGAATACATTTCTGCAAAAAAAAAGTTTTGAAAAGTCCAACTTTGAACCTCATTATCTCGGAAACCGTTGATTTCCCAGGCATAGTTCCTTGGGAAAAAATGTTCCTTATGATGAGGACAATACGTGGTTTCCCGCTTTGTTGGCGGTCTTTTAACACCCTGTAAAGCCACCCACCTCGGTTCGCCGGGGTCGCTCCCCGAAGTTCTCCGGAACATTCGTGGACTGCTGGACGGACTTCTTTGAGGAGCTGGGTTGGCAAGGATGAAAAATCCCACCTGGCGCAAAATAGGCGCAAGTTGAGACGTCGAGTTGCGCAACAGCCCGTTTTACCATTACCGTATCACCCAGATCCTACCTCGAGGAACGTGACTAAATAGTGAAATTCGCAACTTAACACTTTCGACGAGCGTAGTCTCAGACTAGATCTTATTAAATTTGCAAAGATTATCCTCCGAGAGTCAAACTGCTTCATTCGTTGGGATTACTGAGTGGGCCTCTACCCTGGACCATTATCCTCTGAGCTACGGCAAGAGTCTTCAAACAGAGGTATCGTCAATCTCATCATAATAAAAAGCTTTATTAAACAAGAACAAAGGATGACCTTTATGAAGAACCCCTCGATGGGGTTAGTCCGCGAGGATCAATTGCAGTCCTTTTATTTTCTCTCTAAAAATATAGATTATTTTTTTGCTGTTGTTTTCCTTTGGTACCGTTGACACGAAAAGTGATTCAAAGTAATTTATTGTGTATGTTAAATACGTATAATGTGCGCTAGTTCTTAGTACAATTATTATTAGACTATTCATGTTATTCGATAAATTCAATCACTAGAAGTACTAAGTCGGAGCCAGGATTTTGGACCTATTGTTAAAGATTTTACCTGGACCCAAACTTATCCCGTCAGGCTTGCAGAGACGAAATGTACTTTAGTAACCTAACCTTTTTGTAACCTTTCTAGTGCCTAATCGGCTACGCAATGTACTTGTCTTGTACACACGACAGCACGTCATACTGTACAGTACACTTTTGTTGTAAAATCGCCCGTAACGTAACCGAGTAGAGTGCTAGCGTGTAAGGGTCGACTTGAGGTCGTGTGTACATTAAATTGACAAAGTAAAATGTCATCATTGTCAGTTTTATGAAATCACCCACAAGTATACAGGGTAATTTTTAAATAGCTTTATTCCTGAAACACTTCAACTTCTAAATTTGATTTTTCAAAAACTTTTGTTTGCCTGTAGACACATCCACAATGGCACCTGATTCAACTTAACGGATACCACAAAGTTGATAACTTCTTTAGTAATCAATTTGCGTGAATGGCACTATAAAGATCTGAAGTAGAACCCGCGCTTTTAGCGGGTTAATTCAGTTCCACGCTTTTGTCACAGAAACCTCCGCGTATTTGCAAAGTGGCGCCCGAACTTGTAGGTACCGAAACTATTTATAAGGATTTTTTATAAGGTTACAAAATTAGCTCGGTACAGGACTTGAACCCGCACCCTTGAATAGGGATTTTTCCAAGTGTCAAATTTGACAGCGATTCGCGAATTATCGCGCAACTAAATCTGTGGTTTGTATGGAAACCACAGATTAATAGACTGATTTTGACAGTTATTCGGGCTATTTTTGATGCCTGGAAAAAACCCCATTCTTGCAAACCGTGCAGGCACTCTATACGTACAAATCTTAATAATACCTATACGGGTTAGTGCTTTAGAAAAAACAAAACGTGCCGACACTATTTTGTCGAACTAATTTGGATATTGAATCGAAAAGATACTCGAAAAAGAAAGTTCAGAAGAAGGGACTGATATTTTCAATCTACTTTTCACGGCGTCCATAAATTAGCAGCGCAACCCTTTCACCCCACTTCAAAACTGCAATACCAGTAAATCACCGAAAGGCGAGGGTTACAAAAACATAACAAATAAAACATATCAAGCGAGCGAAATTGCAGGAATTCCGCAACAAAACCTACTAGAGGAAGGGTACTTAAAACATACACAGTGTACTTAGCGAAGCGAGTCGAGCGAGCGGAGCGGGCGAAGCGCAGCATACATGAAAAAAGCCCTCGGCGCAAATTGGAAGAGCAGAAGGTTGGATCCGCTGGCTCGGTCACGTAGAAAGAATGGGAGAGGATCGGGCAGCTAAAACAGCATACGAGTCGACCAGTTGGCCGTCCCAAGTATCGCTGGATTGACGAAGTCTCAAAGGACTTGAGCGAACTCCAGGTGGAAGATTGGAAAGAAGTGGCGCAGGACAGAGAGAGACATCCTTTGGTTGCGGAGGCCAAGATCCGCTTCGAGTCGCTGAGCCAGCGTAGTAAGTAGGTAAGTAGGAGGTTAGATCTCCAAGTGATTTTGATGGGCAAGATTGAAGAAATCCTCCTTATAAAATGGAGTTGTTTCGGGTTCGGGCTCATATTGATGACAAACCTAACCCAACCAAGCAGGTCCTATCGAAGGTCTCAAGTCTGTAACGCAATACCGAGTTTTCCACGTTTTTCTACATTATTTTGAATAAGGTGTACAGTTTGTGAAGTTAGGGCGTGTAGAGTTAGAAACTTAGCTCTAAATGAGATCCCACCAAAAACATTCTGTAAAAAACTAGCCAGGTCTCGATGGAGCTGCTTGTTTATCTCTAAAAAGTAATGAAATCTAGACAAAGTCGTGCCAAGTCTAAGGTTCCTTACTGCGATTTCTTTAGTATTATAGTTAATGTTGTGTGACTTGGCCGTTGAAGGGTACACAAGCGGTTCTGGCGTCAGATTGGTGCAATGGTGTCATGGAGCACCTGGTTTTGTACCCTTGTATACCCTTCAACGGCCAAGTCACACAACATTAACTATAATACTAAAGAAATCGCAGTAAGGAACCTTAGACTTGGCACGACTTTGTCTAGATTTAATTACTTTTTAGAGATAAACAAGCAGCTCCATCGAGACCTGGCTAGTTTTTTACAGAATGTTTTTGGTGGGATTTCACTTCTTTTTGTAGAAACGTGGGCATATTGATTTATTTCATTAGATTTTCTTATTGAAAACAGTTTTTTTATTTGTGTAATGTTCGATTAGAATAAAGTTAATCGTTCGACTATTTCTTCTTGTTAATTTGTAAGTATAAGTATAAAAGCCAGTCTAGTCTTATGCAGAGATTTCCTTTAATTTTATTTATATGCGTATTAAAAGCAGAAGTGGAGGCATTCGCCCAGCAGTAGGACGCTATAGGCTAGATTAAATTAGAAGATGTGTCCCACTACGCTGGATTTCTGCAATGACAGTCGATATTTTTATGTACCAATAGTAGAAGGGCAAATTACCATAATCTCTTATACACCTGAGACCAGCTGAGGGTTCTTCATCAGATACTTCAGACCTTCGATTTTTGACATCAAATGAAGCGGCCCACCAAGTTGAATATTTTTTGTAAGGGCGGTATATGTCGATCTATAATAGTTTGGTTGGGCTCTTGTGTTTTCTAATCAGGGTCACCAGGTACTCCAGATCTTCGATTATCCTGGTTTTTATAGTTTTCCCTTAATGTGGCCATTAAACCCTAACTCTGTACCAAATTTCAGCTTTCTGAGTTTATGGAAGAACTAGTTCTATTAGGGCTCTTGTGTTTTCTAATCAGGGTCATCAGGTACTCCAGATCTTCGATTATCCTAGTTTTTATAGTTTTCCCTTTATGTAGCCATTAAACCCTAACTCTGTACCAAATTTCAGCTCTCTGAGTGGGAAGTATGGGAAGTACTAGTCCTATTAGGGCTCTTGTGTTTTCTAATCAGGGTCACCAGGTACTCCAGATCTTCGATTATCCTAGTTTTTATAGTTTTTCCTTTATGTGGCCATTAAACCCTAACTCTGTACCAAATTTCAGCTCTCTGAGTTTATGGGAAGTACTAGTTCTATTATGATGATCATGAGTGAGTGAGTGAGTGAGTGAGTGTGTGTCATAAATGCGAAACTTTGCTTTCGCTTAACTTCGGAACTAAATGACCTACAGACTTGAAATTTTGGATTTTAAGTATGTAATTACAGCTTACTCGATGACGAAAATTTCTGCGTTCTGGTCTTATCCAGAGGTTCTCAAATAGGGGCCTGAAAATGCGGCGAAATGGTTCCAGTAAAGGATGGTACGGCAGTGTTTGCTTCGCGCTCGACCTGGCGGGGGCACTGCCGTGCCCCCAGATCTGATAGCTTTTTGACAGTGCGAGGTGTATGGTCTCGTCTTGGCAATTTTTTTACATGAAAATGTTTTTGGTGGGATTAACGTTTCTTTATTGACATGGGATGCACGAAGACAAATGGACTAAGATAGCAACTCTGTGGAAAGGCCCAACAGGCAAAAGAAGAAGAGGAAGACCTACCGCTCGTTGGGTGGACGACATAGAAGAGATGACCAAGAACTGGGTAAAAACTGCACAAGATAGAGACAACTGGAAGAAACTGGAGGAGGCCTATACCCTTACGGGGTCCTAATTTCATTATTTAGATTTTTTTATTTTTTACTTTTACTTTAAATTTTTAACGATGTTAGGAATAATAAAGGCTTTTTTTTATTGACATGGCTATTAGTTGAGTGAACCTCCTATCCCTATTTACCCTGTAGCCCGGTAGGTAAGTAGATTGGCCGCGCGGTACGTTTTGGAACCTATCCAGGATAGTTCTTATTACGGGCGCCGGAAAACTGAGCGTGTAGCTACTTGTGAAACTTTTGAATCAATATGGCCGCCGCTTCTTTATTTGATACCTGACATCGCAAGTGAAGTTTGATTTTCGCTGGGTGTGGGGTAAGTTTAGTATCTTCACATGAAATCTTTTTTTAGAGTAATACCTACGTAGGTACCTGTTTTCGGAGTCAGAGTGAGCATTTTCTAAGGGTTAAGCTCGAGCTCAAATACACTATTAATACACTAGCTTGAGCTTGACATTGACATAAGCCAAGGTCTCAAGTCGGTGGTTTTGTTTTCTGAGATCATCCACTTTATCTCGAGCTTGAGCTGACGACTATTAATCTCTATTTGAATTATTTTCCAGCCAACGATTTTCCAACTTTTTAGGCTTCCTTACCCGAAGGGACCCTATTACTCTGCTCACGCTGTCTGTCTTTCAGTCTGTCTGTCCGTCTGTCTGTCCTAACTTTATAGGGCTGTATCTTTGGAACCTTAATAGGACCATTCCATTTTGCCCCACCAGAGATGCCCCACTGGTGGGGCAAAATGGAATCGCACAAAAAATTATTCCATTTTGCCCCACTGGCCACCCCACTGAGTGGCTGGTGGGGCAAAATGGAATTATTCCCTAATAGGTACCAGTTGATATTAGGTACAGATTTAGAGAATAAGTTTGTATTATTATGGCAGATTACCCAACATTTTTTTTTTAAGATTGTAATATAAACTTTGATACGTATACCCAACGTTTGATAATAAAAAAATAAATAACATAAAAATAAGGGAGGGTTCAACATACGTGTTTCTATGTATACTTTTTGCTCTATCGCAAAAACGGTAAATTGTGCAAGCATCAAACTATGTTATATTATTAGTACCTATGTTATACAATAAAAAAAATAATAAAAACTGGTCAAGCACGAATCAGACTCACGCACCGAGGTTCAGTGCAACCAGTTTTTTTTTTATTATATGGCGGTACGGAACAATTCCTACCAAACACTTACAATTACCATTTCAATTAGTTTCCCTAGCCTCCCTTATTCCTAAACAATCATTTATAACAGCAACAGTTATAATACACACAAATCCATTTCACCGCCATAATTAATACAATTTCGTATATAGCAACCAAGACGGCTGCTTGAGTCAGCTGAATACTAAAGCGTCTGTCCCGATATTTTTGTTAATCAACTAAAGTGCAACACAGATTGCTTGCTGAGATATCGTTTCTATCGTTCGATAAAACCAGACCTTCTATTCCTCTACGTCGAAATTAACACTCATTGACACTACTTTTGACAATAAAATACAAAAAAAAAACAACTATACTTAAGAAAAGGTTAAAGGAAAAGGTTAGGTTATTAAGCTATTGCACTGATGCACAGGTTGCGAATCTAGGACATGTGTTCAGACACGAGAGATACAGCCTCCTGCAACTTTAATGATGGGAAATGTCGCTGGCAAGAGACGCGTCGGCCGAAGAAGAAAATCCTGACTAAGAAACCTACGGGAGTGGACTGGAATCGCGAGTGCTGCCCAACTATTTAGCCTCGCGAGAGACAAAGAGAGATGCGGAGCTGACCGCCAATCTTGGCTGTGTCGAAGAGGCACCCTAAGAAGAAGAGAATTAACAGTATGACTTAAGGCTTTAATAAGGGCTAACTAGCGCCACCAATGATAAAAAATGTTAGCCTTAAGTACACTCACTGGGAGATACACCTCAACAAGAAGTTTGTGGACAGAGTGAAGATAAAAATGTAGAGTGAATTTTCAAGTGTCTCTTGCGACAGAGAATCAGCGGTGTAAGAATACCAGTCTCGTTTAATATTACTTACCTTTCTGAATTGACCAAAAATAGTCCTTGTTGGTACTTCATAAAGTCACTGAAGCTCCAATAAATATTTTACTCAGTATTGACTGACCATTGCATTTTTAGATTTTTTCCAAATTGGAAGATGGGTGGACATTGGGAGGGAAAGAACTGGAATTAATTAGACAGCAAAACAGCTAGGTAGTTTCGCTGCGCGTAATAATTATGGGCATGGATACTTGGTAAAGCTGCAACTGGCTACAAAATAATATTGCCCGTCTCAATGTAAACCATTTTTTAAAATTAAATAAGGGGTAATCACCAAATCTTTTGTGAGATCCTGACAACTTAGTCGACCTAGCCCTCAGGAAAGACAGGTCAATACGTGTGGAGCCAACTGAGCCGCGGGTTTCCTCACGATGTTTTCCTTCACAGTTAAGTTGTCAGGATGGTATAGGTGCTGGGCAAGCCTACTCCATCTAAAACAATGTCCCAGGCACTGCAGCGCTGAGTGGTCTCTTCACGCACCTAGTGTGAGTGAAGGTGCCACTGGACGCTGTATAAATCATCTCATTACGTAGATGCAAAGGTCTTAGTTTTTGTGAGATGGCAGAAGTGATTTGTAAACCATAAATATAATAGAAGAAATGATAGAAGGAAAGGGAGGTAGAGAAAGGCTACGGAGAAGTTACTTTAATTAAAGAGAAGGTGTATGTCGTTCATAATTATTCATTCAGCGAAACTATCATGCAAGCTGTTATGGATAACATTATGAAAAATGCTTCGTTAGATAGCTTTTCACTTAATTCTAGGGTTCTATATGAGCACTTTTTCGGTGTTGGTATCTGTTATAGCAGTGTTTCTCAAACTTATGGCCCCACGTACCCCTGTTTAAGTTCCCAAATGACTGCGAACCCCTAACACCGCTCCTAATGAACCGCACCGCAAATGAAGATATGAAATTCTAGTTAACTAACACGGTTTTTTATTTTAATAGATTTTAATAAAAGGCAACACAGTGACAAAAATAAATATGTTATGGATTGGCTTGTTTCTTTTCGCAAATGGAGTCGATTTTAGGAGCAATTTTGGACAATTTTAATCTTAATTCTGGCTCAATATTAAGTCGATTCCTGTACAGTTTGGTTTTTATCATTACTAGATGTGAAAACCCACTCTCACCCACTCTCAAACCCAAACCCACCCTATGTCGTTGCGAAGGGTAAAAGAAAATTCACCGCTTTTCGTGAGAGTTCGGGATATTCATCCTGTCTAGCTGTGCGTGTGGTAGCCAGCCATCCAGCCGCCATTACGTAAATCTTTTCGCGTACCCCCTACCATCAAATGATGAACCCCTAAGGGTTCGCGTACCACACTTTGAGTATGACTGTGTTATAGGAATAGATTTTGTAATTTTTTCTATGCGTGCGGAAGGCAAAAACCCAAACCATTTTCTCAATCAATTCTCTCTCGATTCATATTCATGAACAGGCAGTAACTTTGTACCTTCGAAGGACGATTTATTGTCCCGTTAATTAATTACCGAAGCTAGCAACCCTTGATTCCTTTTCCATATAACAAATGTGACTAGGGTAGTGTGGTCCGAATACACTGGTAATCCTTTACTGGTTACTTGCCTTTTGTCCTTTATTTGTTGTAGTTTGAAATCTGTTTGCCAACGTACTTACATAAAAAGTAAGATGTAGCTTGTACAATTGTACATGTCCCACTAGCTGGGAAGAGGCCTTCTCTCAGAGAGAGAGTACGAGCTTAATCACCACGCGAGCTCAATGCGGGTTGGCGATTTTTGCGTTGAGGGTATAATGCCTCATACGCTCAGGTTCGTACTAGCATACGTACTAACATATTTATATTTTATTCTAGGTATACCACTCGGTATTCTTCTTTGGTCAATCGTCATAAAATTTGGTAGGGGAGTAAATAAGATAAAATAACATAAACATGAGCCAAATCGTTCGAGGGGTTACCGAGATATGGGATTTGGTAGGGGGGTAAGTTCAGAGTTCGGGGCGAACTACTGGTTTATGGGGTTTAATACCTAAGTACAGTACTCCTACTTCTAAATACCTTCGAGCTGGAACTAGTACCTACACTTCAATAAGTTAGTTAGATAATTCCTGAGCAACTTAGCGCCCTTTACAAAATCCACTTACAGACGGGCAGTAGGACTTTGGAGCCATGATTTGTATGGGCAGAGGGTAGACGGCTAATGAATTCAGATCAGAGCCCTCAGGTAGTGTGCTAATTCGATAAGAGGCCGCGGCGGCCCTAAAGAGGGTCGTCCACTGCAAGACAGATGAATAGCTCCACTCTCCACCATTCTTCGCATATTATTTTGATTACCTAAGATGCATTTGTGAATTTGTAGTAGCAATACCACTCGCTGACGGTGAAGGAAAACATCGAGAGGAAACCTGAGCATATGAGGCATTATACCCTCAACGCAAAAATCGCCAACCCGCATTGAGCACGAGTGGTGATTAAGCTCGAACTCTCTCTCTGAAAGAAGGCCTTTGCCCAGCTAGTGGGACATGTACAATTGTACAGGCTACATCTTACTTACTTTACCTAAGATGAATAAAGGGAAAAAGGCCTATACCCAACAGTGCAGAGGTGGGCTGATGATGATGATGATGAGATGAATAATGATTATGATCTTTTTTTTTATCCTGGTCTCGGCTGAGAAGATTGTATTGGTGCTGGGTCTAGAGAAAATAAGTTATTGTATTACTGTTGTCAGCCTAACAAGAAGCAAAGAGACTCGGATTGAGCATATCTGAAGGGCCTCTGAATCAAACATATCCGAGTGTGGAATGAAGTAGCAGAATCGGTGGAAGTGCCCTCATAAAAAACACTGTTTTGAAAGCTCTATATCCCTAGTTTAGGAATGGCAAGAAGATGACGATCATGATAAAAATTGCTAAACCACTTCGAGGGTCTATTCACCGACGTAATCTGGGGCCTGAGGCCTAACGCAATGATGCC
This sequence comes from Zelleria hepariella, assembly GCA_949319315.1. NCBI lineage: Eukaryota > Metazoa > Arthropoda > Insecta > Lepidoptera > Yponomeutidae > Zelleria > Zelleria hepariella. The sequence continues at coordinate 991,205 of OX439386.1, read as the reverse complement.
TAAATGGTCTCCCAGTTTTAACGCTGTTGGTCTTTTAAATGTTTTTGTAGTACAGCAAAGAATATTCTGATTCTAATTCTAGATGATTAGTTCGCTGGTTGTTGGAGAAAAACGAGGACACCCCGGTTTTGTCCTTATACTGGGACGCCTTCGAACGCCATTAGATCACAGACTTATGCCCCTGGATCTAGTCAAACTGAACCCTATTCTTTATTCTATTCGAAACGGGTCGAATCGCGATTTGACCCTATTCTTATCAAAGTTCCCGCTCTCAGTGAAGGCAGACCTTAACGCAGCGACTGTAATGTATTTCAGCCTGTCAGCCGGCTCGAGTTATTGTTTCTGAGAGAATCTAAAGAGGGTGGGATAAGCTATTGCAGCGAAGAGCTAGATTTTCTGTCATTGATTGAATACGACATAGTGCTTTCTTCGTGCGCAGAACGCAGGGTGCAAAATGGGGACCCTAACTTTGAACTGGTGGTCGTAGAGGATATCACAGGTTGTAGCGTTTTCTCCATACCTAGGTACAAGCGTAGACAGTGAATAATAGAATATTTCCGAATATACGTGGAATATTTCCAGTGGAAACATTGCCGGGAGTGGAAATATTTCGTACATCCTAGTGTCAACTCTTGCGCCAGTCGCTCGTCAAATGGAAGCGTCCAAAGTATCATATAGGGCCGCCTGTCAGGATGGCCAACTTACATCGTTCTTGTCTCCTTTCTTTTTCTTGTCTACGCTCCTAGGGAAGTGCATTAGAATCGGTGTTTGTCGATACATCGACTGTCATTACGTACACATGACAGCACGTCGACCCTTAGCACTCTACTTGGTTACGTTACGGGCGACTTTACAACAAAAGTGTACACTCTGACGTGCTGTCGTGTATACATGCAAATGCCTATTGGATATGATATCTCTACAACCTAGCAAGTAGGTACCTAACCTGCTTACACGAAACCACCAGTATCGGGACCGTTCAACGACACTGCGCTAAACTAATTAGTGTGAAGATTATAGTAGAGGTCAATGACATTTATATTGGAATGTCATTGGTAGAGGTGTATAGTTCGCGAATGAATGCTTCGATTGAATGCATTCGTTTTGTGAAACCATTCATTCATTCATTCACTACAAATGTGAACATATCACATTGACTTAGTCCATGTAGTAGTCCATTCATCAAGAAACATTCTTAAATCTACTAAACTAAGAACCAAAATTCTGTAACTCTATGTTTCGGCAGTTCGTTGTCGTTCTCGAGCATGATCTATGAATGAGTCATGAACGAACTGTGAATGAACTATGAATGAACTATGAATGAGTTATGAACTATGAATGAACTATTTGTGATCTATGAACTAAAAGAGTGAACTAGTTCAGTGAAGGAAATGAACTATATCATTCTTTTCTTTTCACTGAAACGTTTCGCCTCTAGATTATAGTAGCAATCAATCATTGCGCTCGTTGCTTCATTATCAGCCGCCTGCAGAGAGGATTAAGGCTCCATCATTAACGGAATTAGTTTTGGATGTTTTGACAAATTTGTGTGCGATGACGTGCTGTGTCGGTTGGATCAGACGGCTCTGGAATCTACAGGATGCACTCTAAGTCGATAGCGGTACTTTAAGTTGGCTGTCTGCTGTTCACTACCAACAACTTGTACGAGGTGGCGAAAAAAATGGAGCGAAAAAAATATCAGCTGTTTCATACATTTGGCGCAGTACTGAGTCGACCTTTTGCATGGAACAGCTGATATTTTTTCGCTCAATTTTTTTCGCCAGCTGGTACGGTCGGCCACAGCCACGATACCCCATGGCAGCGCGCGCGGCATAAAGGCGCCAATCGAACAAAAAGGGGTATCCTAGCGTGTGGCCGACTGTACAAGTTGTTTGTAGTGATCAGTAGACAGCCTACTTAAAGTTCCGCTATCAACTTAGAGTGCACCCTGTAGTATAACCTGCGTCAATAAAGAAACGATATTACATGGAAAAATACAATATTTTAAGGAGCGCGCGTGTGTGTAGGTACTGGCATGCGATCGGCTGCGGGCTGAAACACATTTCAAAGATTCAAATTGACTGAAAATTTAAAATATATTATACTTGCTTTTGCCCGCGACTTCGTCCGCGCAGACTTATTTTTTTTCTCGTGAGTTTTTCCGTTGTTTGAATGGTTGTTCTGCTATTCGGGGCGGAGAAAAATACAACAAATAAAAAATCATAAAAATCGGTCCACCCGTTTTCGAGTTATAAATGGTGTAACTAACACGACTTTGTTTTATATATTAATTAAGATACACTTCTCGAGTTATCTTCTCACAAAAATTTCACAAACATACAAACGCCGGACTGTTCAAGTGGACTTAGGGTAATTTTTAAATCCGCAAAACTTTTATAAATCAATCGGTAATAAATAAATATTGATGTTTGAAATTTGAAAGTTTCAAAACTTTCGCTTTCTTTGCTCGCTCGTTCAGTTGTTCAACAAAATATCTGCCGACATTCAACGAATGTTCCTGTACTTACAAGGAAGTTATCTGTCTGTAGGTACCCGTGGTTGGGGCCAACATTTACAAATTGCCGTAACTCGACCGGAGACGGGCAGACAATTGATCGGGCACACACAAGGCTGCCAGGAGGATAGCGTGCTACCTGACGGGCAAGATTAGCTCTCTAACCTGTGGGAGAAGCTTCTATCTAAGGCTCTCCGCAATATACAATGTACGAGATTCAAAATTAAAACACCCCCGATATTTGAACGAGCGAGCGAAGTTCTCCGGGTCTACTGGAACAATCCAGCGTTTGTATGTTTGTATGTATGTATGTATGTATGTATGAATGTTTGTATGTATGTATGTATGAATGTTCGTTCGAAGATAACTTGAGTAAATGTAGTCGGATGCTCTTGAAATTTGAGAGGCAGGTAAATGAAGCAAAGATAATTTTTAAGTTTGAACATGAGTCAAATCGGTCGAGGGGTTGCTGAGATATGGGGTCACGAGTTTGTAGTTCGGGGCAAACCACTAGTTTATCTCCAAATTAGCATACTTTACTGACTTCCTTTGGCGCTACAACCCTTTGTGGGTCTTGGCCTCCTCCACAGTAGATTTGCTCTTGTCTCTGGCCTTTGCCTCTTTTCACCAGTTTGTGTATTTGCCCATCTTTCTTAGGCTTTTTAGGCCTGCCTCTTGGTCTCTTCTGTTGTGGTTTCATTTGGTCAATTAGCTTAGTAATATCTTATAACCCCTTGATTGGCAAGAGCGCCTTTTAGTGGTCGAAAAACGTTAGTTTAGGTTACAAATTTTGTCGTTCCGCCACCACACAGGATAAACGGCTGAACCGATTTTGATAAAAACACCCTTGTAATCAATGTTTGTTAGAATTCCATCTAATTTATGGTCCAAACCGTACACCAAAGTCGCAAACCGCGGGACCCCTCTCCAATTTCCCTCCACCCCTTCTGGGTTACCTCAATCACCTAGGTACGGTCGGCCACAGTCACAGATACCCCATGGCAGCTCTTACCGCGCGCGCCAATCGAACAAAAAGGGGTCACGATTGCGAATCTGGGGGCACGGCAGTGCCCCCGCCAGGTCGAGCGCGAAGCAAACACTGCCGTACCATCCTTTACTGGAACCATTTCGCCGCATTTTCAGGCCCCTATTTGAGAACCTCTGGATAAGACCAGAACGCACAAATTTTCGTCATCTAGTAAGCTATAATCACATACTTAAAATCCAAAATTTCAAGTCTGTAGGTCATTTAGTTCCGAAGTTAAGCGAAAGGAAAGTTTCGCATTTATGACACACACTCACTCACTCACTCACTCACTCACTCACTCATGATCATCATAATAGAACTAGTACTTCCCATAAACTCAGAGAGCTGAAATTTGGTACAGAGTTAGGGTTGAATGGCCACATAAAGGGAAAACTGTAAAAACTAGGATAATCGAAGATCTGGAGTACCTGGTGACCCTGATTAGAAAACACAAGAGCCCTAATAGAACTAGTACTTCCCATAAACTCAGAGAGCTGAAATTTGGTACAGAGTTAGGATTTAATGGGCACATAAAGGCAAAACTATAAAAACTAGGATAATCGAAGATCTGGAGTACCTGGTGACCCTGATTAGAAAACCCAAGAGCCCTAATAGAACTAGTACTTCCCATAAACTCAGAGAACTGAAATTTGGTACAGAGTTAGGGTTTAATGGGCACATAAAGGGAAAACTATAAAAACTAGGATAATCGAAGATCTGGAGTACCTGGTGACCCTGATTAGAAAACACAAGAGCCCTAATAGAACTAGTACTTCCCATAAACTCAGAGAGCTGAAATTTGATACAGAGTTAGGGTTTAATGGGAACATAAAGGGAAAACTATAAAAACTAGAATAATCGAAGATCTGGAGTACCTCGTGACCCTGATTAGAAAACACAAGAGCCCTAATAGAACTAGTACTTCCCATAAACTCAGAGAGCTGAAATTTGGTACAGAGTTAGGGTTTAATGGGCACATAAAGGGAAAACTATAAAAACTAGGATAATCGAAGATCTGGAGTACCTGGTGACCCTGATTAGAAAACACCAGAGCCCTAATAGAACTAGTACTTCCCATAAACTCAGAGAGCTGAAATTTGGTACAGAGTTAGGGTTTAATGGCCACATAAAGGGAAAACTATAAAAACTAGGATAATCGAAGATCTGGAGTACCTGGTGACCCTGATTAGAAAACACAAGAGCCCAACCAAACTATTATAGATCGACATATACCGCCCTTACAAAAAATATTCAACTTGGTGGGCCGCTTCATTTGATGTCATAATCTAAGGTCTGAAGTATCTGATGAAGAACCCTCAGCTGGTATCAGCTTTATTAGAGATATTATGGTAATGCCCCTTCTACTATTGGTACATAAAAAAATCGACTGTCATTGCAAAAATCCAGCGTAGTGGGACACATCTTCATTTAATCTAGCCTATAGCGTCCCAATAGTGGTTCGCTCCGAACTATGAACTCACGACCTCAGTTACAGATGTATAACTTTGCTTACGCCATTCGTGCAGGCGCGCGCGCTTTGCATTTAAACTATACAACCCCATATCTCGGCAACCCATTGACCGATTTGGCTCATGTTCGAATTTAAAAATTATTTTAATTTAGTTTACCCGCCTATCAAATTTCATAACGATCCGACCAAATTTACTCAAGTTATCGTCGAACAAACATTCATACATACAAACATACATACATACAAACGCCGGATTGTTCCAGCAGACTCGGAGGACTTCGCTCGCTTCGCTCGCTCGTTCAACAAGAAATAGTCGGACGATTAACTTTATTCTACTCGAACATAACACAAATTTAAAAACTGTGTCAAATAAGAAAATCTAATAAAATTAATCAATATGCCCTCGTTTCTATAAAAAGAAGTGAAATCCCACCAAAAACATTCTGTAAAAACTAGCCAGGTCTCGATGGATCTGCTTGTTTATCTCTAAAAAAGTAATGAAATCTAGACAAAGTCGTGCCACGTCTAAGGTTCCTTACTGCGATTTATTTATTATTATAGTTAATGTTGTGAGACTTGGCTGTTGAAGGGTACACAAGGGTACAAAACCAGGTGCTCCATGACACCATTGCACCAATCTGACGCCAGAACCGCTTGTGTACCCTTCAACAGCCAAGTCACACAACATTAACTATAATAATAAAGAAATCGCAGTAAGGAACCTTAGACTTGGCACGACTTTGTCTAGATTTCATTACTTTTTTAGAGATAAACAAGCAGATCCATCGAGACCTGGCTAGTTTTTACAGAATGTTTTTGGTGGGATGTAAATTATAGTACCTACCTAATTGTCTTCCCTTTCTATACAAGGTGTTACAAAAGTACCTAACTCTTTTAACAGGGTAATAGCACCCGGTGATAGGGATCACAACCTAAATATTTTTTTGTTCTATGACGTTCCGTTAATTTTTAAATTAATAAAATGTGAACGATGTGGCGGGAGAAAAGTATTTTTTAAATATTGTTTTCATTGACTTTCACAATGTTTTAACAACTCAAAGCTATGTAAATGCACCTACACGAACTAACATATTTTTAAATTTGAGCTAATAACAAAAACAAAAAAGTTGCGAAAATTTTTCAATTTTGAGGTTATAAAATAAAAATTGATTTTTTAAACTTTTTCTCACAGATTTGACATCCTGTTGACCAGTAGGTTACACCCTGTAAAAAGAGTTAGGTACTTTTGTAACACCTTGTATGTAGTCAGGGCAATAAAGATTTGTTTTGAAATATTGTGCTCATATTACCGAATTCCGTACCTAGATACAGATAGTTGTAATGAATATTGTCAAAGATATGCACAATTTGGTAATTTTTTGTGATGCCAGAAAACCTGAAAATCCCAAAAAAGATCAGCAGTCGTGGTATGAATGGTAACAAACGAGTAACTAGAAAAATGTAATAAAAAATATTCTGGTTACCTTACCATACATGGATTCCCTGTACTACGCATAGTTTTTTTCCATTTTCAGAGCCACATTTTTCAAGTCGTTCATCTCTGAGAACAAAAGGTAAATATTATCAAAATGTTTCAGACATAAATGCAGTAGAAAACGACTGACCATTTACCTACGCTGTTTATTGTTCATTATTATTGTTTGTTCACTTAGAGCAGTGTTTTTCAACCTTTTTTCAACCGCGAACTCCCTTACAGTGGGAAAACTTTTTGGGACCTCCTACCAGGGTTTTGTCTAGAGGATATTACAGAAATGGCCCGTGATACTAAAGGGGGTTATTTTTCATCATTACAAGCAATATTTACTATGGGACCAAGTGTGAAATCTTGAAAAAAATATCATAGTTCCATACTAAAATTCGATGGCTATCTGTATCAAATGAATGGAGCAACTGAGATTTTTCACGAGAGCTCGCACTTGACTCCAAAGTAAAAGTTGCTTGTATTGATGAGTTAGGCGACCCCTTTCAGTGTCACAGAACCTATTTGAAACACCCTGTAAAAAACTAAAGTACACCAACTTTAGACCATAATAGCGACAGCCTAAAGACCCTCATAAAAACTCCCTAAAGACCCCCTAACGAAGCTACGCGACACACCTAAGGTTGCTTGGCGGCCCCAAGGAGGTCGCGCGCGACCCACAGGTTGAAAAACACTGACTTATAGAATAGACTTTTCTTGAGTTCGATAACGATCGGTAAACAAAAGGCTGAATCGAGATATAATAGAGTTGTTTCACGAGAAACTTTGCTATTGAATTTGTTTACAATGGATGTCTGCAACAATCAATATTTAAGTGCACTCAATGAAAGAAAAAGACTTTGGGAGAGTTATCTTTCTATTAAGTATGTCGGATAAGGAGGAGAGGGATAAAGCTATGACATGAAGACTACTGAATACTGTCAGGATGTTAATACTCACTTACAAGACATTGTGGGCGTAACGTGGGACACTCTAGGTAGGTTAGGAATAAAACACACGTGTTTGTGCCAAATTGCTTAGTGGAATTTATTTAGCAATGGGTGGCACTGAATCTACGTTGCTTCTAAGCATAAACAGACCGGGAAAGAAGCAACAAGAAAACCCGTCTGGACATCTCTTTCTTTTGATCTTTAGAGGTAGTTACAATAATTAGGTACACAGTAATTGCTTACACATGCAGGCATGGAAATACAATGGAATTGGAACAGTACTCACGTTACCTTTCTTGATGTTCTACTCACACTTGAACACTATGAAATAGCACTGACTCTATAGCAATATTCGACTAGAACAGTAAAGTTACAGAAACGTGATAAGTTTAGCAAAGAGCCGACCACACAACCTTCTCGGACCGCTGTCGATCGTAAACTGTCGCGTTTGAGGCGCGCTCCGCACTTAAATAGACTCGACGGTCACGCTATACCTCGACGCGAGCCCTGATTGGTCGAACCGCGCAGGGTTGCCAAAGTTTGCTTGACGTTTCGTTCATCGAACTAATCTAACTTCTAATCTGTGAACCGGAAACTTGGTTGGATAATCTGTGATGAGTAATCTATGACTTTGTTTACAATCAACTGTCAAAATACGTTTACAATGATTCTTCAGCTCGAACGATGTTTGATGTTGCTTTTCACAATGCGACACGGCCTTCCTGACACGTCGCACGTCCTCGTGTGACTCATCTGCAAAAGAAAAGCAAACGCAAAGTATCTGTCCGCTCGGTCATACCTGACCAAAAGTATGAGGTCAAACTCTACCAATTATTTCGATTTGTCTTCTCTAACTATGTCACATGGATTCTGCATTGACTCTCCACATCAACTTCACATCAACTCCACATCAACTCCACATCAACTCCACATCAACTCCACATCAACTCCACATCAACACTACGTAGACCGCACTCGGTACAGCTTTGCGCCACCATCTGGGGACCAGCACCCATATAGGTTGCGGCAGGCCAGAGGCTTGCAACCAGTACACGAGTAACCAGTATCACACTCATCACACCACCATCAAAACACGTAGAAAACTACACCCGTGACAGCTTTGCGCCACCATCTGGGGACCAACACCCATATAGGTTGTGGCAGGCCAGAGGTTTGCAACCAGTACACAAGTAAGCAGTATCTCCATCATCACATTTCCTATCATCTTACGAAACAAAATGAAACTACAACTTCTCACCTTTTCGTAAGCCTGAGAGCTTAGCAGATTGAGCAACACATGGGCAGCAGACTGGTAGGTATGGTGCACCAGGGCACGGCGTCAGCGTAGTTCATCAAAGAGGGCCACGGCCACGCAGCCACGCAGTTCCTGGCTGGCTGGTAGTTGCCCCACACTTGCAGCATCACCATGTTCTCCCAAGGATCAAGGTCGACATGAAAATGGAAACAACATGGAATTAGAATCTACCTTGAGTGTTTCTTTATCCCACTTCTGATGTCGGATAACGAGGGAGGATTTGAGCTAAGGCATGAGAATACTGAAGACTGTCAGGATGTTAATACTCACTTACAAGACATTGTGGGCGTAACGTGGGACACTCTAGGTAGGTTAGGAATAAAACACACGTGTTTGTGCCAAATTGCTTAGTGGAATTTATTTAGCAATGGGTGGCACTGAATCTACGTTGCTTCTAAGCATAAACAGACCGGGAAAGAAGCAACAAGAAAACCCGTCTGGACATCTCTTTCTTTTGATCTTTAGAGGTAGTTACAATAATTAGGTACACAGTAATTGCTTACACATGCAGGCATGGAAATACAATGGAATTGGAACAGTACTCACGTTACCTTTCTTGATGTTCTACTCACACTTGAACACTATGAAATAGCACTGACTCTATAGCAATATTCGACTAGAACAGTAAAGTTACAGAAACGTGATAAGTTTAGCAAAGAGCCGACCACACAACCTTCTCGGACCGCTGTCGATCGTAAACTGTCGCGTTTGAGGCGCGCTCCGCACTTAAATAGACTCGACGGTCACGCTATACCTCGACGCGAGCCCTGATTGGTCGAACCGCGCAGGGTTGCCAAAGTTTGCTTGACGTTTCGTTCATCGAACTAAACTAACTTCTAATCTGTGAACCGGAAACTTGGTTGGATAATCTGTGATGAGTAATCTATGACTTTGTTTACAATCAACTGTCAAAATACGTTTACAATGATTCTTCAGCTCGAACGATGTTTGATGTTGCTTTTCACAATGCGACAAGTACATAAATATGAAAATAAACAAAGAGATATTGTAGACGCAGTGGGTATTGTCATGGGCAGAATAAAAAAATAATGCTTCTAAAAAAAGTTACACCTTAAATGTGATATTATCGAGATAGATAGAGATATTCTATTCGTGTTAGGGTTCAACTAAAGTAGCGAGGCAGAAAGTGAAACATTTTTACACTTTTTTTCAATTTTATAGCGAAACTAAGCTATTTTGGTTCAGCAATTTAAGTTTCACGACTATAAAACAGTATTATTTTCATTATTCTAAACAACAAAACCACAATAATTCAGCTGATTATGAGATTTGCTCAAACTACAAGTTTTTTGCAATATCACTACTACTTAATTATTTTTCTGTAGTCCACGCGGACGAAAGCAAAGTTCAACAGTATGCCAAGTCTTGTGTGCAAAGAAATCGTCTGCATGCGTACTAATTCGGTACGCATTTTTTTTTGTTCGAAAGTCCGTTATTGGCTTAATCTTATCTTTAGACAATATTGAGAAACTAATTTCAATATTTTTTATTTTGGTTCACTAGTTTGGATGTTACAACGTTTCAAAGATACGGTTTTATGACGTCACGCGACGGTCTGCATACTGTTGGCGGTCATAGGAACAAAACAATTTAGCGCATAAAAACAAAACTACTGGCCCAAAATAAAAAATATTTAAATAAGTTTCTCAATATTGTCTAAAGATAAGTTTAAGCCAATAAGGGACTTTCGAACAAAAAACTTTGCGTACCGAATTGTTACAAGACGAGACTAAAAACGTTCAATAATTGAACGAGCGAGCGAAGCGAGCAAAGTTCTCCGAGTCTACTAGAGCAATCCAGCGTTTGTATGTTTGTTTGTATGTATGTATGAATGTTCGTTCGACAATAACTTGAGTTTTATCATGAAATTTGGTAAGCAGGTAAACGAGGCAAAGAGAATTTTTAAGTTCGAACATGAGTTAAATCGGTGGAGAGATATGGGGTCGCGAGATCAAAGTACAGGGCGAACCACAAGTAAAATAAAAATACAATTTTAACTAAAAGGCTTGTCAAAATTAGTGCCATTGCAAGTTTTCTGGCGCGGGCCCAAGTCTCCTTAAATCAACAGATGACACAAGTTGTGCAACCAGAGGCGGGTCTGATTCATTAGGAAACTAGCTTTTGTAGCAACCTCACGCTTTTTGATTTTTAACCCTCGACAAAAAGAGGGTGTAAAATTCCCTGCTTTGGTATACCTGAACTAGTGGTTCGCCCGGCGAACGAAATCTGCTCGCTGGGTTCGCCCCAAAATGTAAACTCGCGACCCCATATTTCGGCAACCCATTGACCTATTTGGATTATGTTCGAACAAAAATAGTAGTTCGCCCCGAACTGTGAACTGGCGACCCCATATAAACTTAACAACCCCATATCTCGGCAACCCCTCGACCGATTTGTCTCATGTTCGAACTTAAAAATTCTTTTAATTTCATTTACCCGCCTACAAAATTTCATAATGATCCGACCGAATTTACTCAAGTTATCGTCGAACGAACATACATACAAATATACATACATACATACATACATACAAACATACAAATTTTAATGCCTGATTGTTCAAATAGACTCGGAGAACTTCGCTTGCATCGCTTGCTCGTTCAATAACGCACCTAAAAAAAACCAAAGCCTTTACATCTACGTAATGAGATGATTTTTATACAGCGTCTAGTGGCACCTTCACTCACACTAGATGGGTGAAGAGACAACTCGGCGCTGTAGTGCCTTGTTTTAGATGGAGTATGTTTGCCCAGTACCAGACAGCTTAGTCGACCTAGCCCACAGGAAAGACAAGTGAATACGTGTGGAGCCAACTAAGTCGCAGGGTTTCCTCACGATGTTTTCCTTCACAATTAGCGAGTAATAATGCACCTATACGTAAGATAATATCTACATACGTATACGTATAATCAAATTTATTAACTGACTAGACAAGCAAGAGCAAGATTTTGAATATGAAATTTTAAAGGTCTCACGGGACATTCTGAAAGCATAAAGTTTATTATCTTACGTAAGAAGATTTCTGAAGGATGCCGCTTCACAAGAAAGTATAGAAGTTTCACTACGTTATGCATACATAGGTAAAGACCTATTTTCTGTATTTTTCCCAAAATTTTAGGCCCAGTAGTTTAGGAGAATGGTCTATTTCCACCTATTTTCTTGATTAACTTCAAAATTATTTATTTTTAAATTATTCACAATCACTCTTCTGCAATTTACTGTCTCTTTCTGCTCATGATTTGCGTGCTTTTGTTTTCTCGTCTACTTTGCTGGGCTTCTGCTGAAGCGAGACTTCTAGTTTTATTCCTATCTTCAAGGACGCCATGGATGTCTACCGCCCCCGGCAGCTTTATTAGCCCACAAATGATGGCGCCATAATTACCAAAATGAGATTTCTGAAGTTTTACTGCAGGCATCATGGAGGAGGGTGTATAATAATGGCGGCATTGGAGACTTACTCGGGGGATGCAAATAACACTAGTGGTTCGCCCCTAACTGTGAACTCGCGACCCCATATCTCGGCAACCCCTCGACCGATTTATCCGCCTACCAAATTTCATCACGATCCGACCAAGTTATCGTCGATCGAACATTAATACATAAGTTCATACAAACAAAGAAACAAACAAACAAACACATAAACACCTTTACATACATACATACAAATGCCAGATTATTCCAGTAGACTCGGAGAACTTCTCTCGCTTCGCTCGCTCGTTCAACTATGGGAATAGCAGAGGCATAATTATGCAAAAACTTCGTGCTTACGTCTTTTGTCCTGTAGTTTGATGTATTCTTCACAGTGGTGATACATACTATATTCCTATTAGTGCAGTTTCCTTCACCGTGCTGGTTTTAGGTGCTGGGCAAGCCTACTCCATCTAAAAACAATGTCCCAGGCACTGCAGCGCCGAGTGGTCTCTTCATCCATCTAGTCTGAGTGAAGGTGCCACTGGACGCTGTATAAATCATCTCATTACGTCAGAAGATTACGTAGATGCAAAAAGTCTTAGCTTTTTAGTGCAGTATGTGCTTCTGCTAATGTACTATGTATACAGTATAATCGTAATATGGCAGCGAAAGAATTAATATAGCTCTGCTTTGAACTTCGGCGAATCCTCAAAAAATCTGTACCTACGTGATAAAATAATATCACAGCAAAGGAGAGATTTCAATATATAAAATGAATTTAGCTTCAACATTTTTATCATACGCGATACAACGAAGAATAACCCCTTTGAACTTCCACTCTGAAAGTGAAATCTTCCATTTGAGTTTCAAGTTTTAGGTTGGCTTGCTTTTCACAATGCCATAAAGAATATATCATGAGAAAATTCACGGACTACAGGGTGCACTTTTATTCGATAGCGGAACTTTAAGTAGGCTGTCTACTGATCAATACAAACAACTTGTACAGTCAGCCACACGCTAGGATACCCCTTTTTGTCCGATTGGCGCCCTTATGCCGCGCGGGGCAAGAGCTGCCATGGGGTAGCTATGATTGTGGCCGAACTTACTAGGTGGCGAAAAAAATGGAACGAAAAAATATCAGCTGTTTCATACATTTGGCGCAGTACCGAGTCGACCTTTTTTATGGAACAGCTAATGTTTTTTTCCCTTTATTTTTTTTAGCCACCTAGTACAACTTGTTTGTGTTGATCAGTAGACAGCCTACTTATAGTTCTACTATCGACATAAAGTGCACCCTGTATTTGACTCCATACGCAATAAAATATGAATTCCTCGACATTTATAGGTCACACATATCGCAAACATCACTTGCCACACTCAAATAATTCAAAAGGGAACATCGAAGTGACAATAAAAATCGTCACACGTCCCCCAGCCCGAAGAAGAGGGGATTTCAATCATCTGGAGATTTCCATTATCGTAAAGCTGATAATAATACTTTGAACGTGCCTGCTTTAGCACTCAGTGACATCTCTGGTAGCTGGTCTGACTACCAGGGGCCTTAGCGTGTAACGCAATGGTGCCAAAATGGGCTCCCAGTTGAGGGCTTCAAGTACGATTTACTAGTGGTTCGCCCCGAACTATGAACTCGCGACCCCATATCTCAGCAACCCCTCGACCGATTTGGCTCATGTTTGAACTTAAAAATTATCTTTACGTCATTTACCCGCCTACCAAATTTCATGACGATCCGACTAAATTTACTCAAGTTATCGTCGAACGAACATTCATACATACATACATACATACATACATACATACATACAAACATACAAACGCCGGATTGTTCAAGTAGACTCGGAGAACTTCGCTCGCTTCGCTCGCTCGTTCAATTAATGCTGTCGGTCCTTATAATGTTTTGTAGTACAGCAAAGAATATTCTGTTTCTGCCTCTAGAAGATTAGTTCACTGGTTGTAGGAGAAAAATGAGGAAACCCCCGGTTTTGTCCTTCTGCTGGGACGCCATCGACACACCATTGCGTTACAGGCTAAGGCCCCAGGTCAGAAGGGAGCAAGGGTCGCCAGGTTGTGCGAGGATTTGGGTGGATATGGCGTAGGTAGGTGGGAATCTAGATACGCGATAGGTTTAGATTAACTTCTTTTTGTACCACAGTGAGTTCATCATCATTCTACACCGTGCTATTTTAGTGGTTTTATAATACTACAGCTTCATTAACAAAAATAAAATCATTGAAAACATGTCGTCACTCGATAAAACCCCGACATTTCAATTCCTAATTATCATGATGCTAAACTGATTTTGAAAAAATCTAGCTAAGAATGCCTTCTATAAAAATCGGTTTAGCCGTTTGGGAACGACAATGCCATGGACAGACACACCCAAAGACAGAGATTCACCTCTTTTTGCATTTACTACTACTAAGGCCTTTGCATCTACGTAATTAGATGATTTATTCAGCGTCCAGTACCACCCTCACTCACACTAAATAGGTGAAGAGACCACTCGGCGCTGCAGTGCCTGAGACATTGTTTTAGATGGAGTAGGCTTGCCCAGCACCTATTATAGGATACCATCCTCACAGCTTAGTCGGTCTAGTCCACAGGAAAGACAAGTCAATACGTTTGGAGACAAAGACGAGGGTTGCCTCACGATGTTTCCCTTCACGGTTAGCGAGTGGTATTGCTACTACAAATTCACAAATGTACGTTACTGAGTCCACTGTTCTACTCACTAGGCCACCACCGCTATCGGGTGAAAAAAAATCTAACAATCCTTAGCGAGCTTTAGCGAGCGGCAAACCGGCTTGGCGAGGCCGATCACATCGTCCGCAAACCATCACAATTCAATTCCGAAATCCCACAGCCAGGTAACCGAGCAAAAGGGGTGGAGGAAATAATACCGGAACAGACCGGGTACCTCGTAAAACCGGTCCGGGATCCCGCGCTGTCTTAATGCCGCATCCGAGACGCAATAAACTGCGGCAGCCAGCCGCAGGAGGTATTGTTGATGTGCCATCGAGCTGGGAATGTATTGAAAAGATTTTCCTGTGTCCTAGATTTGTTTGACTTCGCAAAAATAAAAATAAAAAACAAAAAATTTGGACCGGTATCAAGACAAAATAAACAGAACAGCAATGAATAAAGAACGATGCAAAGATCTGACTGACAATTTCTGGTCCAATAATCGAGAGGCAATACAAGAAGAAGGAGAAGAAGATTTGTTTTGAGAACAAGAAGAAATTAAAAAAAAAATTTAGTTTGTTTCATTATCATCATCATCAGCCTGTTAACTCCCACTGCTGAGTAAAGGCCTCTTCATGCTCACGCCACCTCTCACGATCCTGTTCCAGACGCAACCATTGTTTTCGGCTACTTGGGCTAGGTATGTCATCGGATCATCTGGCTGGTGGTCTGCCAACCGATCTCTTCCCCGCTCGGGGTCGCCATTCCGCAGGGACTTTATTTATCTCCCATCGGTAGGTACCTACGTCTAGCCAGGGGTCCTGCCCACTTCCACTTCAAAGAAGATAATATGCGTTTTCCGACGTCTGCCACTTTTGTGCGGCTTCTTATTGAACGAGCGAGCGAAGCGAGCGAAGTTCTCCGAGGCTACTGGAACAATCCGGCGTTTGTATGTATGTATGTATGAATGTTCGTTCGACGATAACTTGAGTAAATGTAGTCGGATCGTCATTAAATTTGGTAGGCAGGTAAATGAGTCAAAGAGAATTTTTAAGTTCGAACATGAGCCAAATCGGTCGAGGGGTTACTGAGATATGGGGTCGCGAGTTCATAATTCGGGTCGAACTACTACAGGGTGCACTCTAAGTCGATAGCGGAACTTTAACTAGGCTGTCTACTGATCAATACAAACAACTTGTACGGTCGGCCACAATCTCAGATACCCCATGGCAGCTCTTACCGCGCGCGGCATAAGGGCGCCAATCGAACAAAAAGGGGTATCTGAGACTGTGGCCGACTGTACTAGGTGGCGATAAAAATGGAGCGAAAAAAATATAAAATTTTTCATACATTTGGCGCAGTACTAAGTCGACCTTTTGTATGGAACAGCTGATATTTTTTTCGCTCCATTTTTTTCGCCACCTAGTACAAGTTGTTTTTAGTGATCAGTAGACAGCCTACTTAAAGTTCCGCT
Organism: Zelleria hepariella; assembly: GCA_949319315.1. Classification (NCBI taxonomy): domain Eukaryota; kingdom Metazoa; phylum Arthropoda; class Insecta; order Lepidoptera; family Yponomeutidae; genus Zelleria; species Zelleria hepariella. The sequence goes on along the minus strand of OX439386.1, from coordinate 974,838 downwards.
ATCGACTTAGAGTGCACCCTGTAGTTACAACGTTTGGTATACAGTCCAAAATCCTATAACGGAGCATTGCATAGATTGTTTACTTTTTTTATATTATTACGTTTTGTCCTTGTTTGGCAATATTATTTTTAGTTAACTCCAAAGAAAATTACTCTATTTACCTGCCGGTCTGGATTCGTAGCTCTTGGTTCGGTTCAGGAAGGAGCAATCACAAAGACCTTTTTAAATCTATTGCTTACTGGTTTCTCATTATTTACTGTTATCTCCTTCATATTGCTACTCCTACAATCCCATCCCAGTGCCACATAGGTACAGATGAAATTTTTCCGGAACGGAAAAACGAATGGGGATTCCGAACGCATCAACTGCATACAAATCAATGAAAATTCCGGACGGAAAAAACCGAATGTGTGTGGTAGTTCCATAGACTTGTATGCAGTCACTGCGTACGTAATCCCGATTTTTATTCCATAATTTTGTAAATCCAAAAGTTTGTACATAAGTTAGTAATTAAGTGTGTGCGTGTGTGTTTGTCGCTCTCTCACTTTCATGCTGAACGGGCTAAACGAATTTGTTTCAAGACTTTCAAGAATGGAGATAGCTTACACATTACACACCACAATAATACAAAGGCTATATTTAATTATATTTTTCCCGTAACATCGTCCGCGCTGACTTCAATAACGGAAAAAAATAAAGGCTACCTTTTACAGAAGTCCAAGCGGGTGAAATATTCGTTCAATTTAGGTTTCCAATAATTATAATTGAAACCTAGAACTCTCGCACAAAATATGATTGCCTTTTTCTTTTAAAAAAATCCTGAATATTCACCGGCGCAATTTTAACAAGCACCTGTAAAAGAAAGAAATCATCTTACTGGCGACGCAAAAATGAATTTCGCCAAAACGTAATAAATTCAAAATTCATAGAGAGCCCATCCTCGAGTTTGAGAAAAAAAGCGTGCTATTATTTTCGAAGCCTGAACTCAAGTAAATTGCAATAAAGCCTCAGTTGCTTTTGATGTTGAAAATTTAATTTACACCCACTCCTTCTTCGCCATCTTCCGCGAAATTAACTCTTGCGTCAGTAAATTCTGATTTTAGAATCCAAAAACGCCACACGTAATGTTTCCTGTTCAATTTGTTCCTTGATTAAAACTGCATTGAAATGTTTTCATCTGCCGGGTCGTTTACGAAAACAAATCAAACATTTCCGACCGTGGATTTTGGCGTTTCATATTCATTTTTCTCTTGGCGCAACACATTACAAATAATTTCACGTTGTTTTTTCATGGACGCAGTGATGACACTAGATTTTCATCCACTTGCACTTTGTAGGTCATCATCAACATCAATTCCTATTATCCCTAATGGGGGCTCTTAAAATAGTTTTCCAATCTGCCTGATTTTGCGCCTTCATCTCAAGCTCGGATATGCTCATTCCAAGACTGTTAGCCTCCTGTTGCACTGATCGACGCCAGGTAGTTTTAGGGCGCCCTTTCTTCCGTGTTCCAGTTGGACACCATTTCAGTGCTACCCTGGAGGGGTGGTTTTTAGTATTCAACGCAACTTTCGCAACTTTAGTCTTAGCTTATTCGTTTTTGACTAGTCCACCTCCACAGTAAAGTTCTGTGTTGATAATTTTCTTTGGCCAGTATATCCTTAGAATCTTTGTAGGTACCTACATGTAAGATGTTCCTGTAATTAGTAAGATGCTGTCAAACTTAAGGACATACCACTTTAATCACTAGTGGTCCGCCCCGTACTATGAACTCGCGACCCCATATCTCAGCAACCCCTCGCCCGATTTGGCTCATGTCCTCTTTACGCCATCCCGCCTACCAAATTTCATGACGATCCGACTAAATTTACTCAAGTTAACGTCGAACGAACATTCATACATACATACAAACATACACACATACATACATACATACATACAAACATACAAACGACGGATTTTTCAAGTAGACTCGGAGAACTTCGCTCGCTTCGCTCGCTCCTTCAATTATTATCACCTGCTTTATATTTAAATTCGATCAATGTTTCTCCAAACGTGAGATATATTTTTAAATTGTTTAATTTACTTTTATTCATGTTGGAGTAGCCTACTAGTTATTGTTCTCATTTATAAAGTCTACTTTCGAATCACCAGTGTTATGCCTGGTGATTCGAAATGCCTTCAGCTGTAAAACCACAAAAAATCAGCGTGTAGGATTTTAATTCACAGTTGACATACAATACGATATGCAATTAAGTTTTACCGCTTGGATAAAGTTAAGTGGATATTTGTCCTGCCCCTATTTCTGAGAAAATATAAAAATGAAACGAGGGCGAATGCAAACGAAGGAAGCAAAAGGAAAATATTTGTTTAGTTCTTCCGAAGATACGAGTGGATGTTTTCTCAGAAATATTGAAAAAAGACTTCAATATGTTGATCGACGCTGTTTGCTTTAGATCTCGACAGGGACTTTTATTACAATGTGGGAGAGGAGAATATGGAATGTGCATAAATATTTGTTACGACGACGGGGGTTTTAAAATCCTATCTCTTTGCTGTTCTAACGTATTACAAAAGAGCCTAGCTCTGTTTATAGGGTGTAACATACTGGTCAACAGGAGAAAAAATTTATAAGTCAAAAGTTGAGAAAAACCATTTATATTTTAACTTATGGTTCACCCCGAACTGTAAACTCGCGACCCAATATCTCGACAAACCCTCGACCGAAATGGCTCGTATTCAAACTTCATTTTCTTTTGTCTCATCTACCCGCCTACCAAATTTCATGACGTTTTTACCAACTTCTCTGGCTTCGCTCGCTCGTTCAGTGAGATAATATTTTAGGTGCATTTAGCTGGTGCAAGTCTAACTGGCATGCCAGCGCTGGCAAAAACCCTACCTTCTGCTTCTGTAGGTGTACCTATGTTATTGACTAAGCCCATGATAGTGCAACTGGGCTGGACTAAAGCCAACTTTTAGTCTGCAGCGCCACCATCCTCTGCTGATGTTGTTGCCGTTAGGTCCAGCGCTTGGATCTCTTTTATAAATAACTAATGGTTCGCCTCGAACTATGAACTTGCGAGTGTAACTTTTTGCTAACACCGTGACGATCCGACTTCATATACTCAAGTTATCGTCGAACGAACATACATACAAACATACAAACGCCGGATTGTTCCAGTAGACTCAGAGAACTTCGCTCGCTTCGCTCGCTCGTTCAAAAAATATTTCTGCAATAAGATAATTTTGTAAAGTCCGACTTTGAACCTCATTATTTCAGAAACCGTAGATTTCCCAGGCATAGTTCCTTGAGCCAAAAATGTTCGGTATGATGAGGACAATACGTGGTTTTCCGTTTTATTGGCGGTCTTTTAACACCCTGTATTGTTTCCTACTCTATTGTAGGCAAGCGCAATTTAATTCCAGGTCACTAGTCACCGTTAGAGCGGAAGACCAGTTACCCATAAAACAGAGTTATTCTAGTTTGGGGACTGGGAACCTAATTTTAAGTACAAATAATTATAGTTCACTCTACCTAAGTTCAAAATGTAAATCTTATAGAGCAAATAAAACTTTTCATTTCATTTCATTTCATTTCATTTTTGAGATCAAAGTGCGGGCTCAAACGGCACCCGCTCTCCGGTAATGTTGCCGCCCGCCGCCATCTGTAATTTATCGCGACTTTTGTTCTACACGTTGTAATTTTTTTCCCGCCGAGGTTTTTTCGGTCCTCTTTGGTTGGCTTTAATTAATGCTGTCGGACTTGTTGTGTATGGCGGAATTTATTTATTAGTCTTGGCGAACTTTTCTGAATGAGACGCTTTGCATTCATAAAGTTTTATTTGCATAGGTAAAGTCGGGACGTCGCCGCTGCGCCGCACAGATTCAATGGCTGAGCGAGATTGTAATACAAGGTGTTACAAAAAGATCCTAACTCTTTTTACAGGGTAATGGCACCCGGTGATAGGGATCGCCACCTAAATATTTTTACTTATATTGCCTCTGCTCAGTGTCCGGACTTTTTTTTGTCGCCTATCACAGATAATGCCAGAAGTTTTCCGCTTGCTGGTTCACACAATATTGTCACTCATTCTGAAACTTTCAAACTTTCATACTTTTCAGATTCTAAGTATGAGAAAATTGCTCTCCAATAATCCATATCTAGCAATGCCGAACCCATAATATCCATAACCATCATTATCATATTCGAGCGAAGAGCTGCTCTTGGGGTATCTTTACCATGTTTCTTCTCCAAGAACGATCAGAGCTAGTGAAGCTGGAGAAAAAAAAGTAGCTAGATACTTACTTAGTATTAGATAGTAATAAGTATTTGATTCATATACTTTTTTTTACTCTGAATAATACCTATTTTGACGTTTAATGTAAAAAAATGTTTTATGGCATATTGAATAAAACCCTTTGACTTTGATGCCAGACGTGATGAGCTCCGATGTAGACCGCCAGCGGCCATACAGTATAACTACTCCAATGGAATTTTAACGTGTAGCCCGTGCAACCGCACTTTTATAGCCAAGATAGGCTACATAAGTCACATGAGGGCACATGACCGACGCCTTCCCCAGCCGCAACAGTCGCCGTGACCGAATCCGGTCGGATGGAATCATCATCATCATCATTATGCCATTCCTAATTTAACTTCTACCCGGGTTTTCACCTAACTTCCCCGTGGTTTCACCTTACTTCCCCGGGGTTTCACCTAACTTCCCCGGGGTTTCACCTAACTTCCCCGGGGTTTCACCTAACTTCCCCGGGGTTTATTGCAGTGCCCCAATAATTTCAGCTATTGTACTCTTATTAAGCCTACTCCATCTAAAACAATGTCCCAGGCACTGCAGCGTCGAGAAGTGATTCTTGGAAATTATTGTTGTTAATGAGATTCTTGGAAATTATTGTTGTTAATGAGATTCTTGGAAATTATTAGGGTAGTAGCATCTTTTCATTTGTTTGATGTACAATAAAGCGTATTTTATCTAACTAATGTCATGAGTTAAAACAATTATTATTGTTTTAACTCATGACAATCATTATTATGTATGACCGCAACTTCGCGGTCTGTTAAATTATTTAAAACAACAAAGGATTAAATTTAAATGGTTTGCACATACCTGTACGAGGTAAAGATATAGAGCCACGGAGCCACTCAGCGTTGTTTTTCACGAATCTTGCTTTTGTTTTGCGAGCTGCGAACCATTTTTGCTTGAAGTTATGTTTTATATTGGCAATTTTTTGTTTGATGTCCTCAATCATTGTATCATCTTCGGAATAGGTACTTAAAAGTTCTTGTTCCGTAAACTTCAATTTTCCGTCAAATGTTGGTTCGTTTGAGCCTTGGATAATCGAATACAACTCGTTCCGAGTAATGAACTTCAATCCCGAAGTCCCTGTTTACAAAACAAACAAAATCTAAGAAACAGATATTTACACTAAATCCTATGTCCTATCAAAAAAAATAAAAAATCGTTAAAAATAGGGAGGCGGTTCGGGGCGGCTATTTTTTTGATAATATTTTTTTAGACTATCCACTCTTTAAGGTACATTAGCTTTTGTAACCAAAGAGTGCTAAAGAATACAACAAAACCCCTTCGCAATATTGTAAAGTAAGCATTTTTCGTATAACAAATCACTACTTAGTTTCCAAAGGTTAAAAATGAATAAAATTGGGTTTTTTACAGAAAAAAGTAGTAGTTCACAAAGTACATACCTGGCTGACAGAAATCCATCACAAAAACCACCACAAAATCGTTTGTTCAAAGAATTACGATTTTTTTAAAAACAGTCCAATTTGAGCGTTTCGAAGAATGACACGACCACTGTGAGCGAACTGTAACTTCCGAATGACCGTGCGGCGCGCTGAGTTGCCCTGACCCTTTGTGCTTCCGCTATTGTTTGTGTTAGGTACTTACCTTCCAGAAGCAAAACAATAAGATAGGGATAACCAATTTTTTTAAAAACCCTTTTTGGCCAAGTTTTAGGGCCTAATACTCCTCTGTGCGCTGTATAAATCATCTCATTACGTAGATGCAAAGGCCTTAGTTGTACTCTAATTAAGCAGTAATTTTGTTATTGAGATGGATACCAATTTCCCCCCCGATCATCAAATCAAATTGTCACAAAGCTCAGTCTGTGCAAAAAATGCACGAAACGAAATCATCACACTTTAGCGCGGAAATTTTCGACGAAAATCTCTTAAGGGGAAACGCGGAAACCTAAACTCCACCTGATTCTGTATTTTGTTTTATAAAAAATATGTTTATGCCTTTATTTACCTCTGCCATGTCCCTATATTTTCGTTTTTTCTTATTTTAATTATTTAAATAAATTTTATTAAAATAATTAAAATGGCAGAGGTACAAAATTGAATGGCATAAACATATATTTTTCTAAGATAATTATTTAGGGAGGAAACAGGTCTCCCTTTTTGTATTTTTTGTATGGAGCAGCCGGCTACCCGCGTTTCGTCTTAATACTCGCCGGAAATTCATTACAAATCACCTTTTCTTTTTCTCTCGCAATCTCAAGACAAAACATAAAGTCGCTTTGGTGTTTTGCCAAAATGCAGTAACATACGATAAATCCTGGTCTTCCTCCGCCTAGAGACGTGCGTGGCCAGAGGGCTTATCGCGAACTTCTCCTACCTAATGCTAGGCTGCGTGATATTTTCAACACGGTTGCACCACCCGCTAACGGTGAAGGAAGTCGTAGGAAGAAAACTTTATTATCTGAGTAAAGGTGTGTCAAACTAGTGAAGCTAGTGAAACACACGAAACACACTGTTTCAAATACGAAACAGATAACCCATGTGAACTAGTGGTTTGCCCCGAACTGTGAACTCGCGACCCCATATATACTTAACACCCCCATATCTCGGCAACCCCTCGACCGATTTGACTCATGTTCGAACTTAAAAATTCTTTTAATTTCTTTTACCCGCCTACCAAATTTCATAACGATCCGACTAAATTTACTCAAGTTATCGTTGAACGAACATTCATACATACATACATACATACATGCATACATACATACATACATACATACAACAAACATACATACAAACGCCGGATTGTTCAAGTAGACTCGGAGAACTTCGCTCGCTTCGCTCGCTCGTTCAATAAAGAAAACATTTAGGATCAACTTAAAAAATGTCTCGCTTTGATGGTTTACCTATGATTAGAGTGATAGGGCGCGTGTTTGCAGTTCATCCTAAGTTTTTTTCTTTATTGGCACGGCTTATTCTTGTTATTTGCTGTACACACGACAGCACGTCCGAGTGTACACTTTTGTTGTTAAGTCGCCCGTAACGTAACCGAGTAGGTAGAGTGTCAGCGTGTAAGGGTCAACATGCTTTCGTGTGTACCTACTCAATGTTTCACATCGTGAATATCTCTGCTTCCTTTTGATTTCGTTCGATTCACGAAAGGCCCTCAGCTTCTTTGGCTAATTTAAAATACATTTATGCGCAGCTAAATCTCTTACGAGTCGTTTATTGTGCAGTCTACGGGTCTTCCCGATTGCTTCACTTTAAATTCTATGCAGATGCCACCGCATGGGCACACGGGTGCGTTCGGATATAAAGGCTGGATAGAATTAAAACTTGTAGATGGGTTATAGTCCGTTTCCAGGGCAGGCGGAAAAGCGATCATTAACCTTTGAGCGGATCACAGAAATAAACAACATTTTTTATGCCAAAGGTTTTTTTGAGGAGGAACTCTCACCCCACCCCGTACCTAAAAACACGCTTCGATATCCAAACGATACAGAAATGTAAGGAGAGTGACGGAGTGCGACACGAATCGTCATATTTTTACGGTAACATAGTACTTCGTATCAATGATCGCTTTTCCGCCTGCCCTGGAAACGGACTAGAAATGTAGAGCCTGTTTGAACGAGCGAGCGAAGTCAGAGAAGTTCTCCGAGTCTACTGGAACAATCCGCGTTTGTATGTATGAATGTTCGTTCGACGATAACTTGACTAAATTTAGTCTGATCATCATGAAATTTGGTAAGAAGGTAAATGAGGCAAAGATAATTTTTAAGTTCGAACATGAGCCAAATTGGTCGAGGGGTTGCTGAGATATGGGGTCGCGAGTTCCCAGCTTGCGGCAAACCACTAGTATACAGGGTTTTAAAAGACCGCCAACATACTTACCCGAAAGGCATTCACACACATTTCGTTTTCCATTAATTATAGCTGGGAAAATTTGTATTGTTTTTCAGGAACTTATTTTGTATTTTATCGCGCAATGGAATGGTGCAAACGTAATTTTCCACACTTGGTTCCTTGGGCAAAAATGTGGCGGTATTTTAATACCCCTTTTGAATTTATTCACATGGATTAGGATAGATTACATTTTGATGTCATTGGATTACATGCTTTATAGTATTTTCCTTGAAGAAGTAAAGCAAGGGAATAATTAATTAAAACGGGGCCTCATCTAACTGATTTTAAGATCAAAGCAAAAGATTTGTTTGCGTGGAAGGGTTATTAAATTATTGATGTCTATTTTATGAAAGTCAAATATTTTCTCAAGACAATGCAATAAAGCGTTTCTTTAATCAGAGAACCGACTGAACAGAGAACTTGGCGTCAATATTTGCTACCCTCCTATTGGTATAAAATCTGCACCAGCTGCATTCTCATAAGTCTATCTAACTACTAAATTTCAAATTTTAAATACCCTTGACATTTTAGCTTCAAATCAGCATTATCTCGTAAACGGCTGGACCTATTTGAGAAAACATGTAAGAACACTCGATAGAAAATTTGCTTTCCAATTAAAAAACCGCATCCAAAACGATTTACCCGTTTAAGAGCTCGTACGTACGGTGCTACAGACACACACACATAGCGGTCAAACTTATGATGACACACTTAGTTTTTGGATCGGGAGTTAAAAATCAAGCTTTAGTTGACTTTTTGTCTTGATCCTACTCGTACAAGCAGTGGTCGACAGTAAAAAAATCTGTGTATCAGTGTGTGAAAGATCAATTTCTTGAAAAAAAAAATCTCTCCATATCAAAGTAATGCGCAGTATAATGTAAGTATTGTATGAGACCATAATCAACTGGGGCGAACTGTCTCGAATTTTGAATGTTTAATTTGCTGATGCTAATAAATGACCAAATCAAGACCACTGTCATGTGGGCAAAGCAATGTGTGAATGCACCCGGAAAACCTCTGACCGAGAGAAATAGCGTGGCATCGTAAGGCGCGCAACATCATCCACTGATGATGATACTACATGTGGACCAAGACCGCTCTGACAAGATTGCAACTACGAAGAAGAAGAGAATCTGAGTTTTATTTGACATGAATGCGTGACAACCATCCAAGAATTTAGCAGAATAATACTACTTTCCAGTTGAACGTCAATTGTAAACACGGCGAAAATCTTATCAGGGAGCGTTACCGCACATCACAACACGTAATATTTTTAAATCCTGACTTGGCCAGCCATATATCAGCAGCTTAACAGCCAAGCAACCAAAGGTCGGATGTAGCGCTACTTTTCTGGCGCAGACCCAAGTTAACTGTCTCACAGTGGCTAAGTACTCTGGTACTCAGAAGGTCTACTTCAAGAATCCTCAAGCTTATTGAACGAGCGCGCGAAGCGGGCGAAGTTCTCAGAGTCTACTTGAACAATCCGGCGTTTGTATATGTAAATGATCGTTCATCGATAACTTTATTATCGTCATGAAATTTGGTAGGCGGGTAAAATTAATTGAACGAGCGAGCGAGCGACCGAGCGACTTAAAAATTCTCTTTACCTCATTTACCTGCCTACCAAATTTCGTGACGATCCGACTAAATTTACTCAAGTTATCGTCGAACGAACATTCATACATACATACATACATACATACAAACGCAGGATTGTTCCAGTAAACTCGGAGAACTTCGCTCGTTTCGCTCGCTCGTTCAGTAACATATTTTATTGCAAGAAACGCATCCAAAACGAAGAAGGCGATTTTGAGGCGATTGCTAAAGGGACTTTGAGTTAAATAAGTTAAAAGAGAGAAGAGGGTATTTTGTATTTCGTAAACGGTTAAACTTACTTGTATTATGTCGGTGTAGCCGACTAGTTTCGGTTCTCATTCGGAGCCCTTAATCATGGACCTTAGCCCTTCCCCCCGCACCGGAACTGTCAGCGCGCGCGCGGCGCCTGTTGACACGCAGTCTGAGACTGGCCACGGCGTCGCGAGGGCCGTCTCAGCTCCATGATTAAGGTCTCCGAATGAGAACCGAAACTAGTCGGCTACACCGACATAATACAAGTAAGTTTAACCGTTTACGAAATACAAAAAGAGAAGAGGGGAGATTGACCTTCTATAAAACTCTATGTAGAAGCTAAATACTGCCAAGTGAGGAGAGTTCTCGTAGTATGAAGCTGTAATTGTAGCCGCGCACCTTTTAACTAAACAAGTTGTTGATAGTTTTGAGCGGTTATGTTTGTTAAGTTCGCAAGCGGTTGTGTAGTTGGAAGTTTTATGGTTTTAGTTAGTTAACTACATAATATTTAATTTAGCACGTTGCGCATCTGCGCAATTTCTAAGTTTTCTTAACTACCCACACATATTTCAAACCCTCATCGAATCATAATCGTAAGCGATTTTGCCTAAACTTGCTGAATTGGCTAGACATTGTTTTCGGTATTGGTCCGTCGCAATGTGATGTTATGTAACTTGGTGTTACCAGATTGAAATGTGTCGGTCATTCCAGAGTCAATCAAGGTGTTGGTAAAGGGTCTCCTTCAAAAGGGTAAAAAAACTGGTGTTTTGAATGTTTCTGATCCGTCACCTTTGACAAATGGTTCAGAAATAAAAGGCATTTTGGTCGTAGCTATGGAAGTAAATCTCAATGCATGAGTGGATGCCACGTCGACAAAATGGGCATAATCTAGTTCAGAGTTTTTCAACTTGTGGGTCGTAACTAAGGGGGTTCGCGGGGGGTCGCGAAGTATAATCATCCGTATGTACTACCCACTGCTGAGTAAAGGCCTCTTTATGCCCACGCTGCTGTGCCAGACGCAACCACGTCAGAAAACACTAACATCTTCGATTTGGAAATGAGAAGGACACCCTGGCTAGTTGCACTGATGGCAGATGGTATCTCATTGTATGAGATTCATTCCAAGATTCTAACCACGAATTCTTTCTTTCCAGAGTGGACTTCCGAAATGGTCCGCCGGTTCACTGGGCAGTTGCCGGCGAGTTCGGCGCTAGAACCCACTTCGTGCTGAATGAGTCTGATCCATCATCAGCGCATCTTGCCGTTGAGAAGGTGGCGCGGCAAGACGACGGGATGTACCGGTGTCGGATCGACTATGTGGACTCGCCCACAAGGAACTACAAGGTCAATCTGACGGTCATAAGTAAGTGATCTTCTTTTGATAGTTCTCTAGTTCATGTAACTTACAAGCAGTTTTCAGCAAGGTCACAATCACAACTTATTGCATAAAAATACGATTTGAATTTGTATGAATTTTGGAATAGCAAAAAGATTTTAGATTCAGATTCAAATTTTTTATTCAATATGCAATAAATAAATTATTTTCATTGAACGTCAAAATATTATCTACAGTAAAAAATGTATATAAATCAGATACTTATTACTATCTAATACTAAGTATCTAGCTACTTTTTTTTCTCCAGCTTCACTAGCTCTGATCGTTCTTGGAGAAGAAGAGTGTTGCCAAGACGAAACCATACACCTTGCAATGTCAAAAAGCTATCAGATCTCATTTAGACCCAAGCTTCTAACTCTAAAAGCCCTATCTTCACAAACTCTACACCTTAGTCAAAATATTATGTGGCATAGGCCCGGTTTCTGAGTTGAGAATTTTGCTAAGCAAATGGGTAAGTATCGTCCTGTCTCTTCAGATTTCTCACTAAAGGGCGTGACAGAGCGATACGTAAGTATGTGCTTAGTAAAATTCTCAACTCAGAAACCGGGCCTTAGCCATTTTGCTACCGTCATATGGGCAATTTCGCTACCCTCCTTTATCTGAGACGTAGAAACACGGCCATCAAAGAAGTCCATCAGTAACGTCCTTAAATCTCTGAGAACCAAAATTATTTAGACTTTGCGGGTCATCTTTCTTAGCTATAAATATTATTTGACAGAGTTAATCATCGATCATTTAAATGAAGTCTTTCATCATCATCATCATCAGCCTTTTGATAACCACTGCTGAGTAAAGGCCTCTTCATGCTCACGCCACCACTCACGATCCTGTGCCAGACGCAACCACTGCTTTTCGGCTACTTGGACTATGTCATCGAACCATCTTGCTGGTGGCACAAGTCTTTAAGAATTGTTATTTGCTATTGTTACAGTTCCACCAGAATCTCCAAGAATATACGACTCAGAGGGTCGGGAGATACTCGGTGGAATAGCTGGTCCGTTCAGAGAGGGGCAGGATCTACTGCTGTCCTGCCAGGCGTCTGGAGGTAAGTTATTTTACCTACAAGTACACAGTCAAAGATAGCAACACTGTAAGATATCCAAAGATATATTTTCCCAAATTTTGCGGCGCGTTGTAACAAACAGGATCAGCCAATGAGGTGGTAGAGAGTAAAGGTAAAAGGGCATGAAAGCGGCGCGGTGCGCTAAAATGTCACAAATGCAAACAAAATATATCTGTGAAAATCCCAATAATCATACAATTGTGTTCTAGTTTCAAGCGTTACTAAAACTACCTATCTTTCCTGAGTCGGGTGTCACTAACCAAAACAATAGTTGGCGGCTTTTAACCAGAATACGAAAACGAAGAACAAAGCCTAATCCACGTGTCTTTCTACAGGCAAACCCCCACCAGACGTCTCCTGGTACCAAGGTTCGGAGCGGCTGGCTCGCACCAGGGAGGGTTCCGTGAGCCAGCTGCACCTCCAGACCCTCACCAGGGAGATGCACGGCGCCAAGCTCCAGTGCAAAGTGGAGCCTCCGCTGATACAACCTTTCGTACGGACTGTCACTATTAGGCTATTTCGTAAGTTGAAAAACGTACTAAAACGTAGATACCTAACTACTAAATTAAAAAAATAAATACACGCGACATTTTAGCTTCAAATTAACACTAGTGGTTCGCCCCGAACTTCGAACTCGCGACCTCATATCTCAGCAATCCTTCGACCGATTTGGCTCATGTTCGAACTTAAAAATTCTCTTTGCCTCATTTACCCACCTACCAAATTTCATGACGATCCGACTAAATTTACTCAAGTTATCGTCGAACGAACATTCATACATACATACATACATACATACATACATACATACATACATACATACATACATACATACATACATACAAACGCCGGATTGTTCCAGTAGACTCGGAGAACTTCGCTCGCTTCGCTCGCTCGTTCAATAATATATACTTACGGTAGGCGTAGCATGCATTGTGTCCCACGTAAACTACCGCAAGAGGTCAATACGATAGTTTACGGCGCGCTCGTGATCAACATACGATAATTTACGTCTGAAAAAATCTTCATTTTTTAATATTATTAAGTTTTTGTTTTTGGGATACATGCGAAATAATCATCTAATGACAAAAAACTAAAAACATGAAAATCGCCATTTTGTGGGATACGGTAGTTTACGTAGGAGCCATCGATATCTCATAAACGGCTGAAGTGATTTTGAGAAAAAAATATTATTATTATTATTTATTCAGATTCTCCAACAGTTTTTCACATTAAATTAATAAAAAATAGGTCTTAAATTATTATTCCGTGTGAAACACCTATACAGGAAAATACAACATTTTATGACATTTTAAAATATCTTAGAACACGCGCTAGAAAACTTGCCGTAGCTTTCGATAGACCTTAGATGATACCGGTAAATGAAGTGGCTTTCCTGGGCACTCTGGGAAGAGCTGTGAGTATCCAAGCGTATTTCTAGTGGCAGGCATAACTATCTTTTCATATTGGGAAAGAAAGAAATCTATACATATAAAAATGAATCGCCGTGCATTAGTCTCACTAAAACTAAGAAACGGCTTGAACGATTTGCATATTTACTGTTTTGTTTAGTTCACCATAGTTCAGGGTAGGTTTAAAAGCAAAGAAATATGGGAAAAGTTAAAGGATTAGCTGAAAAACGGAAGAAATAAAAATTGGTCATTTTGTATTGGAATCGCCATTTTTGACGCGGGAGTCAAACTATATTTCAGGTGATACGAAGTTCACCGGGTCAGCTAGTAAATAAATAAATGTTAAAACGTACGCGCCACGCCACCTATGAGTCGACTGAAGCCTTTTCTATTTCTCATCTATTTATTAATCTAACTCTTTGTAAATGGTTTCTCGTTTATCCTCCAGTGAAGCCCCAATTCGTGAAGGTGACGGGCAACGGGCCGACGCGCGCCGGGCACGACCGGTCATTTGTCTGCACAACGAGAGGCTCCAAACCAGCCCCAAATATCGACTGGTTCATCAACTCGCAAGTGGTCGACTCCACGCTCACTGAGGTTAGTTCATCATCATGGTCAGAACTGGCTCTAAACCAGCAGCACACATAGAATGTTTCATCAACTGTCAAGTGATCAACATCAAAACAGTTTCTTAACTTTACTAGTCCATAGACTTCTGGGTGATTTTTCTACCTTTGTCATTCAGTATTTTACTTGAAATGTAAATTATAAATTCGTAGTAAAGCTACTCAAACATTGCTTTCTTCTTCACCTTTTTGGGAAAAGCTGGTTTCCCGCCCTTGTACGTAATTTCTCACTCTTGTTATTTAAGTTTTATTTTGTGCAATAAAGTGTATTACACTAACTGGTATCTCAAGAAACATTACACTACAAGTAAAGCCTATTCGTCATGAAAGAGTCAGATTATAAGAATTAACGCTGGCTTCATTCCTTGACGCATCTGAGCCAAGATATCTTTCGCCAACCAGCAACTAATATCTTCTTTTCAACCTTGTCTATGACAATCTCAAGCCCAAACTAACTTAGTTGAAATACTTCCAGCTGGATGTAGACGGCGAGGTCACTCGAAGTGTGCTGACCTGGAAGGTGCGGCGTGAGGACTGCGGCCGCACACTGGTCTGCCGAGTCTCAAACCCCTGGTTCCCGGCCTACACTCTGGAAGACTCGCTGACTTTGGAAGTCATGTGTAAGTACCTAAGTTAGATCAGTGTTCCCTCAATGGTAGGTCGCGATCCAGCATGAGGACACGAAACTAATTATTTACCAACGGAAACAGTTTACTCAGACAATTTTTTCTAATCTCAAACGAAACTTTCGAAGGAAATTGTTCTATTTCCAACCTTCAACTTTTGCGTGTTTTACACACTCCAGGGGTCAATTCTGGGTAACGTTGGAGACTCTTTTGTCGAAGGAGAATTTGTTTAAAACTTACCAGAGTATCCTGGGGTGGTCAACATAGCCAAAGATACTGCTAGCTCAGCCGGGTTAAATGCGCGTTCCGAGACGTACGGTCGGCCACAGTCACAGATAAAAAAAAAAAAAACTAAGGCCTTTGCATCTACGTAATGAGATGATTTATACAGCGTCCAGTGGCACCTTCACTCACACTAGATAGGTGAAGAGACCACTCGGCGTTGCAGTGCCTGGGACATTGTTTTAGATGGAGTAGGCTTGCCCAGCACCTTTACCATCCTGACAGCTTAGTCGACCAAGCCCACAGGAAAGACAGGTCAATACGTCTGAGCCGCGGGTTTCCTCACGATGTTTTCCTTCACGGTTAGCGAGTGGTATTGCTACTACAAATTCACAAATGTACGTAACTTTGAAATTAAACAAAGTCATAGATACATGCCCGCACTGGGAATCGAACCGGGTACCTCTTACTTCAGAGTCCACTGTTCTACCCACTAGACCACCACCGCTACATGGCAACTCTTACCGCGCGCGGCATAAGGGCGCCAATCGAACAAAAAGGGGTATCCTAGTGTGTGGCCGACTGTACCAAGCTTTTAATTTCCGAAATAAAAGAAGTTAGCAGCAGTCACCGAAGCTCCATACCATATTAGAAGCACTCTTGAACGATACCATTGTATCTTACAATGTACACAGAAGGCACCGTCCACCAAATATCAGTAGTGCAATTTTGTAAGCCGATAGCGAAAATCTTCTTTTAAACTGAGTCGTCATCTCAAGCTCGAGCTCAAGTAGGTGAACTCTCAGAAAACAGAGAATATTAACTCTCCAAACCGAGACCCCAACACTACTTTAAACAACTGCAGAACAAACCCTCTCCATAAAAGTTGAAATATGAGCCTTGTGTGCCCCAACGATATCAGCGGAGGGCATGAATTTTTAAACTGTCAAATTACCACGGAACACGAAATGAGTTCGCCGGTTCTTGCGCGGACCGCGACACTGTTCTGTTTGCTTGCGGTCGACTCTTGCCTCTTCAAACACCCAAATATGGTACGGCCTAGACAGTAAGGATGCTGCTTATAGGCATTTTACTTGTTCCAATCTCACATTTTAAAACCTAACTTGATACAACCTAACACTTACGATTTTGTATTTCGTAAACGGTTTAAACATACTTTTATTATGTCGGTGTGCAGTGCTTACGAAAGTTTAAGTGTAAAAACACTTACGATGTATCATGAAATTGGCAGAAAATCGAGAGTAGAGTTTATCTGTTTATCTACCCATCACATAAGTAAAGTGGTGGTGGTAAAATTTCTGGAGAAGTACTACTTTAGTAATAGGCCTCTCCTTTAATTTGATTGTTTGAGTAATAATGTAATAATACTTATATGACATTTTTTCATATATTTTTTATGGATGCGGCGGATTTGGAACTGCAAGTCTTTTATATCCAGAATTATGTGCTTTATAACATATCAAAAGGGGAACCGGTAACCTTATAAGTGAATTAAACTGTTACGGGCGACTTTACACACGACAGCACGTCAGGCTGTACATTTTCGTTGTAAAGTCGCCCGTAACGTAACATATTAGAGTGCTAGCGTGTAAAGGTGGACGTACTGTCGTGTGTATTATATCGACGTTGACATTCAGTGAAAGACTGAACTAGAGAGTAGAGTCAACATTAAATGAAAAAAAAAACTGAAGGGCAGCGAACTGAAAATCGTATACATAGTTCTTTTAGAAATATGTAACGTATTTATGCAGTGACATGACTGTTCATGCATTGCTGTGACCCAACACTCCCGCATAAAGTAACTTTGTTACCCAGTTTATATCTCTGGAAAGTTAAAATATTATCGCGGCATACGTGTGTGCGACTTGTCAGGCGCGCACTGTGTTATGTCAGGGCTTACATTATGTCCACTGCAGTTGAATAATAAGCTAGTAATAAAAGCATAAAGCTGCCAACGAATTACTTTACTACAGGGTACACTCTAAGTCGATAGCGGAACTTTAATAGTCTACTGATCACTACAAACAACTTGTACTAGGTGGCGAAAAAAATGGAGCGAACAAAATATCAGCTGTTTTATACATTTGGCGCAGTACTGCGCCGATCTTTTGTATGGAACAGCTGATATTTTTTTCGCCAATAGGGTACAAGTTGTTTGTAGTGATCAGTAGACAGCCTACTTAAAGTTCCGCTATCGGCATAGAGTGCACCCTGTAGTATAAGTTTTCTGGCCTGAATAAATCTTTACTTACTTACTTATTTAATGAGGCTTCAAAACAGTCAATATTTTTCGGGATTATGTGGCTGCAATATTGGCACAGAGAAAAAAAAATAGGGTGCTATTACACTGTAAAAAGAGTTTAGGATCTTTTATAACGCCTTGTATTTACATATTTAACGATTTCACTACTTACAAAAGTTTAAGTTGTAAAATTCCTGAAAATATTCAAAACAATTGCAGGAACCATGAAAAGTGAAGCGCCATCGAGTGCAGCGCAAGTAAATGTAAATGGGGCCGAACAACACACTCGTCTGTTGTTCACCGTTTATTGCCAGTTGTAGGTACTTGTAGAAGTTGAACTTTGGGGGTTTAGGGGATGCTGTTTTGTGTTAGCGGATAGGTAAATGGTATATTTATGTTCCAACGGTTAGAATAGAATTTAGGATTTGTAACCTTCCGTACGATGTGATATAACATAAACACTTCAGTCTTGCCCTAAGTACTTATTTCTAACGTTCTTCGCGGCCCATTCAACAATCATGTATCTTAATTTTTTTCCGGAAAATAAAGTAGATAATTAAAAAAAAAATACTCTGAAGCGAGAGACCAGCAGGTTCGATTCCCGGTGCGGGCGTGTACTATGACTTTAAAAGGTATTTCAAAGTTACTTAAATTTCTGAATTTGCAGAAGCAATACTGCTTGCGAACCGAGAAGGAAAACATCGCGAGGAATCCTGAGCGTAGGGGGCATTATACCCTTGAATGCGAAAAACGCCAATCCGCTTTGAGCACGCGTGGTGATTAAGCTCTCACTCTCTCTCTGAGAGAAGACCTTTGCCCAGCAGCTAGTGGGAGATGTACAGGCTACATCTTTTAAAGCCGTACTTGCGAATCAAGGTTCTATCTCCAAGGAAGCAGCGGACGGGCAGACCGCAAAACCCGACTTTGTCACTGTGCGCTGGGATCGGCTGACACAATTAATGGTGCACCGTGCGACAGCCTCGGAAATGGACTTACTTATTAATTCAACCGAGGTTGCCCTATAAACGTAGTAAGAAGTAAATGCTACTGTAGACGACCTGATATTCTTTCAAGAGAAATTAAAAACTCGCGCACAAATGGTCGCATACCATAAAAACGGCAAAAAATCACGTTTGTTGTATGGGAGCCCCCTTAAATACTTATTTTATTCAATTTTGTAGTACTTGTTGTCATAGCGGCAATAGAAATACATCATCAAATCTGTGAAAATGTCAACTGTCTAACTATCATGGTTCCTGAGATACAGCCTGGTGACAGACGGACGGACAGTTAGCGGAGTCTTAGTAATGGGGTCCCGTTTGGCACCCTCCGGGGAACATATTCTATTTTATAACCTCAAAATTGAAATTTCTTCATAATTTATTGTTTTTGGTGCTATCCCAATTTCAAAAATATGTTTCCGTGTAGTGACATTTGCATAGCTTTAAGTTGTTAAAACATTGTGAAAGTCACTTAAAACAATATTTTTAAAATACTTTTCTCGCGCCACTCAACGGAACGTCTCTAGGAGCAAAAAAAAAATTTGTAAATAGAGTTAGGATCTTTTGTAACACCGTGTATTATGCCAGCTGGTCGGCATTATGATGTACAGATTGAAGACCCAGCTGATTGTTCCAGACCCCCCGGAGCCCCAGCTGTCCCTGGTGGAACCGAAAGATCCTCATCTCCTGAGGGAAGACGAGAACGCAGAGTTGCTCTGCTCCGCCGACGCCGTGCCGCCTTCTTTCAACTACACGTTCTATAAAGAGGTAACATGCACTTTAATTTTATTGTTCATCCTCATGCAGCCATATCAAAGGTTGCATAAACGGTCGTCAGCTCAAACTCAAGCTCAAGTAGGTGATCTCAGAAAACAAAATTGGCTAATGACACTAGCTTGAGCTTGACATTGACATTAGCCAAGGTCTCAAGTCGGTGATTTTGTTTCCTGAGATATCCTTCTAGAGCGCAAGCGTAAAGCTTTCGACTATTTATGCCACCCTTAGTTCCTTAGTACCCAACGAAAGTTGCGTGGGATAGTCATACTGTGCGAAGACCTGAAAACTACCCCTCCAAGATAGCACTGAAATGGTGTCCAACTGGAACACTGAAGAGAGGGCGCCCGAAAACAACCTGGCATCGATCAGTGCAACAGGAGGCTAACAGTCTCGGGATGAGCATATCCGAGCTTGAGATGAAGGCGCAAAATCGACCAGATTGGAAAACTGTTTTGAGAGCTCTATGTCCCTGATTAGGGAAAACAGGAACTGATGATGATGATCGAGCCATATTGGCACTTCATAATCATAACGTTTATTGCTTCATGTGGTAGATTTACATATTAAAATGAGCGAGCGAAGCGAGAGAAGTTCTCTGAGTCTACTTGAAAAATAGTACCAGTCCTTCATTCATCGATGTAGTATGAGTTAAGGTGCCACTGGACACTGTATCATTACGTAGAGATGAAACTAGGCCTAAATGGCACCTCCACTCACATCCTTAGCAGGACTTTTGACATGTTATGTTGCTTCGGAACGGCAGCGTTAGTCATACAAACTTAGTAGGTATGACTTTTACGTTTCACTCATCAATAAAAACTTTTATATACCAGGGTCCTTAGCCTGTTACACAATGGCGTCCCAGGTAGAAAGACAAAACCGGAATTTTTTCGTTGTTCTCCTACAACCAGCGAACTAATCCTCTACAATTAGACTCATAATATTCTTTGCTGTACTACAAAAACATTAAAAGACCGACACTGGACCGACAGCATTAATAAGTCGTAATTGAAACCTTCAACCGGGAGCCCATTGAGTTACAGGCTAAGGCCCTTAGTATTAGGCTAATTGAGATAAAAAATTGTAATCAGCGATTCCATAAGTATATTGTGGTGCAACACACATGAAGTACCTAGCTCATGTAATTTTTTTTGGCTGGATCGAATTAAAAGCCACCCTCTACTTTGGTCTTTCTTTCACGCCATCGCTAAATTACAACAAAAAGTAAGCAATGTTAGTGTTAGCAAGTATCAATGGCTATAATAATAACAGGGGATATGGCCAGTAATTAAATGAACCGCTATCCGTAGATTAAGGCCGTGGTAAGTCAACAAGACCTTGTAAATGTAGAGTAACACCTCAACTCTCTAAGGGATGGTCGGGATATTAACTTACTAAAGGACTAAATGGCCTCAATAACCAGATTTACATAACCTCAATTAAAGGAAGACCCCTTGACCTAATTGTTTGCATCTTCTGGCAGTAAGTCATTGTACAGGGTGTTAAAAGACCGCCGACAGACCCGAAAGGCATGCATACTTTTTGAATAATATTTTATCACGCAATGGACGTGTAACGCACATAAGTCACACAGTGCAAGCTTAAGTAAAAGTTAATGCTACTTACGCTTGAAGTGCCAGTGTTTAGAATACATTGCTGGTTGCAAATTTAACGTCGTTTTCTGTAAGAACTATTCGTCATTTTGATATGGCTTCTTGAATAAAACCTTGTGACTTTTACTTCCTCTGGCGTGCCTTTCTACTTCAAACGCGGGTGCTCCATACAAAAAATACAAAAAAGGAGAACGGTTTCCTCCCTGGATAATTATTTTAGAGAAATATGTTTATGCCATTCAATTTATATGTACCTCTGCCATGTCCCTATGTTTTCCTTTTTTTATTTTTTTTATAAACTTTTTTTACTGGCAGAGGTAAATATAGATTTAATGGCATAAACATATTTTTTCTAAAACAATTATCCAGAGAGGAAACAGGTCTCCCCTTTTGTATGGAGTTGAGGTTACCCGCGTTTCCCCTTAAACAAAGATAAAACGGTATTTCTAGCCCTTTATTCCTGTTACGAAGCCATAACGTACTGTTTTCCACACACTGTAGGAGGTACTTTGCCGCAGGAACGACGAACAATGTTATTGAAAGTAAAGTTACATTGTTTCCGATGCAAAACTAAAAGCACTTGCACGTAAGGCTTCAGTGGCGTAAACTGTACTTTTACTGCGAGGCCATATTTCATTATTGTAGAGAAATAATTTTCAAGAGCTACCTATTGTGTGTTTTATTTACTCAGTATTTGTCTGCCATTGCAGTTGTTATTTCTGTGTGGATATGCGAAGTGAAATATTGAACGGGCGAGCGAAGCGAGAGAAGTTCTCCGAGTCTACTGGAACAATCTGGCGTTTGTATGTTTGTGTGTATGAATGTTCGTTAGACGATAACTTGAGTAAAGATCAGATCGTCATGAAATTTGAAAGGCGGGTACATGAAATCAGCCGAGATATTGGGTTGCCTGCAAATGGTGTTTGCAAAAAGTTACACATCGCACATCGCGAGTTCACAATTCGGGGTGAACTACTAGTAAAACTAATAAATAAAATCATTTATTTCAGCCCAGATAGGCCATAGTAGGCGAGATTTACATTTTATATTACATACTTATCATTACTTAGGTAATTAATAATCTGCGTCTTCCGTGTCCATAGCTCGAAGAGGTAAATAAACTTCGACCCAGTCTTACGAATAATGTTCCTGCTCAAACTGAGCCCCAACTCGATACACATTGAACACGCAAATTTAACTTAGAGTGCCTACTTAATAAACACTAAGTCGCGCTTGGCGTGATGCCGGCTTAAAGCTGAGAATTCATTGTGGCATTTTTGTTGCCTGGCATACATACGAAAATATTATGGCCCACCTAGTGTTGAAAATGCCACTGGACGCTGCATAAATTATGTCATTACGTTTATTCACCTGGTTCAACTGGTATTTTACATTTTCGGGATCGGGATCGGAGATAGCTGATTAGTTTCAGTCCCATTCGGATCTCTTATTTTATCTCTCATTGCTCGCAAGAATGTGTTGCATCTGCGCGGAGAATTATTTTTTGTAATTTATTTAGTTTGTTCGACATAATCACATACCAAATAATAATACAAGGTGTTGCAAAAGTACCTAACTCTTTTCACAGGGTGTAACCTACTGGTCAACAGGATGTCAATTCTGTAAAAAAAGTTAAAGAAAATAACCTCAAAATTAAAAAAAATTACAACTTTTTTGTTTTTATTTTTAGCTCAAATTTAAAAATATGTTTCTGCGTGTAGGTGCATTTACATAGCTTTGAGTAGTTAAAACATTATGAAAGTCAATGAAAACAATGTTTAAAAAATACTTTTCAACCGTCACATCGTTCACATTAAAGGAACGTCATAGAACAATACAAATATTTAGGTTGTGATCCCTATCACCGGGTGATAGTACCCTGTAAAAAGAGTTAGGTACCTACTTTTGTAACACCTTGTATTATTTATGTTTTAATAAAGTAAGATATTGTAGCCTGTACAATTGTAGTGTAGGTACATGTCCCACTAGCTGGGGAAAAGCCGTTTCTTCCTACGCAAAATTGTGTTTTTTTCAAATCAAAATGGCAATAGGGTTTTTTCCTTTAGTTATAATAAAAATTCTAGATGGCGCTGTATTTTAGTAAGAATAAATGTCAAACTAGATCACAGATAACCAAAAAGAAAGCCAGATAAGTCTGCGCGCGTCGGGTGGCGTACCGTGGCGTCGGGTGGTATTTAAGTTGCGATGGAAAATAATCACCCGACCAACCGCTTGACCTGACCCCTAATAATCCTTATTTTCTTGCCATTTCTGTTGTATTATGTTACCGGCCAAACCCGATTTCATGATAAACTAGTTTCGCCTTGGCCAAACCAGTCTAACCTAAGCTCGTATGAACGAACCAGTATAGCCTAGGCCAAACTAGTCTAGCCGAAGCTCGTATGGATAAACCGGTATTTCCTAGGCCAAACTAGTCTAGCCAAAGCTCGTATGGAGAAACCAGTTTAGCCTAGGCCAATCCAGTCTGGCCTAGCAAGAATATTGTACGCTCCAGGATAAACTAGTATGGCCTAGCCCGAGCTGATATTGACGAACGATTAGGTATGAATGTTACCATATCTCGTAAACTAAGAGGTTTAGCGCAAAAATAACGAAATTTTCGAACCCCTTAAGAACCCCGAAACCAGGCCTTTTACTTTTATAGGTGTTCTAAAAACCGACATAAAGGGTGTTAAACATACAGGGTATTCCTGGAAGTGTGACGGACAGTCGAAAAAGATTTAAAACAAAGGTTAGGTCAGTAGGTTCGGTTGGCGACACTCTGACATACCTACCTACCTCTTTTTGTTTTCGAGCGGTCCTTCAAACCGGACAAAATCAGATATACCGTAGACTTTATGAATGTAGACTTTTTCAAATTCGGCCTTTAAATGCGTCCCCTACTGTTCAGATAATTACGGCGGGTTAGTAATAGGCTAGCATTAATAAGTATAATCTGTATTACCCCTACTCAAATAGGGCTAGACTAGTTTGGCCTAGGCTAAACTGGGCCCTTAGCCTGTAACGCAATGGCGGGTCAATGACGTCCCGGCAGAAGGACAAAACCGGGCTCTCCTCGTTTTTCTCCTACAACCAGAGAACTAATCCTCTAGAATTAGAATCTAGAACTAGAATAATATTCTTTGCTGTACTACAAAAACATTAAAAGGACAGACAGCGTTAGCAAATCGTAATTGAAGTCGTCACCTGACAGCCCATTTTGGCACCATTGTGTTACAGGCTAAGGGCCCTGGTTTCTCCATTCAACCCAAAACACAACACTTCCCATACATGACTTGTACAAGATATACAAAAGCACTTATAATTTATAGGTAGGTATTATTTTAATGAAAATCCGTGGACGGATACACTTGTGAATTTGTGAAACAAAAATTACGAACAAGAGCAAGCAAGCGGCGCGCGGCGGGGTAGTTATCTGTGAAAAAACCTCGGCACAGACCAATAGACAGTCTGTGGACTGGACAGACTTTGACATTTTTTCTGGCTAAACTCAATTTTCTATGGTGAGAAGAATAGCGCCATCTAGAGACGTCTTCATAAACAACAAAAAAAAAAAACCCGAAAAAAGCCTATTAAAAATATTAATGTTGCCAGATGAATTTAATAGCTTTACGTGGTAGTAAATGTGAATTTGATTAAAACTTCACGTTACCATTTTAATTATGTATTATTATTTGTTTCGAAAGCGTGGTGTGAGTAATTATTAACTTGTCAGTTTTTATAAGCATGTTGTGAAGTAAACGTTAATTATCACCGACTTTACAGTTTTCATATTTCTCTTGGGTTTAAAGTTTCACATAGGTCTGAAATTCTGCAAAAGTTTTTGCTGTTTTTGGACAAAGTTTATCAGTAATATTATTTCTTAAATGAGAAGATATTATTTGTCATTCCTTGTTACTGAAACGATAGGTTCAAGTATAATAATTATAATTATTATGTTAGGGTTCACGATTTCTTGTCGAAATCTAGGTACCTATTTTATCGATAACAAGTGACTGAAAGTCAATTCAATCTGTGGGTGATAGAAAAATATCGTTTTCGACTCTGGTCGTCTCTGGCTAGACGCACAGACGGTAGATGTATGAAATCCATTGCGGAATGGTGACGTCGACAAGGGAAGAGATCGGTTGGCAGACCACCAGCCACATGGTCCGACGACATAGCCCAAGTAACCGGAAAACCGTGGTTGCGCCTGGCACAGGATCGTGAGAGATGGCGTGAACATGAAGAGGCTTTACATAGCAGTGGGTGTTAACAGGCTGATGATGATGATGATGAAGAAGATTGACCGCTCGGATTTTGAAGTATACAAGGTGTTACAAAAGTACCTAACTCTTTTTACAGGGTGTAAACTACTGGTCAACAGGATGTCAAATCTGTAAAAAAAGTTGAAAAAAATAAATTTTATTTTATAACCTCAAAATTGAAATATTTTCATAATTTTTTTGTTTTTTTTATTAGCTCAATTTTAAAAATATGTTTGTGCGTGTAGGTGCATTTACATAGCTTTGAGTTGTTAAAACATTGTGAAAGTCAATGAAAACAATATTTAAAAAATACTTTTCTCCCGCCACATCGTTCACATTTTATTAATTTAAAAATTAACGGAACGTCATAGAGCAAAAAAAATATTTAGGTTGTGATCCCTATCACCGGGTGCTATTACCCTGTAAAAAGAGTTAGGTACTTTTGTAACACCTTGTATAGTTCATGTTTAGATCGCAGATGGAGTAGGCTTGCACAACTTCACTTAGTTCTTCTTCTTTTGGTGCCATCTCCTTTCGGAGGTCGGCTATCATTACAGCCACTTTGGCCCGTGATGTTGCGGCTCGGAAGAGTTGTGTGTGGCTTGTGTTAGTTGCCTTCCACTAATAACAAATTCTTGTCCCACCCAGGAACACCAGATCTACGATGACCCCATAGGTGGCATAGCAGTCGAGAACAACCGACTGATGCTGCGTGGACTGAGGAGACACCATGCGGCGCGGTATCGCTGCAGAGCCAAGAACTCTGAAGGCAGCGCGCTAAGTCCACCTTTGAACTTGAATGTGCTCTGTAAGTAAAAACCAACAGGGGGCAAATTCTCCGGTATGTCGCAATCGAGATTCTACGAAGAAAACCTCAGTAATAAGTCACATTCGAGATTGCCGAGAATTAGTCCCCAAATGTTGCAAGGTCCAATGACATTGAAAACATTGATTAGCTTCATTGATATGGATGATCAATGGCTGATGCTGCGTGGACTGAGGAGACACCATGCGGCGCGGTAACGCCGCAGAGCCAAAAACTCTGAAGGCAGTGCACTGAGTCAACCTTTGAATTTGAATGTGCTATGTAAGTAAAAACCAAAAGATGCTCTAAGGTCTAAGGACATTGAAATCATTGATTAGCTACATTGAGATGGATGATCAATAACTGATGTTGCAAGGTCTGAGGAGACACCACGCGGCGCGGTATCGCTGCAGAGCCAAGAACTCTGAAGGCAGCGAGCGCATTGAGCCAACATTTGAACCTGAATGCGCTATGTAAGTAATAACAAACAGATGCTGCAAGGTCTAAGGATGTTGTCATTGATTAGCTACATTGAGAGGGATGATCAATAACTGATGTTGCAAGGTTTGAGGAGGCACCACGCAGCGCAGTATCGCTGTTAAGCCAAGAACTTTGAAGGCAGCGCATTGAACCAACATTTGAACCTGAATGCACTGTGTAAGTAATAACAAACAGATGCTGCAAGGCTCAAGGACGTTGAAAACATTGATTAGCTACATTGAGATGGATGATCAACAAAACATCCAGCTGCACAGGACCAGCAGCTGGCTGGACGTCCAGGTGGAGAAATCAGTGCTAGGTGTGCTGTAACGCCTTTGCATCTACGAAATGAGATGATTTACACAGTACAGTGGCACCTACACTCACACTGGATGGGTGAAGTGGCATCTTTTCCATCCAGATGCTCCATCATGTTGCGCCTGGCATAGGATCGTGAGAGGTGGCGTGAGCATGAAGAGGCCTTTACTCAGCAGTGGGTGCTAACAGGCTGATGATGATGATGATTCCATCCTGACAACTTAGTCGGCCTAACCTAAATAACTATCCCTATTTGCACAGCTCGACCGGAATGCTCAGCTGGCAGCGTGGTCCAGCAGCTGGCTGGGGCACCAGGAGGAGAAGTGCGTGCCAGGTGTGCTGTCACGGCGCCGTCGACCAGGGACGCGGGGCCGCTGCGGTTCTTCTGGACTTACAACGGGACCAGAGACGTCCTGCCGGTAAGTCCACTGTTTTGTTATGTTTGATTACACAAGTTTAAACTAGTGGTTCGCCCCGAACTATGAACTCGCGACCCCATATCTCAGCAACCCCTCGACCGATTTGGCTCATGTTCGAACGTAAAAATTATCTTTGCCTCACTTACCCGCCTACCAAATGTCATGGCGATCCGACTAAATTTACTTAAGTTATCGTCGAACGAACATTCATGCATACATACATACATACAAACATACAAACGCCAGATTGTTCCAGTAGACCCGGAGAATTTCTCTCGCTTCGCTAGCTTGTTCAAAAATATGGTTTGGCATCAGGTGGCGTTCGTACAGTGTCACGTGTCTCACTTACTTTTCTCGATGTTTAGTTTCGTTTCTCATTCAGAGACATTAATCATGAAGGAGAGACCAAGTTTGCACCGCCGCTGTCTGCCTATCCCTGCTCGCCCACAGTCGTTGCACCGGGCTGGCGGAGAGTTTCGGTGCAGATACTACTTAACTGTTACTTATACGCTAAATTAATTTTGTGAAGTGACTGAAGCTAAGAAAATAATCTTATTTACATCTGTTCTTATTGACAAAGACTCATCTAAACCTTTTGTAAAAAAAACGAAACGAAATAAGCATTTTAATGCCGTTCAAAATAATGAAAATAATGTGCTTTGGAGCACATTATTTTCACCCTATAATATTAGTACAAAAACAAAGTTTCCATGACAAAATTTTGTCGAAAATTCACGTGTAAGCTTTTTGACGATAATCGAGACGCGTTTTTATACGTAGAGCATCCAAGCGACTGTTTTATGGTCGCTAACCTACATAATTTAATGGTTGGAAAAGTATTGATTTGTTGGAAAACTTATATCGAAAGAGGAAAGTTTCACAGCAACAAAAACGAAAACAATTTGATTGGTTTCTATTTTCCAAACTATGAATATTTTAATCCGCTTAATTGAACTCCTATTAAATTCCATTAACAGATTTAAAACCTTTATCGTTAAAACGGGAAAGAGAGGGTGGAACAGTTTATTTTCAGGCTATGTACAGGGGGATCAATTACCAAACTTCAGTTTAAGGCCCTCAATGATAATATTATTATGTTCACAAATATGTGAAAAACCAGAATTACAGGTCCGTATAGTGCAGAAACTACTCCATTTTGTCTCCATCATGTTGTGTTCATGTTCATTAATTGTGTTCATCATGTTTAATCATGTTTAATTTATGTTTACTTTGTTGTACGGCTCATGCAGAATTAATGTACGTACCTATATCATGTTTAATAAGACTTTTAAAAATAAAAATAAATCTACAGGAATCGACGCTCCAGTTTTGAGAGCTAAATCTTCCGCTTGCAAAACTGTGAATATTATAAAATTGTATTATCATGCGGAAATCTGAGAGTAGCATTCCTCCTTAGTTAGCCATAACAGAAAAAATATTTTATATTTAACTGTAGCCGTGAAAGTCTAGTTGTACAGAATGGCACTGGAGTGGAATTGATGCCTTTTATGCGGAGGTCCCAGATTCAATTCCCGGCGTATACTTAGGCTACATTTTTATAAGTAGGGCATTTTCGAAACAGCCCGTAATGACAGAATAATGTTAGCATAGAAGTGAGTACGAGATGGTCACAATCCCCAGCCATGAGGAATCGATGAAGACGAAGAAGGCTACATATATATCTTACTTTTATTCGTTTCCTGAATATGTACAAGTACAAGGGCCCGTTTTCAACTGATGACACTTACAGGCGTGGCCATAGAGAACTGGAACATGACTGTCAAAATTATTGATCCTACTATCATCTTCTATTCTATTCTATTCTAAACGGGAAAGTTTGCAAGTATGGATGAATGGATGGATAGATGGATGTTTGATACTCTTTCACGCTGAAACGGCTTGACGGATTTGGATGAAATTTGGAATGGAGATAGCTTAGACATCAGAATAACACATAGGCTATAATATATTATCACGCTATTACACTTAGGGGCAATGTAAACCACATATCTTTTTTCTGTAGTTCACGCGGACCAAGTCGCGGGCAAAAGCTAGTCTGTTATGAGAGAAATATTTTCACACTCACGTCCTGCTTCTTCTATGGCCACGCCTACAAGCGCCATCTATGAAGTGTTCTGAATTTGTGCTTTGAAAACGGGCCAGTGAGGCCAAAATAAATACAAGGTGTTACAAAAGATGCTAACTCTTTTTACAGGGTAATAGCACCCGGTGATAGGGATCACAACCTAAATATTTTTTTTGCTCTATGACGTTCCGTTGATTTTTAAATTCATAAAATGTGAACGCTGTGGCGGGAGAAAAGTATTTTTTCAATATTGTTTTCATTGACTTTCACAATGTTTTAACAACTCAAAGCTATGCAAATGCACCTACACCCACACACATATTTTTAAATTTGAGCTAATACCAAAATAAAAAAAAAATATGAAAATTTTTCAATTTTGAGGTTATAAAATAAAAATTGTTTTTGACAACTTTTTTTTACAGATTTGACATCCTGTTGACCAGTAGGTTACACCCTGTAAAAAGAGTTAGGATGTTTTGTAACACGTTGTATATGGGATTACTCTCTTTGTTTAGCCTACCTTTTTTTTTACAAGAAAAAAAACATTTTTCATTTTAAAGTCTGTGGGCTGTAGGCCTAAGGATGCTATTCGCTCACTACAGTACTGCAGCGCACCTTGTCCATCACTGCAATTTTTGTCTTTTTTTTCTCTACCGTCTATGCAGTATTGTACTAGTTTAAGAATCGTCACTTTAATGCCTAATAAAAACTTAAAACTGAAACCAAACTTAAAATCTTCTATTGTTGTTATTTTGTGTCGTTTTTTCCAGTTTATCTCGGAGATTAGCCCGTCTGCTCCGCTCCTTAATAAATAAAACAATTATTAGTTCCAGAACTAATTTGAAAGTTTTATTAACTTTCGTGATGAGATTAGAAAACAGACTTTTCACGCTGAAATCCATTTCGTTTGGCTCTAAGTGGCTTTATGTGAAACTGTAGCTGTCTTATCTTATATGTACTTTTAAACAAAATAAACCTAATTAGAAAAGCTTCTAAAATAGCTAAGAAAACCTTATGTAAGTACTTACATTTTTAAGTATAGGTATTTAACTGCAAGTTGCGTGGGTAGGTTTGTAAACCGTTTTCGAAGAACAAATTCAAAGCAGTTCAAGGATGGCATTTACAGGCGTGGCCATAGAAGAACCGGAATACGGCTGTCAAAGCTTATCACGGATTAATTTTGACAACCGTATTCCGGTTCTTCTATAGCCACACCTGTAAGCGCAATGGTTATGAACTGGTTTTAATTTGTTCTTTGAAAATGGCTTATTGATACCGCTGTTGCTGGAGCTATGTACGCCGTGCTAGGAAGACAGCCTCTTCACGGCGCATTATTGCAATATTCTAAGCTGATAATATCCTTAACGTCTCCGATACAGTTCTTTACATGATTGGTTTTTTTTTTCACCAGATCCCGGCATCAAACGTCACAGTGATGGGATCCAGCAGTACAGTGATCCACGGCCTGCCACCTTCAGACGGCGATGACCTCGGCTGGCTCGCGTGTTGGGCCAGCAACGACATTGGCAATCAGCGGGAGCCCTGCCTCTTCAGGATCATGCCTGCTGGTGAGCTCATCATTGTCATCAGTTAATTTCTGCCTACTGTTAGGATTGTTCCTCATGTCACCTCCCAGGCTTTTATCATCATCAGCTTGTTAACACCCACTGCTGAGTAAAGGCCTCTTCATGCTCACGCCACAGCTTACGATCCTGTGCCAGACGAAACCACTGCTTTCCGGCTACTTGGGCTACATCATCGGACCAAGGTTTGCGCTCATATTGCTTCTTCCATTCCGACCAATTATTTATGCAGAATGGCACTCTATGAAGCCATTTGTTCTATGGGTCCTCATTCAACTCAACACTCCTCGTCCGACCATTGAGCTGCCGGTCCTCTATCTAGTTTTTCCATTTTCTCGACTCGCAAGGTGCCAATTTCGACTAAAATAGTCAGATAGGTACTTACAGCATGTGAGTCTACTTGTATAATTAGCTCAATGACATCAACATTGACAGGCCAACCCTTATGATATACAATAACTAGTAGGTCGCCCCGAACTGTGAAATCGCTATCCAATATTCGTGCAGGCGCGCGCGCATTGCTTAAGAAGTTCGATTAACTGAACAAATTGAACCGGTTATCCAAACACTCATGCCCCCAATTAGTTCAGATATCGACGCTCGTCTGTAAACCATTACAAAACCTTCTCACCAGCCCTTCCCGAGCCTCCGACGAACTGCGAGCTGACGAATGACC
The DNA here is from genome assembly GCA_949319315.1 of Zelleria hepariella. Classification (NCBI taxonomy): domain Eukaryota; kingdom Metazoa; phylum Arthropoda; class Insecta; order Lepidoptera; family Yponomeutidae; genus Zelleria; species Zelleria hepariella. The sequence continues at coordinate 943,174 of OX439386.1, read as the reverse complement.
TCTCCCTGCGTTGCGAGCCGGGTCACGACGGAGGTCTGCCGCAGAGGTTCCTGCTGGAGGTATTGGAGGTACGGCGTCAGGCCGCGCCGGCTCCCAGCCAGGACAATGAGATCTCTACCATGAACGACCAGGTGAGCACGGCGTGCGAGGTTTGCCGTGCTTTTGGAATGTTTGCGGTTCTGATTACTAAAAGAGTTTTCTGACGAAATAACGAAAGAAACCCCCAGTGCTCTAAACTCAAATCAATGAGTTTGGGTGACGAAATAACAAAAATAAAACTCCTTTGCTCCAAACTAAAATCAATGAGTTTGGATGAAGTTGCATGCGTGGTTTGCAGCGCCACCCGAACTCAAAGAATGAATTAATCTATGCATGCTCATTGCATGTGAGGTTTGTTTTGGATTATATCCTGTTATGATCACTAAGTTTGCTAAAAGAACTTTGTGACTCAAGCAGGCATCTACCGCAGAATATATTTTCTGATGCTGATAAGAAAATGTGTGATTCTGATGCCTTACGCGAAAATTATGTCATGCTTTTGGAATGTAGGTATATTTCCTCTAATTTTACTTTGCTGATATTAGCTAAATTACAATTTTTTTACGTACAGCTGCATTTTTCAGCCTTTGAGATGGCTACAGTTTTTGCTGAAAATGTAACATATTGAAATTGAAATTGCTGAAAATGTAACACATTGTAACATAACAGTTCACAGAAATGACACAACAGAATTTGTTATCAATCTCCAAAATCTTTTAAAAGCCCAGACTTATTAGAAAACCGCTTGCCAACAAAAGATCCGCCCAGGAAAAAGAAAATTAAATAAAAGCGTTCCCAATTCAACCTATTACATGAACCGTGACGCCTCTTTTGCGTGCCGTGTTATCTGTGGTACTAAAATATCCTTTCCTTTGACTGGGTTTCCATTGTGCCTAAAATAACTGAGCAATTGTTATCGTAGGGCATCGAGAGTCGAGGTCTTGCAGAGGCTGTGTACCGGGCGAGAAACGACGCACCTCAGTTCTCGCTCGACTCTTTGTCACCTGGACGCTATACGTTGCTGGTTTATGCAGAGACGCCCCGAGGGAGGTCGCCCAGGCCAGCAGCTTTGCACAGCGTGGCGATCAGATCAGCCGACGACCTGAACAGACCTGGTGAGTTTCTTTTGATGTCGACTCGTTTGAAGGTCTTGGTTATTTTCCTGAAACTTGTTTGTAGATGTTAAGGCGATATTATGTAGGCACAACCGCCAAAGAAAAAAATTTGGCCACTTTTGGCCACTTTTGGCGATAAATGATTGCATTCGTAGGTTCTAGGATTCGGAATGTAAACCTTAGGTCCTAAAAATAGTTAAGCCTTGCGTTAAGAACTTACTCAGGAGTGTTTAGCAAAAAACGCATCCAAAAAGAAGATATGTTTTTTTTTTCATTTGTGGCGCTAGTTGTACCTCCTAATGAGCCTTAAGGCGCTGTGCTTCACTATGAATTCACTACAGACCCACCAAGTTAACAGTGAAATGAGTGGTGTCGCTGTCACCATTGGTGTGCGCCTGAATTCTCACTTTTCATTGATCGTTAACCGGTAGTTCCAGATTCTGTCACTTCACAGATAAGTTGGTGTGTGTGTACGATTGACTGTGAATTAGCCCGCGCGCATAAAAATGTGCGCCTATTTTTTTCAGCAAAAATATTCAAAACGTTTATGAATGTCAATACGAAACTGGTTGTGTTAGATAGCTCTCACCCAATTGTAGTGTTCTTTATGTGTACTTTTTCGATTCGTTCAGTATACCGGGTGTTAAAAGACCGCCAACAGAGCGGGAAACCACGTATTGTCCTCATCATAAGGAACATTTTTGCTCAAGGAACTATGCCTGGGAAATCAACGGTTTCCGAGATAATGAGGTTCAAAGACGGACTTTTCAAAACTTTTTTATTGCAGAAATGTATTCAGTATCTAGTTCTTAACATACCTTCTCAAGAAGCCATATCAAAATTATTAATATTTCCTTCAAAAAACGACGTTAAAATTGCAACCCGCAATGTATTCTAAACATCGGCACCTCAAGCTTAAGTAACATAAACTTATACCTACGGTTGCGCGATATGACTTCTGTGCGTTACACGTCCATTGCGTGATAAAATATTTTTCAAAATTATAACCTAAAAAGCCAAAATCATTTCCCAGCAATAATTTATCGAAAAAGTACTTTGTTTTGGCGTCTAGTATGCGTAGCTTTCGGGTCTGTTGGCGGTCTTTTAACACCCTGTATCTGTTATAGGAATCGTTTGTAATTTTTTCTTTGCGCGTGGCTATTCACTATGCACGGCGCCATTTTTTAGGTTCTAGTTTCGTAAATTTTTGGCTGTAATTATTTTGATGTGTGCTTTTTTTCAGGTTCTCTCCAAACTATGACCCCAGGGCCCCCACCATCGCCGACTGACAATGGAGTAGCCCTGCTTATTGGAGCTGTTCTGTCACTAGTGCTTGTGACCATTTTGACCACCCTTTGCGTATCTCTGATCGTAATGTGCAAGAAGAAGGGAAGGTCGAGGCCGGATCCTGAACAAAGGTACATTTATTGAACCATTCTTGTTTTTTTTTTCATTTATCTTAATTCATTCATACGTAATATTATAATTTAAATCAGGTAGGTACACACGACAGCACGTTGACCCTTACACGATAGCACTCTACTCCGTTACGTAAAAGTAAAAGTGTACACTCTGACGTGATGTCGTGTTTCACACAAAATTAAAATGCGTAGGTAGGTATGTACTTTAAAATGTTAAATCCTAAAACAAGCGCAGATTTTTGCTTTCTGTAAATTCAATTTAACCCCTTTAGGCCCGTAAGATCAATCACAGTTTAAACTCAATCCATAGATTAAACCTCGCATTTTGTATGAAAGTTGATCGACAGATAGGGTTTAAACTAGCCTTTTTGGTTTAAACTGTGATTGATCTTACGGGCCTTAGTGCGATAAGTATTTTTTAACTTTAGTAATATTATAATTGTGTACGTTCTGAATATTTAGTTTAACCCTTTTAGTGCAACAAATATGTTTCTAACTTAACTTACTTTAGTGATAATAAAATTGGTTCCATCTCCTCAAAGCCACCTATTTTTCCAGTACGATAATCCGGCGCAATGTCGGCGTATCCATGTACGGCGGCTCATCGATGTCGCCCAGTATTGTTCCCACTGTCGTGGTAAGGGGCCATAGAGGATCCAGGGTCCTGGCTGCGAGGTGGTCCGGAGTCTTGGACGAAGCGCCTCTGGCCGTGCTGGCTTTGGACACGAGACCTCATGGTGAGTTCGTAAGACACTCCTTACGGTTCAGCCTTCTCTCAGTAGTTTCTCCAAAGTAATGTCCCGATGTCGCTCAGTATTGTACCCACGGTTGTGGTCAGGGGCCATAGAGGATCCAGGGTCCTGGCTGCGAGGTGGTCTGGAGTGTTGGACGAAGCGCCTCTGGCCGTACTGGCTTTGGACACGAGACCTCATGGTGAGTTCGCAAGACACTCCTTACGGTTCAGCCTGCTCTCAGTAGTTTCTCCAAAGGAATGTCTTGATGTGTTGGCAAGTATTGTACCCACTGTCGTTGTAAGGGGCCATAGGGGATCCAGGGTCCTGGCTGCGAGGTGGTCCGGAGTATTGGACGAAGCGCCTCTGGCCGTACTGGCTTTGGACACGAGACCTCATGGTAAGTTTTTAGAACACTCCCTTCGGTTCAGCCTTCGTTCTCAGTAGTTCCTCCGAAGGAATGTCCCAATATCGCCCAGAGTCATGGCTGCGAGGTGAAGCGCCTTTGGCCGTAGTGGCTTTAGATACCAGACCTCATGGTTACTGTGGCACTCCTGATGGAACGGAAACCCGCGGCTTTTTTGGCTCCGCGTGTATAATAAAATAGCCTTTTATTTCTTAATATAAATAAGTTTTTCATCTCCCACGCTCGGAAAGTTTGCTGTTACTAGTAACTTACGATCGTGTAAAGGCCGGATTTAAACTATCTGAACTTTTGTGCGCTTCGAAATTTGAACGCGACGCCTGGACAGTCTTTCCCGCGCCCTATGGTTTTGAAAAATAAAAAAACACTGGCCGTTTAAGTAGATGCCAGATCCCGATGGAAAATAAAACCTCATTCATAGTTCGTTTAAACGCGTATTTCAGCGAAAGCGATTGTTCGTGCCCATTCTCTATACAAAACTGTGAATGTAAATGGTGCATAAGCATCTTTTAAAAAGGTAAAGTAAGGGATCGGATCCGAACGCGCAAGAGTGAACACTGTGTTTTATCGCTTGTGCATTTAAAAATCTATAAAAACTGTTTAACTACGTTTATATAAGTAGAATTTTGACTACGTGAAAGCTGAGTGTCTGTGCTACATTTTAAGTGCTACCAAAATAGTGTTAAGTGCCTAATTGTGTGCTAAAACTAGCCTTTCTTTCCGAGGAGCCACGCTAACCGTTACTTTTTGTGGCATCGGGTCATCGACCGCCGATTTTTTGACCTTGGCCGCATGAACACCGCTGATCCACACACACGCCTTGCCCGCTCGAACGTGGTCTAGTGTGAGTGCGTGTACGCACGATACCTGCCACCGCACTGCTGACCGGTTTCCGCACGCACACCAGCGCCCCACTATCATTTTGCAACCGCCACCGCGCCGCCGCCGCCGTCGCCTCCGATACTCGATCGATACATACTGCGCCCGCGCTTGGCTCGCTTATTTGCTTTCAGCTATCTTCACTTTAGATAATTATGATCTGCCAGGTATGCCATGAGGGGATCCTGTTCGGGGAGCAACTTGCTTGTGTGGGATGTACCATGACCACGGCGCAATTCCTCGAGAACAAGGCGCAACTCGCAAAGTCGTGGCGCTGTACCCACTGCGCTAACATCACTGCGCGCCGCGCAAACCGAAACGATGACACCCCTATCCATGAGCGACGCGAGGCAGTCAAGGAGCTTGATATGTCGATCTGCGACATATCACTGCCAAACAATGCAATGTTGGATTCCTCTGAGCCGCAGGCCACGGCGTTCGACACCATGTACGAAAAGCTTGAATCGCTGCTGAACTTCAAGCTGGATGGAATGCTAAAGGAGGTCAACAAATCCATTGCGCAAATTCAGACCGATTTCACGAAAACCACTGACTTTTTAACCGAACAATTTAAAGATCTAGCCAACACCGTGAAGACAGTGAGTGAGAGATTGTCTCGACTAGAAGAGGAGAACTTGCAGCTGAAATCTGAGCTCGCTACGGCCGTCCGGGTCCAGAAGAATGCTGAGGGTTCAGGCCTCCACGGGGTGATTGAGCAGCTTCGATCAGACTTAAATGACCGGGAGCAGGCTACTCTTCTCAACGATGTCGAGATCACGGGTATTCCTGAGTATGAATCCGAGTCGTGTGGGCACCTCGTCTCTACTCTGGCGGTGAAACTGGGAGTATCACTCGACGCACGTGACATCGTGACCGTGTCCCGCGCCGGCCCGCGCCGCACTACTTCGCTGCACGGCGAGTCGGCCCCGCGCCCCCGTCCCATCGTTCTCAGCCTGTCGCGCCGCGCGCTCAGAGACGATCTCATGAAGAGCGCAAGGGTCCGTCGGGGTTCAATCACCACGGCCGATCTCGGCCTTCCTCCACATGATGTCCGACGTGTGTACGTCAATGAAAGGCTGACCAAGACAAACAGAAAGCTTTTCGGTCAGGCTCGTGAGGCTGGACGCAGTTTCCGCTGGAAATTCGTCTGGTCCAAGGAGGGCCGTGTCCACGTCAGACGGGATGAGTCATCCCCGTACCATCGCATTGCATCGGAAAATGACTTGAAACGGGTTTTTGAGTCATTGTCAATTGGCGCAAATGTCTCGCAGGCGTTATAAATATAGAGTCTACTTTTTATGCTATGCAAAAATTTTACCAACCTTACTTTGCATCGGCTTTGGCTTACATCTGTGCATCCTTTTTTTGTCTGTCTGCTTTATAACGGGCATATTCTCAAAGAATCCGTTACATCCGTCACTTCACAACTGTATGGTTTGTTTTTGTTTTTGGTGGCTGTCGGCATCTGCAAAGGGGCTTAATTTATTATGTAAATGTCGCAATAGGATGTATGAAGATAATATTTACGAATCATATCTGTGTGTCACTTTAATTTTTTTTAAATGCTTTAAGCATACTGTATACCTGGATCTCAAGCGTCCCAATTCATTTATTCAGGGTATTTCAATGTATGGGCTGCCTTTTGGAATGATTTCATTTGTTTTTGTTTTATTTTTTGTGTATAGCGCTCTGTTGACAGCAGAATTACACCTAAGTGTTCAGTCCCAGCGGATCAATCCTTCTTTCTTTCACAATATTAGTACAGCAAACAGTGCATATTTTCTCATTTCATACACTTACAATATAACAGTATACATTGTCTACCTACTATGTAACAACATGACACAAACACTACACAACATTATTATAAACCATAAACTATTCAACTCACTTTTACAACCCACTCACTATATAAAATATCTAAAAAATGACTAATAAGGCGGGTATCAAGATTAGTTTGCTAAATGCTGGCTCTTTGGGGACAAATCATGATGAATTTGAGGTCGCTTTTGACAGGCTGTCTCCGGATATTATAGCGGTGAATGAGACGTGGCTCAGAGCTGGGCAAGAGGGCCGGGCGCCCTCGCTGCCAGGATACCGAATGCGGCATGTGCCGCGGCCGCGCGGTCTGCGCAGGCAGAGGGGCGGAGGAGTGGCCTTCTACGTGCGGCGCGGGATTCGTGCTGTCACGGTCCCACACCCGCCTGCTGCGGACGAAGTGGAGCAGATGTGGCTATCGGTCACTTTGAACTCAACACGCCTGATCATTGGGACGGCGTACAGAGCTCAGTGGGTCGATGTTGACACCGTTTTCGAGGCCCTAACTGAATCGACTCTGAGTTTTGCCAATTTTGACCACATAATCTTACTGGGGGATTTTAATATCAACGTGCTCGAAACGGACCTAAATAAAAAAAAACTAACGGATTTTTTGGATTGCACTTCGTTAAAAAATTTAGTTAGTGTCCCTACGCATTTTACAGACCATTCGGCGACCTTAATTGACCTGGTGTGTACCGACGTTGAAACCTCGAAAGTAGCTATCACGGTTGATCACTTTCCTGCCCTTGGCGGCCATGCCATAGTCTCAGCATTATTCAAGATAAAAAAACCGAAGATACCACCTCGTAAAATAATTTTTAGGCCTATAAAAAATATTAATTTTGACATTTTTAATTACGAACTGAAATCGCTAAACTGGAAAAATGTGTGTAATGAAACTGATGTGTGTAAAATGGTAATTAAGTTTAATGAGTTTGTTACATATCTTTTTGACAAATACGCCCCACTTAAGGAGATGATTATTCGAGACAAGCACAAACCCTGGCTTACTAGTAATCTTCGCTACATGATGCAGTTGCGCGACCAGGCTCATGCTAGGTTTAAGAAGACAAAGTCTGACATAAAAAAGGAAGAATATAGAACGCTAAAACATATGGTTATTGTTAGCTTATATAATGAACGACGATCCTACTTTAACAACCATATAAATAATAATATTAAACACCCAAAAAAGCTGTGGAAGACGTTAAAGGACATAGTTTTACCTCAATTAAACAGGAAAAATGATATCCCAGACCATTTCGATGACCCAGATGAGATAAATAATAATTTCCTAAATATCCCCGGATCTAACTGCTGCAATATGTCGGATTTGACCTCATTTGAGTTTCACAGACATAATAACTCTAACCTTAAACTTCAGCCAGTTACTGATACGGTTATTTCCAAGATAATCATGGCCTTAACATCAAATGCGCAGGGTGTTGATGGTATCAGTCTTGATATGCTTATTGCAACTTTGCCATTTTCACTGGGTACCATAACAGAAATCATAAACAGGTCAATAACTACCTCAACATTCCCTGATTCTTGGAAAACCGCCATAGTCCGTCCGATACCTAAAATAAACAACCCCGTACAGGTATCCGACCTGAGACCAATAAGTATTTTACCAATTGTCTCTAAAATACTGGAAAAGGTCGTCTACGAGCAGGTGATGAATTACTGTGTGAAAAATGAAATTCTGCCCAAAAGCCAATCAGGGTTTAGAAAGAGTCACAGTACCAGCACGGCACTTTTGGATGTTGTCGACAATATCTTAGGTGCACAGGACAACGGTAATGGTACGATCCTTACTTTATTAGATTTCTCGCGTGCTTTTGACTCCATAAATATTTCTTTGTTATTATCTAAATTATCGTATTACGGTTTTGACATTTCAAGCATTAAGTGGTTTGACAGTTACCTGACAAACCGGAGCCAACGAGTGATGCTAAATAAATCAGACGGTTCTTCACTCACCTCCCAGGATAGGATCGTTGATAGAGGAATTCCCCAGGGATCAATAATTGGACCGCTTTTATTTATTATCTATACGGCTGACATAACAAAGTGCATAAAGCACTGCCAGTACCATATATATGCTGACGATTTACAGGTATATACTAAGATCCTCCCTTCTGAACCTGATACGTGTGTTGCGCACCTAAATGAAGATCTAAATAATATAGCGAGCTGGGCAAAACATAATTGTTTAGTACTAAACCCTTTAAAGTCCAAGCATATGATCCTAGGTTCGAGGCAGCAGATACAAAAGGTAGAAGCTTTTAATTTGCGTGTTCAAATTATGGGCAATCGGATTGAGCGTGTTATGGAGGCCCGAAACTTAGGGGTACTCATGGACGGTGAACTCAAATTTGAAAAACATGTCCGTGAGTTGGTGAGCAATTGTTTTTACCGTCTGAAGATGCTGTATCGCATTAGAGAATTTCTTAGTGCTGAGCTCCGCCTAAGTCTGTGCGAGGCTTTAGTCTTATCAAAACTTAATTATTGTGCCACTGTGTACGGCCCCTGTCTGTATATGAAAACTCAAAAACTTGTACAAAGAGTACAGAACGCCTGCGCTCGTTTCTGTATGCATATACCTCCTCGTACTCATGTTACTCCTTTCATTAATGGCGCGAACATTCTGAAAATGGAGGCGAGACAAAAACTACAGTTAGCAACTCTTCTATTCGGGGTAATAAAAACAACCAGTCCGTCCTATTTATATCTAAAACTTACTTGGCGTCAATCGCGACATGCTGAGGGTATTAGAGAGGGGTCGTTACCTCTATTGTTGCCCGAACACACTTCGGCAGCATTCCGAGGCAGTTTTAGGTACGCGGCAACAAAATGTTGGAATAACCTGCCGCCACCATTAAGACTCTGCAAAAATAAAATTCAGTTCAAGGCTTTGTACAAAGCCTTGCTTCTACAAACTCAGAAAACTGAATTGTGATGTGGGTAATTTGTTGCGTACCTAAACGCGATGGTTTTCTGGTTTGTTTACTTTTATTTTTATTTTATTTGTTCTCCCACTCCCACTGCCCGTTCTGGTTTGTTTACTTTTCGCAGCAGCCTCACTTTTGGTTATTACTTTATTTTATGTATTTCATGAATGCCTATTTTTATTATAATATTTACACATCAACATTACAACACTACACTGATCTTCTCTTGGACACACTCAACGAACACACTAATTTACTTTTTTTTTTTTTCGCACAATTATATTATTATTTTTTAACGCGCACATAATTATTATCTCACTAGGTATACCGTTTCCGACCGCAGTATGGTCCCGACTGAAAATCAGGTTGTAAGGAGCCTGCTTCTTGCAACACTACTGAGCTCGGGATCATTTTAGGGGCTCAATACTTAAAACAAATTATAAATTATAATATGAATGTATGTCTTGTCTAGTTTTAGTCGTTTTGATTTTTATGTTTTGTTTTTTTTTTGTTGTTCTGAATGTTATGTTTTGAGTATTGTGTCGTTAATAAATGTCTTTTCTTTCTTCTTTCTTTCTTTCAGAAAAAAACATTCAGAAACGCGGTTTCTTCTTATAGTCTTTTCAATATTTTGTACACATATTTATTTTTAAATGCCAGTAAATAAAAAAAATGCTGCGCTTCTGTTTTATCAAATAGATAATTATGTTTTGGTTTGTTAAATACATTTTTTCAAACGATATTACTAATTTCATTTTTTATCTCCTACAAATTTTTAATTTATATGGTATAAGTTCAGAATGCACCCGGAAAAAAAAAACATTCTTTTATTTACATTATTTTTGTGTCTGGATAAATAAACTTCAGGAAATTATTAATAAAACGAATGGTTTTAATACCAACGAAGCTCAAAACTTTAGTGCGGCAGCCGTAACTACAGTAAAATATGCTTTTAAAAGGAACTTATTTGACTCACCTGTTTTGCCTGTAAGTAGTTGTCTATAGAGTTTGTCCCGCTTGGCTAACAAAGTCATTTCCTCGCTTCTGTGAGATGAAAAGTTTTGTGTTTCGCACGAATGCAATATTATTTGCGTCTCGTGCTTCTGAATACCTCGCTACGCTCAGGTTTCTTTTTTTGAACCACTCGCTACGCTCGTGGCTCAATTTTAGAAACCTTCGCTGGCTCGGTTTTCAATACAAGCACTCGCCGCAAACAATAATTTTGCATTCTTGCATAACAAATAACTATTAAAGCCTCAATATATTCAGTCTCGGTTTTTTGGTTAAGTATCTTAAAAATCTAGAAAAGCATGGCCCATGGGGTGATCTTAGGCTTTTGTCAGAAATTTCTTCTGAAGGTATGATATTTTCAATATTGGTGGCGCTAGTTAGCCTTATACGGAGCCTTAAAGTGCCGCCCTTGTTCCAGATCCAGACTCCAGTCTAAGTGAATGCGAGCCACATCAGGAGACCCAACTGACGAGGCACATGGATGACATCGAAACACAAACTGAATCCTGAACTGAGGCTACAATTACTAGTTGAAGTATTTCACCGGTGATAATATTATTTCTTGCTCTGTGAAGCAATCTGATGGGTAAATCGAATGAGGTATTGGCGAACCCTCTGGAGGCAGAGATTTTTAAGCTGCCAAGGTTTTACCAAGCGCTTTGGATAGTGCTTACGATTCAACAACAACCGCGAAGGGTTAACGTGCCTTCCGAAGCTCGGAAGAGCTAGTTATGTTTTTTTATTGTGGTTTTTCATCATGGTAAATACTGAACGTACCTATGCTTGCTAATTGATCAAGGTAGCATCAAGTTGTACGATGATACCTATCGTGTGTAGATTATTATTGTAACGATTTATTCACAACAAGCCTGCCTAGTGACCAGGTGCCAGTTTCATAAAACAAAAATTCATAGTTTATTATGACAGTTCGATGTACAAAATAAGTAGCCTATTAAATATTAGAAATGTCACAAAAAAGGTTAGCTTACTAACCGACTACTCAATGTACATAGACTTGCCATAATAAACTTAGGTACTGCCGATTTCTGAATTGAGAAATTCGCTAAGCGAGAACTTAAGTATCGTTCTGTCTCTGCGGATTTCTCACAAAAGAACATGGCAGAACGATACTTACGTACTTACTTAGTAAAATTCTTAATTCAGAATTTATTGTACTTTTATAAAACTGGCACGTGGAAGGAAACGTAGAGGTTATAAATACTACGGTGAAGTAGTTGTAATAGGGATAGGGATACTTGTTAGATACAGAAATGCCCCATCAAGTACACACGACAGCACATAGACGCTTACACTTTTGTTGCAAAGTCGCCCGTAAAGTAAGTGAATAGAGTACCTACACTCGTGTAAACATCTACTACGTGCAGTCTTGTGTACATATTCGTTTTAGAGTGAGGTTAAGTGCCTATTTAAATGTTTAAACTTCCGATTTAGAAAAAGTTTGTGATTTCAATAATGTTTAGTTACTAAATAAATATGTACTATGTGTATTATAGGATCGTGTGCCAATAGTTTCAAGATAGTTATTTTGCATTCATTCCTACCTACCTAATTCAATAAAATAGTTACATTGTTTAATCCAATGATATAAATAATACGGGTACTAATTGTGTAGAATTTTATTTCTTAACTTAATAAAGTTATTATATTGCTTTAATGTATTTGTCAGCGTTAGTTATGACCGTTTCGTAAAATAGTGGCTTTAATTAAATTATAGTTTGAAAGTATAGTCGTCAGCACTTAATACGCCGTACTTCTCACAACTAGCGCCGCCAATGGAAAAAAAAAATATTTTTTTTGGATGCGTTTTTAGCAAAAAGCACTCCTGCGATTTCTCAACGCGAGGCTTAACTATTTTTAGGACCTAAGGTTTGGATTCCAGATCCTATAACTTAAGAATGCAATCGATTCTCGCCAAAAGTGGCCACTTTTGGCGAGAATCGATTCCATTCGTAGAAAATCCAATCCTGGAATCCAAACCTTAGGTCCTAAAAATAGTTAAGCCTCGCGTTGAGAAATCGCAGGAGTGTTTATTGCTAAAAACGCATCCAAAAAAAATATACGATATTTTTTTCATTGGCGGCGCTAGTTGTGAGACGTATTTCATCTTAAACCGTTAGGCTGTGGCTAGAGCTCGCGCCATCACTTAAATTCCTAATCAAGGTCCTTAAATCTTTTGCACTAAGAACCAAAATTATTTGACTTTTGAGCCTTTTTTATTGGAGCAAGCTCTACAACAGACAGCTATATGTAGGTAGAAAGGGCAAAATCTCCGTATAAAAATTTGCTAGCGATATTTGTCGACTTTGACGACTTTTCTTGTGTTCGGTTGCGTATCGCAGATTGCGTCGCTGTCAGCAGGGGCCTATTGCATCAAACTCACAATGACAATTTGACTATGACAAATAAAATTCTAATGATTAAAATGCATAGCAGTTTAGTATTACCTCTTTAATCTCCTGCTATTGTAACTCGGCTAAGCAATGTATTGTCAAACGAATTGTCATTGTCTGTTTTATGTAAAAAGCACCTAAGTACTTAGTTACGTTAAGGGCGACTTTGCAATTAAAATGTCGCCCTGCTGTCGACTCTACCTAAACTTAATGTTAAACTCACCGATTTTTAACTTAACTTAAAAGAGGAACAATGTAAACTTTATTAGGTGCATATTTAAATAATTTATCTAGTTGTCGTTTAGTATTGTGTAACTTGACGTGTCCTAAGGTTCTCCAGATGAAGACAAATCATTTTAAAATACAAATTTTATGATTATGACGTTTTGTTGCGAGATAACAGACATGATTTAAATTATTTAGAGAGATACCGTCTTACTACAAAAACTTGCTGAACATGCGTTTAGCTAAACACTGTCTTATTTGCTAAACACGGGCTTAACAAGTGTTCAACGGGTTTTAAACAATGTCTAAGGCGCTCTGCTAACACGTGTCTAGTATGTCACAGTGACAGTTTTGTGGTAACAATATTGTGGTGCTCAACAAAGAATTCACTTTTTTGTAGTAAGACCGATAGAGCCTTAACTTGTAAGTTTATTTTTACGAAGCCAACGTTTTGAGATGGCACGATTATAAAACCACTACTGACTTTTCTTGAGCTTACTGGAGAACCTTACCTAATTATCCTCATAATATGATCACGCCCAAGAAATGCTTCAGTCGCCACTGAAATGCCAGTTTATCTTGTTGAGTCGTAGATTTTTGCGGCGGTAGTTTGAGCATATTTTGGTATTTCGGAGCGGGGGGTCTACCGGCTAAAACGAAGCCGATTACCATTGGTGAAAATCGAAGTTCGATTTATGAAAAATGAACTGGGTGGCAATAAAATGAACTGGGTGGCAGTATATTTTTCATAAATCGAACTTCGATTTTTAATAGGCTTCATTCGTCTTAGCCGCTAGACCGCGGATATTTTGTTGTCCTTTCTCGTGCGTGCATGCTAAGGGGACAGCTAAGTGCTTGCAGGCAGAACCAAAGAAGACGAACAAATTAATTTAGACTAGAATAAATTCTGAATTTGAAATGTTAAAATGTATACGTTTTAGTATTACATTGTAGAGTACATTTGTATTGAAATAAAGATTCTTAATAAATCTAATAGGAGCTTTTATCTCTTTACTTGCCTAACGAAAAAAACGTACTTATTTATTCTTTTGCTAACAAAAATTACAAATTATTCTTTTGCTAACAAAAAATACAAAATTACAAAGCTGAAAACAAATAAACGTTTCAGTAGAATTTAATTCGCAAGTACTTAGCTTAGAAGATTCTATATTTGTCGAAGAGTAGCCTACTTGCTGAGAACAGAGAAGCTTAAGTCTGTAACGCAATGGCGTGTCGATGGTGTCCCAGTAGAAGGACAAAACCGGGGTTTCCCGTTGTTCTCCTACAACCAGCGAACTAATCCTCTAGCTAGAGTTAGAAATTAGAATATTCTTTGCTGTGTCACAAAAACATTAAAAGGACCGACAGCACAGTAAATTGTTATTGAAACCGTCAACTGGGAGCTCATTTTGGCACCATTGCGTTACAGACTCAGGTACCAGGCAAAGAGAGAGAGCTATAGATTAGGGCTTGCCCACGCATGTTAGCGAGCGTTCTCGGGTTTCCTCACGATGTTTTCCTTCACACCTGGTAGGCATTGTTACACAAAAATCACAAATGCACCTACACCCATGCCGGGATTCAAAACCGGGACCTTTTGCTTCAGGGTCGAATGTTCGAATTTTCCAAGCGTAAAGTTTAAAGTTAATTTCACTCATGTCTCCAAGCATTTCTTTATTACAGTAGCAGAGCTGATATTGGATCCAACAGACGTCGAAGCGAACCGCCTGAAATAAATTTCAAAAAACCCAAGCATGCATGACAATATAAAATCCAATGAACTGAATATTTCTCAAGAAATATGCAAAAAGACACTTGAAGACATAATTTTGCTGAGATAATACGATACGCTACAGATGTTGCCATCTTATGCCGGCACTTTTCCTCGAGGAATATAAACCTTAATGCCAGGCCGTAAAGGCGCGAATGTCCTGCGTTTATGAGATGCGTTAGTAGGGATATATCCCTTTTTTATAGTCTGTTAATGGGCAAAGTTTATGTATAGGGTTATTAAGGGTTAGCTATGTATTTTGTCGTCAAGTCCTTGTGGGGATATTTCGGCAGTTACCGCCGTATTTTACGTAGCAACTGGTGCGTATACATACTCCAGCGCCTAATCCGGGGCATGAATGAACGTAATTAAATATAAGGGCAAAGTTGATGAGGGTTAAGTCCCAGTATAAAAAAAACTAAAATCCATCTACCAGCATGGTGCTTGAAATAAGTAAGTACAATTTATATGTTATGAATAGATAAGGCGTTATCATACTACCAGATTGCGAATGTGTGCCTTCGACTAGGAAATTCTATTGTATCGAATCCTCGCGTGAAAAAAATAACTAGGACCATTAAACCCGAAAGGTGGTCGAAATTTTTTTATTAGCAAGTAGATACCTACCGTAGTTAGTGGCGGAGTAGGTCTGCAACAATGTTGTGGGTGCTCTACACTCTACCTACATCATGGTGTGACACTAACACTCGACATGGCCAAACAGCGTCATCTTTGACATTATGAGCCGTTTTCAGCACAAATTCACAAAGCATTTCATAGATGGCGCCTACAGGCGTGGCCATAGAAGAACCGGAATACGGCTGTCAAATTTCGCCACGCCTGTAGGTGCCAACTTACTAATGTGAATTTGTGCTGAAAAGGGCTCATTTTCCCAAAGAATAATGCATGGACTCAAGTCTCTTTTCACACAATTTAGTTATTGCCATAGTTTATTTAGTAAGTAAATAGTGTGACTTTTATCTTCCATTCTCGGAAAGTATGCTGTTACTACAGTGTGCACTCTAAGTCGATAGCGGAACTTTAAGTAAGCTGTCTACAGATCACTACGAGCAACTTGTACCAGGTGGCGAAAAAAATAGAGCGAAAAAAAAATCAGCTGTTCCATACAAAAGGTCGAGTCAGTACTGTGCCAAATGTATGATAAAGCTGATATTTGTTTCGCTCCATTTTTTTCGCCACCTAGTACAAGTTGTTTGTAGTGATCAGTAGACAGCATACTTAAAGTTTCGCTATCGACTTAGAGTGCACCCTGTAGTATTATACGATGAGGCAAAATTCATTTTTGCGCGCTTCGAAATTTGAACGCGACGCCCTATGGTGTTAGAAATGAAGAAACTCATTTGACTCATCTGTCACTTGCAAGTTGCAAAGAAGGAAACTCATTTCACTAACCTTTATGTACCCAGTTGTCTATTGCTTTTTGGCACATCTAAAATAATCATTTCCTCTCTTTGGGAGATAAAAAGTTGTTTCGCACGGATGCAATATTATGAATACATCGCTACGCTCGTGGTTTAATTTTAGAAACCTTCGCTAGCTCGGTATTCAATACAAGCACTTGCTGCAAACAATAGTTTTGCATCCGTGGAAACAAAATTAAAGAACTACCTCTATTATCCATGGCTTTGAGCTCTGTTCCTGGGACGTTGTTAGATTGAGTAGCCTTGCATAGCACCTACACCACTGCACCGTAACGTCCGAGTGGTCACTTCTAGTATGAGTGATGGTGCCACTGGACGCTTTATAAACCATCTGATACAAAGGCCTAAGTTTTGAGCTTTGTCAACAATCAAATAACACCCTCGCTGTTGAATGCGAAAGATGAATGGGTTTCAAACACAAGAAACGTCACAAAACATACTGTGCCCTACCTACATAAATTAAGTGGAACTTTGAATGTCTGAGTAGAATTGTCTTATCATATAGAGGTTGTCTACCTACATTTATTACCGTCCCATCTTGGAATAGTACAACATTATTAATTTAGAGTAGGTAGGGAAGTATCTAGGTATGTGAGATGCAGGTTAAAAGCTACTTAACATATGCTCCAGTAGTCGCAAAAAAAAAAACTACAGCCGATCCAACAGTGAAAAAGCATTGTTGCTTTTAATAACAGCTATTTTCCAGCAAATACACGGTTCTAGTGGTTGACGTCGTCGTTATTGAATTTTTAGAGGCTAGACGCCCAGATAACAGCAATAATGTTCTGATGTGACATAGATGCAAAACAGGAGGGGATAAGCAGTTAGAACTAGCGATGGCAATAATCGAGTGAAACTACTCGATTTTTGCTCGCCCACTCACACCTTCCGATTCAACGCTCGCTGTCTAGATTAATCGAGCAACTCGAGTGGGTAGGTAACTTTCTTGCAACTCGAGAGTTTACATTCATTTCGTTCATTTGCGCTCGCTCGTGCACTTACCTTCATGAGTTTCAGAGATTATTTTACTCGTTGAAATAAAACGTGTGTGTAAAACTGTAAATTTATGTAAAGTAAAGTGTAAACTGACGCGTGTGAATGTGTGTAGGTAGTACCTTTGTCATCAAACCACTCGAGCGATTCGCTCACCAGATTTTATTTGCTTAGAAAAGTTTTTATAATCAAACTGAACGCTCATCCAACCACTCGAGTGATTCACTCACCAGAATCACTCGATTATTGAAACCACTCGAGAGGTGAGTACTCGATTATTAAATTTACTCGATTATTGCCATCGCTAGTTAGAACCAGATAGCTCAGCAAGCTTTTCTTCTAAAATATTTAGCATGGCCACCATATCAAGATAGCTGTATTGATCTTCGATATCAGACAGTGCACAGGGATACTGGCAGGGCCCTTAGCCTGTAACACAATGGTGCCAAAATGGGCTCCCGGTTGACGGTTTCTATTACGATTTATTAATGCTGTCGGTCCAGTGTCGGTCCTTTTAATGTTGTTTTGGTACAGCAAAGAATATTATGAGTCTAATTCTACAGGGTGCACTTTAATTCGATAGCGGAACTTTAAGTGGGCTATCTACTGAGTAGCTACCACGAGTGCGAAAAAGCTTTGCCGGACGTCAGCCGGACGTCTGTCATGTATCCTAATACTATAATAGTAAGGTTGTTTATCCAATTTATCACTTTCAGTGACAGTGACAGTAAGCACTCGTGGTAGCTGCTCAGATCAATACAAACAACTTTTACTAGGTGGAAAAAAAAATTTCAGCTGTTCCATACAAAAGGTCGACTCAGTACTGCGCCAAATGTATGAAACAGCTGACATTTTCTTCGCTCCATTTTTGTCGCCACCTAGTGCAAGTTGTTTGTAGTGATCAGTAGATTGCCTACTTAAAGTTCCGCTATCGACTTAGAGTGCACCCTGTAGAGGATCAGTTCGCTGGTTGTAGGAGAACAAGGAAAAAATCCCACGTTTTGTCCATGGACGCCATTTATACGCCATTGTGTTACAGGCTAAGGCCCCAGGCAGACAGGGTGATAACTTCACCATGCTCTTCCAACCAACCAAAGGATCCCCAGTAGGTGCTAAGCTGTAAACGTTCCCAAACTAACGGGCTGCAACTCTAAAGTGCATCGCCGTAAAACTTACCAAAATGTCTGTTTAGATTCACTTGAGGCGAGTATAGGAAACGGGGCACCGATGGTTACAATGTCTGGCGTGGATTGGTCGGTTGCCGTAACTACAGGGTGCACTCTAATTCGATAGTGGAACTTCAAGTAGGCTGTCTACTGATCAATACAAACAACGTATAGGTACTAGGTAGCTAAAAAAATGGAGCGAAATATCAGCTGTTTCATGCAAAAGGTAGACTCAGTTCTACGCCAAATGTATGAAACAACTGATATTTTTTGCGCTCCATTTTTTCGCCACCTAGTACCTACAAGTGTTTGTATTGATGAGTAGAAAGCCTACTTGAAGTTCTGCTTTCGAATTTGAGTGCACCCTGTAGTGCAGTAAAGGCCAACACGGTCGGACTGGGCCGGTAGGACCGGGACATGACAGTGACGTGGCGTCGCACGCCGCGTTTTCGTTTCGTCTTATGTCTTTCTTTCGCACTCACAAAACAAAGGGCTTTGCATCTACGTAATGAGATGGTTTATACAGTGTCCAGTGGCACCTTCAATTACACTAGATGCACTCACAATATTAGTGGAAACTGTCCCGGCGTTTCCCGTTCGTCCTGCATCGAGAAGTAATGGCCGATTTTCTGACAGCTCATGAGTTGTAGTTCCAAATTTGTAACTAGATGTCGCTGACGAGACAAGGGTTTTTTTTAATGCCAGTTCGCGCTCCTTGGCCTTCGCAGATACGTCCAACAAACACGTTTAGGTACTATTGGTTGAGCCAAATGTAGTGTTTCCGGTTTTACCTACCATTCATTCATACAAAAACAATGTAAAAGTTGCGCACTTTTTCGTGTACCAATATGGAATGACGTCTACGAGGATGAAATATTAAGTCACAGAGCAATGAAGTGAAGAAGTATTTTCTCTGTAGTAAGCACTAATTTGCTATGTAATAGACTGTCACATCTTTTTGAAAAAAAAAAAGATTAAGTTGTCAGAAAATCCCCCATTTTAAACATAGTTTAGCATTATGCGATCAGATTCCAATAACTCATAGACATTTGATTCCCGACACGGCTGGCTAAAGCGATAGGAACGGCGTGCCGTCCGAGCATCGTATCGCCACTTTGTTCAAGTAAACGACTGCTGCATTTCCTCCTAAACAGGAGAGCGTAGTATGGATAATAATATGGGCATCTTAAGGCCGGCCACATACATACGGAATTCCGGACGGGAAAATAATCGAATCGGGATTCCGAACGCAGTGACTGCATACAAGTCTATGGACCTACTACATACCTAAATACAATTTTTTTCCGTCCGTTGTTTTTCTAGATTTGTATGCTGTTGCTGCGTTTGCAATCCCCATTCGTTTTTACGTTACGGAAAAATTCCGTCTAAATGTGGCGGGCCTAAGGGTCAATGAAAGTAGTGTAGCGGGAAAGCCCACATTTTAACAGTTTTTTAGCTAAACTGATATAGTTTTGTTTAGCAATTTTTGTTTCACGACAATAAATTATATTATTTTCTAAATTTAAACCACAGAACAACAGTAATAGTACGGAAGCCGACCGCATGATCTTCACGTCACTTGATACAAAGATAAGCTCTATGGCTTCAAATAGAAAAAGTTACGCTGAGCTCGAATCAATCGGTCTTATCACTCTGAATTGGCCGAAAGGTCGAAAAAAAGGGCCACTTCCGGTGCAAAAAAACACCCGATTTTACGTGATCTGATACAAGAATGAAACTGGTGGCTTCAATTAGAACTTCTTTCGGAGAAGCAGAAAAACCAAGTCTGTCAGCTCTGGAGTGGCCGGAAGTACCTGACAGACGCCCTCAAAGATCACGATTTTGCTCCAAATTTACGTGATCTGATACAAGAATATGACTGGTGGCTTCAATTAGAACTTCTTTCGGAGAAGCAGAAAAACCAAGTCTGTCAGCTCTGGAGTGGCCGGAAGTACCTGACAGACGCCCTCAAAGATCATGATTTTGCTCCAAAATTACGTGATCTGATACAAGAATGAGACTGGTGGCTTCAATTAGAACTTCTTTTGGAGAGGCAGAAAAACCAAGTCTGCCAGCGCTGGAGTGGCCGGAAGTACCCGACAGACGCCCTCAAAGATCATGATTTTGCTCCAAATTTACGTGATCTGATACAAGAATGAGACTGGTGGCTTCAAATAGCCCTTGATTAGCAGAAACAGAAAAACCAAGTCTGCCAGCTCTGGAGTGGCCGGAAGTACCCGACAGACGGCCTCAAAGGTTGATGGGGACTACTACATTTACTTCATCTGGTACAAAAATTTAATAAGTTGAAAATGTTCATGTTTAAATAAAGGTTGTCTGGTAGATACACACTGGATCAGTCAGTTAGTAGAGTGGAGACTCGGACCTGGAAGTGTTCGCCAGAAGGATGTTACTTAGTGACCCGACCACAAGGATCGTTTTTGACATTCTCGGATAGAGATGGGCGGTGAGTAAATACTAAATAGTATTTAATGATTCGGTAAAGAAAATATGAGTATTTATTCGTTATTACTCGTTTTTACTGAGTATATACCCAAAAGCAAGAGTTAATACTTTTTTATGTACTTTTGTTGTTGGTTTACAAGGGCAGCACCATTAACCGTTAAAGCTACAGAAAAGCTGTCAGAAGAGAAAGTCATCGGATTGACTTAAAATTTATTGACATCTGTAAAAATTATTAACATTATTATTAATTATACTGTTTAGCATTATTTACTTATAATATGTGCATGCCTTAAATAGGTTGAATGTGCTGAGCTTTTAAATATCAACTATTTTAACATCTGAAATGTAACTACCACGTTCAAAGCAATGTAAAAAATATTTATGATGAAACCAGAGTGTAAAAAAAATCGGAGTGTGTGGACTTAGGTCTTTACAGAAATGACAGTCATCAATAAAATTAGTATAGTGCCAACATATTAGATGTTCATCTGTCAATTTGGTGCTGGTTGTCTGTTCCTTGATCGAAAAGAAAAAATGAAAAAAATACCCCTTACAATGTGTTTTAGACACGAAGTTCAGAAAAATGGTAAAAAACGATACAAGTATTTAGCACCGTCCGCTTTTAATTTTTTTTTCGATTGCATCGACCAGTATAACTGAACCAAAGCAACAAGCACGCAAACTGGGATGCTTTTTGCGCTTTCGTTCCGTGGTCGGTAAGGTACACGGCCACGGAACCCTGTCAAAACAGCCTGACCACGGCGTTGTCTATTTGTCTATACAAAATAGGATTCATGGCCAGGCGGGCCTGTAACTTTAAACTTCTGTAACTTTGTCATTTCATTTAACCTACCTCAAAACTCACGAATATGACTATACTCATATTCGTGAGTTTTGAGGTAGGTTGCAAGGACAGCCAGCACCATTAACCGTTATAGCTACAGGAAAACTGTGAAAGAAGAAAGTCATCGGAATGCGAAAATATTACGAATGGCATTTACAGATTTTTAAGAATATAGTTAGGTATAGGGTGAAAGATTTTTTTTAAAACTTAAACTAGCGTAAGCACTGCACATTTTTCTATTAAATCACGGTTTTACTCACGTCGGTGTAGCCGACTAGTTAGTAAAACCGTGATTTAATAAAAAAAAATTTTTTTTATATTGAAACATAGGATTGATACAAGCGATGCTCTACGAGTATAATCACCAACTCACAGGAAAATGTAGAAACCAGTCGTTTGGGTATTCCTACTTCAGCTTATTTAGCTCATCTTTTTTCCTTTGCTTGTCATTGATGTGGTATACCTTATTGTTATTGCCATGTATTAAAAATAAATCAGTTTATGTCGAACCATCTGACGTATTACTACAGTCATAATGATTTTTGCACTCCACACCCCTCGCGCCCTCTACCTGCTAAAGTAGCCATGTGCACCATCATCTACCCACACTATCTACACTAATCTACATCTGCACTATACAGGGTGGCCCAAACATAGACGTCAAGCGAGAAAATCTAGATAGCTGACACCGAGGGCTACCCGAATCACCCCCATGTATGTTCAGCCATTTTTGTGTTTAGAAGTTATGAGGCTTTAAAGGTTTTTTTGAAAAAAATTACCTCGCATTGGATTTTATTTTGTAACTTTTTTTTCATTTGACTTTTCAGAGATATTTTTTATTCTTTAGGGTCTCAGATAATTTATCTTTCACCAAAAAAATAATGATTAGTTAGGGACTTCCAAAAATTACCGCAATTTTGGTCCAAAGTCCAAAAATGTTGTTTTCGAGAAATCATCACTGAAATAGTTACTATGGAGAAAAAATAAGTAGAGGTCTGAAGGACTTTATTTTAATTTTAAAAACATCCCTAAAGCCTTAGTGGTCAGAATAGCTCAAAAAACTTGTCACTTTATGGGGATTTTATTCAAGTAATTAGCGATCAAAGTCTAAAAACTGGAGTTGGAAGAAATTTTATTTCAATAGATTTTAATTTATTTTAGTTTATTTGGACAAAAATCATTGCAGGTAGGCTTAATATCACCTGTCAGCATGGCCTGCATTCGAAATTCAAGGAAAAATAATAAAAAAATCCTCATTTAATTTTCTAAAATTTTTATAATTTTTTTTTTTAAATTTTACTTTTTCATTATTTTTTGTAAGTAAATTCAGTAATAAAATAATTTAAAATTCAAATAATGAAAAAAAAAGAACAAAAAAATAAAAATATTTTATCGTTATTTTTTCATTTTTTCCGTGAATTTTGAATGCAGGCCATACTGACAGGCGATATTAAGCCTACCTGCGATGATTTTTGTCCAAGTAAACTAAAATAAATTAAAATCTATTAAAATAAAATTTATTCCAAGTCCAGTTTTTCAACTTTGATCGCGAATTACTTGAATAAAAGTCCCATAAAGTGACAGGTTTTTGGTACTATTCTAAGCACTAAGACTTTGGGAAAGTTTTTGAAATTAAAAGAAAGTCCTTCAGACCTCTACATAATTTTTTCTCCATACTAACAATTTTAGTGACGATTTCTCGAAAACAACATTTTTGGACTTTGGACCAAAATTGCGGTAATTTTTAGAAGTCCCTAACTAATCATTATTTTTTTGGTAATAGATAAATTAACTGAGACCCTAAAGAATAAAAAATATCACTGAAAAGTCAAAAGAAAAAAAAGTTGCAAAATAAAATCCAATGCTAGGTAATTTTTTTCAAAAAAACCTTTAAAGCCTCATAACTTCTAAACGACAAAAAATGGCTGAACATACATGGGGGTGATTCGGGTAGCCCTCGGTGTCAGCTATCTAGATTTTCTCGCTTGACGTCTATGTTTGGGCCACCCTGTATAATATTATAAAGAGGAAGGATTTGATTGTTTGTTTGTTTGTTTGTTTGTTTGTATTGAATAGGCTCCGAAACTACTGGACTGATTTGAAAAAATATTTTACCATTAGAAGCCGACATTATCCCTGATGAACATAGGCTACTTTTTACCGCGGGAAAATGCTTCATTTCTACGGGAAAACGCGTAATAGGACAACGGGTAGTAAGAATAATTATCCTTGTTTACATTAACTTCTAAACGGCTGTACAACTGACAGTAAAAATCTTATGACAAGCAAAGGACAAAATATGAGCCACATAGGCTGTGAAGTAAGAACAGACAAACAACTAGTTTCTACATTTTCTTGTGCCCGCGGCACCGCTAGTTCATGACTCCAAAAAAACATAATTATCTTGGCTTGGCTGGAGTTTTTTTTATATGAGCTAAATCAAACAGGGGTTGTAAAATGTTTTACTTTGACATCTGTCACTTGGACTTGTTACCTACTTGTTGAAATTCTGTGTTTTTTTGTTTTGTTTTGGGATTTAACATTTTAGAACATAACGCTGGGCCCATAACTGGGCCTGAAAGTGTTTTTACCCTTGGTGTACCTATCAATATCTTATTAATGAATTTTTTGTTACTCATTGTGTCCAAAAAATACATTCCGTACAACAGTCCCGAGTAATGGATTAAAGTGGTCATAAAGTCTACAAAAATCCATCAATGGATCTTTTCAATGGATTTTCGTGGACAAAGGGCACTTAACCAGTAAACAAGATAGTGCGGGGGCCAAAACAAATCATTTTGTACAGATATAAAATTACAGTTAAATCTACCGTGTAGGTGTATGACTAGACAGAACAAAAAATTACCATTTTACGTGTTCCAAGTAGTCATACATGGATGTAGAACTAGGCGGTTTTTTTTTCATAGTAGTCATACCTGTAGAACTAAGTGTAAGTTACGAAGTATCTTTCATAGCCTGAACAGGTAAGATGGTGATACTGTACACCATACACCAAAATCCTGATCTTTGAGGGCGTCTGTCGGGTACTTCCGGCCACTCCAGAGCTGGCAGACTTAGTTTTTCTGTTTCTGCTAATCAAGGGCTATTTGAAGCCACCAGTCTCATTCTTGTATCAGATCACGTAAATTTGGAGCAAAATCATGATCTTTGAGGGCGTCTGTCGGGTACTTCCGGCCACTCCAGCGCTGGCAGACTTGGTTTTACTGCCTCTCTGAAAGAAGTTCTAATTGAAGCCACCAGTCTCATTCTTGTATCAGATCACGTAATTTTGGAGCAAAATCATGATCTTTGAGGGCGTCTGTCAGGTACTTCCGGCCACTCCAGAGCTGACAGACTTGGTTTTTCTGCTTCTCCGAAAGAAGTTCTAATTGAAGCCACCAGTCATATTCTTGTATCAGATCACGTAAATTTGGAGCAAAATCGTGATTTTTGAGGGCGTCTGTCAGGTACTTCCGGCCACTCCAGAGCTGACAGACTTGGTTTTTCTGCTTCTCCGAAAGAAGTTCTAATTGAAGCCACCAATCTCATTCTTGTATCAGATCAATTCAGAACACGTAAATTTGGCCCAAATCCTGATCTTTGAGGGCATCTGGCAGGTACTTCCGGCCACTTTAGAGCTGGCAGACTTGGTTTTTCTGCTTCTGCGAATCAAGGGCTAATTGAAGCCACAAGTCTCATTCTTGTATCAGATCACGTAAATTTTGAGTAAAATCATGATCTTTGAGGGCGTCTGTCGGGTACTTCCGGCCGCTCCAGCGCTGGCAGACTTGGTTTTTCTGCCTCTCCGAAAGAAGTTCTAATTGAAGCCACCAGTCTCATTCTTGTATCAGATCACGTAAAATCGGGTGTTTTTTTGCACCGGAAGTGGCCCTTTTTTTCGACCTTTCGGCCAATTCAGAGTGATAAGACCGATTGATTCGAGCTCAGCGTAACTTTTTCTATTTGAAGCCATAGAGCTTATCTTTGTATCAAGTGACGTGAAGATCATGCGGTCGGCTTCCGTACTATAACTATTAGGTACACACGACAGCACGTCAGACTGTACACTTTTGTTGTAAAGTCACCCGTAACGCAACCAATTAGAGTGCTAGCGTATAAAGGTTGACGTGCTGTCGTGTGTACCAGCTTTATAACCGTGAATCAGAGGCCCATTTAACAAGCCTTTGCACATACGTAATGAGATGATTTATACAGGATCCGGTGGCACCTTTAATCACACTAGATGGCTGAATTACCACTCGGATACCCCAGTGCCTGGTACATTGTTTAGATGGACCTATACCATCGTGACAGGTTAGTCTCAGCTTAGCTTACAGGAAAGACAAAGTGTCAATACGTGCGGTGCCACCTAAGCCGCGGGTTTTCTCGCAATGTTTTCCTTCACTGTTATCGAGTGGTACTACAACTGATGAAAAACCTTGAAAACAGCAGTTGGCTCAATTTTAGATTCTGCCGCGTCGTCGGCCTCTTTACAAGCCCCGACTGGCCTGTAAAAAGTCCATTACCTAAGCTGCACATTAAAACGGCCATGTCCACAAGTTTACGACATCATTCCGCCGCCTGTGCGGCGAGGAAGCGCCGGACAACAATGTATTGAGACAATACGTTTTCTAGACATGTATATAGGAGTATGTAGAAAAATACATTTTTGCCATAAATATACCTAAGTAAGTGTTTTTTTTTCTGTTGGATATTGTTTTTGTATGCAAAAATAAAATCGCAATTTTTACCAAAGTTATAAAACGAAATTTGTCGGAAATCATATCAATCAACAATCATCGAGTTGACGTGTTTCAGGAATAAAGCTTTTTCAAAACCCCTTTACTTTTTTTTATTTATTTAAACTTCATTGATATAAATATTAGTAAGCTATAAAATATTAGAACCGATTATA
This sequence comes from Zelleria hepariella, assembly GCA_949319315.1. Taxonomy (NCBI): domain Eukaryota; kingdom Metazoa; phylum Arthropoda; class Insecta; order Lepidoptera; family Yponomeutidae; genus Zelleria; species Zelleria hepariella. The sequence goes on along the minus strand of OX439386.1, from coordinate 916,546 downwards.
AATATAATGGCTATACATATTAGTAAGCTCCTCATTAAAACGGCCATGTCCACAAGTTTACGACATCATTCCGCCGCCTGTGGGGCAAGGAAGCGCCGGACAACAATGTATTGAGACAATACGTTTTGTCTCTTCCAGCCCTGTGAATCGTTCATTCAAATGAACGAGCGGTAGTGAAGCCCGATTCCATCGCAATGAGAGAGAGTCAGAGAAAGAGAGAGCGAGAGAGAACACTTGAGTGAAGTTGAGTGTTGCACGTCAGTGTTGCCACCTTAGTGGAATCACCACTAGGTTGGTGGTTTGGACCCCCTGTCTCGTAGGCAAAGAAATCAATGTTACCTACAATCAATGTGGCTGGTGAAATTTAGAAGGATTTATATTATTTTAGCAATGTTTTTATTCATCTCAAGTGGGGACAAAAGTAATCTAGAAATCCTTTTGCTACCACAAAAGCAATTTAAGGAAGTGCTAAAGTAATATTTGATCAAAAAACCGCATTTGAATGCAAAATAGGTACTCATATTAAAAGAAATGGTTTGGTGCAAAAAAAAAAGAGTTCTGGAGGTTTAGGGGGTTGCATGGTCGTGGAAAAAAATAGTTGGCAACACCGCGCAGCTATCAAAGGAAAATATACTTTTATTAGAAATAGAACTATATTTTGCGATTTCGCGGCCGTAAAGTGTTTATACTTATTTGGGAATGATTACCGTGTACGCTAATAGTTAAAAGTTGAAATGAACGTATCCAGCAATTCCTTGATTGAGAAAAATACCCGACTTCAACCGAAAGCATGTTTGCTTTCGAAAGACTACATTCTTCTTGTCTGATGATATTTTCTTCACCCACACCATCTGCTATGTATTCATATCGTAAGTACCTAACATAATTAACACTATACACTATCTAATACAACTCGAGTGTATCAGTATTCATTTAGAGGTTATGTTTATGCCAACTTGACCCACCATCCGAAGGTTGTTATAAAAGATGCATCTTTTCTGCGTTCGATGATACGAACGTGACTTTCTATTGCCAATGTGGCAGTAACAGCATTTATATACCAGTAATTAAATACTTTTGTTTCAGCTTCCAACTTTACAAGAATCGTCATATACCAATACCTAAGCGATACAGTTCCGAGAAGATTCTAGTCAAGGAACAAAAAATGATAATTCATCTCGTCAGGATAAACAAGGTATTTATAACTATTGAATATTAATTCAAACAAATCAAGCTATACTATAGAAGCTCCCTGTTAGCATGCGTGGAACGTTCATTAGTCAGCGCACCGAACAATGCTACATACTTGTATCACAAATAGTTATTGACTAGCCTAGAGAATAGGTAGACAGGCGCAATAAAGGTTGTGATTTAGACACAAGTTGAGTGTCTTTGTTGAGATAAATTCTGCAATCGGCTTCTCAAGCCATTAGCAGATTTGTTCATTAGTGTAATGTGTGAGGCACGGTCTACCATTAAAGATGCCTCTTCTTTATTTATGTATGGGTTATGTTTGTTAAAAGTTTGTTTGTTATCATCTTTTATTAAAAGTATTTTTAATTTCGCATTTACAGCCACCAAGTGGAGAGACATGCGCCTTCGTCGGACGCACACTGTCGCCCTGCGCGGCGCTCGAGGGCTGCCTAGCTTCGATAGGACCCCAAGAGGACGATTTACTCCATGGCCATGAAACGAAGCAACGGAAACAAGCGACCGATAATTTTCATGATTAGCTTTAGAAGAAGCATACATTGAAATGTATTAATGTATTAATAGAAATATGCTGCATATTCATGAAACCAGAACCAGATTCTTCTTCCATAGGCTAGTGAAGTGAAGACCAAAAAAATTTGGTACGTTTCAAGATCAGTGAATAAAACTTCTTAAATGACATATATTTTTCTTCAATTAAAGCCTAAGAAATAAAATATAAATAAAACTACCAAGGGTAGTATTTTATCGACATTTTTTTAACCCCATCCCTAGTACATCGATAAAAAACTATCGACTTTTGGTCATATAGGCAGCGTGATGGAATCGGCTGTCAAGCGCGACTAACTTCCGGGGGTTAGTATGACGGGAGTCGCATCTGTTCTTTTTTGTAATCTGTGGTCTCTTCTAGAATTTATCAGTGACCTTTGATCGAGTGTGGTGGGCGAGATGCTGGTGGATTAACATCAGTATACTTAACTATCAGCAAACATTTTGCTCTAATTTGCTTGGCCAAACAGCCCCAAATTGAAAATGCATACAAGATGTCGGTGAGGCCAAATTGAACGGACAAAACTGAGTCAGTCCTTCCAGTCAGGACGTTGTGATTAAATTGCTTCAGTAACTCCGTAGGCCTTGATTTTATAGCATCCATATACGGTATGGTTTGAAGCCAGGTTAGGCGAAACTGAAGACAAAATCTCTTCATGTGCTTGTGGTAGGCTGCCATATACGCCAATGATATTTTGTTGTGAAACGCAGATGAAGTAGTACCTTTAAAGAAGCTTTAAAGGCACAGCCCATTCGAACATCGAAGCCATGCAAGTGCTTCCGCATTTAGAGGTTTCGGCTCACATTAAAATTTTCCACGTCAGCGAAGATCGAACTCCAAGATTTATCCCCGGACCATTCGTTATGGGGCGGGGATCGTGAATTTTATCGGCAATGTGTGCGAAATAAAATATTATACTGCTAGGGCCCAAACACGGACCGACGGCGCGGCAAGCGGCGCGGCTAGCGGCGCGACACGCGATATTTTGAGTCCCTTCACACTTCCATACATGTCGTTGAGATTTTAGGAACACACGCGGCACGGTTCCTAGTTAAAAGTCAATAATCATCACCATGGCAACCTCTATTGGAGTGGTATTGGCTAATCCTCAATGCTGCCTTTCTCATCAAGTCATAGCCCATTTTTTCCGGATGTCATGCGCCCAGCGCCTTGGTTGACAGCCACGTGGCCTGGTATTTAGCCACGGTCTCCGTCCTAGAAACACCTGGCATTCTCTCCATTGTAGTTATGTCATTGTAAAAACAGCGGGAGGACAATGGACGAGATTGGCATACGGCCCAGGGGGTTGGCGTGAAAAGGAAGAGGCTTATGCCCACCAGTGGGCTTTATTTATGGGCTGGATAGATAGATAGATAGTTGTTATGTGGCCTACCCAGATCCGGTCCATGGACGACACAAAATATCACGTGTCGCGCCGCTCATGGTTCCGCCGCTCTCTGAACGAGCCCTGACTGTGGTTTTCTGCTCGGTAAAGCCCGGAGAAAGGAAGGGTCGGGGAGAGAATGCACTCTTTAAATAAGAAAGGCGAGTGGCAAATAATCCCACAGACTAAGATGCGAGCATTCTGGAAGAGGTGTAAAAGTATCGGTAAACAATTCAGAACAAAATCAGTGTAAGATAACATAGATTTTCCAAGTTCACCGTTTACCTACTCTCCAGATTTTTTTTAACAGGATGGATGTTGGTGGACTTTCTTATAGCGCTGCATTTATGGTTTTGATTATTATTTATTTATTTTATTTATTTGATTATATGGAAAACCAACAGCTAATAAAAACAGGATAGCAACTAGAGTATAAATAAGAAGCTAACTACAGGATGGATGTTGGTGGACTTGCTAGAGCGCTGCATTTATGGTTTTGATTATTATTTATTTATTTTATTTATTTGACTCTATGGAAAACCAACAGCTAGTAAAAAAAGTATATTATCATCTAGAGTTTATATAAGAAGCTAACTACAGGATGGATGTTGGTGGACTTGCTAGAGCGCTGCATTTATGGTTTTGATTATTATTTATTTATTTTATTTATTTGACTCTATGAAAACCAACAGCTAATAAAAACAGTATAGCAACTAGAGTATAAATAGGAAGCCAATTACAGGTTCTCACTTATGGTAATTTCTTGTTCCTTGTTGTTTTCACTAACCAAGACAACATGTAAGGCCCTTGTGTCGGCCTCAGACTCCACGGAGATCTAAAGGGAAAAAAGAAAAGAAAAAGACAGTTGGGTTCACATCAACGCTCTTGTTTCGTCCCACGCAAACACATGCAAGACCATAATAATATTGTATACATTTTATTTATCGTCCACTAACAGAAAATACGCTAAAGCCATTAATTCCCGCACAAAATGATAGCGCAGCCTCCATTAAGCACTGACACACGGAGGGTTCCGTTCGGTTTATTACTTCTATATTTCAGCCACAAAACACACGCCGCCAAAAGAACTGCGAATAAAAATGTATATCTAGGTATCATGGTCATTTTCTTAGGTAGGTACAGTACTCCCAAATTAATAATGCGCATATAGATAGCGAGATTTGTACGTGAGTTACGCCCTTTCACGTACAAATCTATCTGTATCCGCATTATTAATTTAGGAGTACTGTATAGCGAGATTTGTACGTGAGTTACGCCCACTCACGTACAAATCTTTGCTATCTGTATGCGCATTATTAATTTGGGAGTACTTTATAGCGAGATTTGTACGTGAGTTACGTCCACTCACGTACAAATCTTCGCTATCTGTATGCGCATTATTAATTTTGGGAGTACTGTATAGCGAGATTTGTACGTGAGTTACGCCCACTCACGTACAAATCTTCGCTATCTGTATCTGCGCATTGTTAATTTGCGAGTACTGTAGTTTCGAAAGCATATACGCCAACATTATGTATGTTAAAAAGCATATTGCAGAGTTTGATACATTAGGTAGCCATCATAATATAAATACTAGAAATAAGCACCAGCCCACTATTCCAGCTCTTAGACTTAAGAAGACTAGGGGCTCATTTCTCGGAAACTGTATACGCTTCTATTATAAGATCCTAAAAGATATACTAAGTTTACCAGATGCTCGATTAAAAAAATGTGTAAGGCACACTCTGTGCCAAAAAGCCTATTACAAAATCAATGATTATTTAAATGACAACGATGTCTGGCACTAAACCAGTTCAGGGAAAGATTATATACTTATTCAGACCACGTTCCTATATTACAAAATATGTATTATTTTTTTAAGCACTAGGTACCTAAAATGTGAGATCCTTGGAGTTTCTTTACCATGCTTCTTCTCCAAGAACGATCAGAGCTAGTGAAGCTGGAGAAAAGAAAGTAGCTAGATACTTACTTAGTATTCGATAGTAATAAGTATTTGATTTATATACTTCCTTTTACTTTTGAAAATTCCTATTTTGACGTTCAATGTAAATAATTTATTTATGGTATATTGAATAAACCCTTTGACTTTATATTTTGCGCCAACTTGATTGCAGTGTTGCATGAAGATCTACCGGCAGTATCCCCTACTTTCTCATTGTATTCCTGGAGGTATTGGTACTTTGGTATATAATTCTGGCCAGTCACTATTATTTTCAAACGGAAAGAACGATGGTCAAAATTAAATGTACCTAGGTAAAGTTTTTTTGTACCAATTTTTGGGGCACGCGTGGCGATTATCTCTCTCTCTCTCTGAGAGAACGACAGAAAATTAATGAGTCTTTGTTCAATTAAATTCAATACTTTTTATTTCGGATGAATCCATAGTGTTTTTGTATTTGGTAGACTTGCATCTTGGTAAGGCAGTCTGGGTGGTCCTTTGCTGCTAGGACGCCGAGATTCAAAAATTTAAAAAAAATGCCCTAAGCCTTAGGGCATTTTTTTAGGGCCTAAGGTCATCAGCATACTTAGGCATTTACAAGCTCTGCGCTGATTTTCAGTCAGAGTGCTTCTACCGCGCTAGTTCTTGTTTCAGACGGCTCGCTTAGATGGAGTTCCGATATTATTTATGTGCCACGGTCTGCAGGACCCCAGCTCTGGGTGCGCTGTTTTAGGGTTACAATATAACACTAGTGTACCGTAATTTTTAGCAGAGTTTTCATAGTTTGTAATGGCCGGGCGGTTGGCTGGTATAATACCCCTAGAATGTAATGGCAGAAAATTAATGAAGGCAATAAAGACGAGAGCCCTATTTCTCAGGTTTAGGAACCCATGCAAATATGACCGTCTCAGGCATGGACATGTCATTTTAGTCATGTTGTTTTAGTATAGGTTATTTCACTATGTTTCTAGTGTTTCGAGAGTGATGAACTCCAAGCAAGTAGGTAAGTAAGAGTGGCATTAAATTTAATAGTCGTCAGCTCAAGCTCGAGTGATCGAGAGAATACCACCCTAAGTAAGTAAGATGTAGCCCGTACAATTGTATATGTCTCACTAGCTGGGCAAAGGCCTTCTCTCAGAGAGAGAGTTCGGGCTTAATCAGCACTCGTGCCCACTGCGGATTGGTGATTTTCACTTTTAGGGAGATACTCAGGTTTTCTCACGATGTTTTCCTTTTAGCGAGTGGTATAGCTATAGCTATAGCTATTCACAAACGTACGTAACTTTGAAAACAAACTAAGTCATGTATCGAACCTGGGTCTCTCGCTACCGAGTCCATTGTTCTTGAGTTTTCTTGATTGAGTTAACATGTATTGCCAAATTGCCACCAATGAACCCAGGACACGGATATGCTGAAAATCGGCTCTGTGATGATGCTCGCACACACAGCAATAAGCTGAGCATTATCCCTTTTGCCACAAAATTTAGCTATTGAATTCCTAAAATATGTACTTGAGTGGGTTTTTTAAACTGTTTAAATTTCAATTTCAAAAAATCTTTATAAGATAACTATAATTACGAGTAATGCTCCATTCAGAGAAAAGTAGGCGACTTTTTCCAAGAAACGCCTGCTACATCTGTCGTAGCAAAGTTGCTTAAAGCCGACTTCTTCTTGTTATTAATTTAATGTTCTACGAAACTTTTAACAAGACTGATTTTAATCAAAATTGGGTATAACAATACGAAGTAACAAAGGTTCGTAGCCTTGGTAGGAGAAAAGTAAGATAATTGGACATTTTACTTTAATAACCTAGTCCTAGTTATTATCCGAAGCTTAGCTAACTAGCTAGACTAGCACAACCACGGCTACGATTATTTATTGTTAAAAAATAAAATTTGCTACGACTCTACATACGGCGTAGAACCTTACCCTATACTCACTGTGTGATGGTGTATTTTTCTACCTACCTATGTTAAATTATTCCCTAGCACGGGTTAGTGCTTTAGAAAAAACAAAAAGTGGTTTTCTACCTTAGATGAAAACAAAAAAGGGAAGATACGGCACATTCTTACTAGGAGCCGTGAAAAAATGGGCTCGTCGAACGCACTCATGCACATAAACTCACACAGCTTTAACTCATTCAGATCACATTTACAATTATGTGAATAAGCGATACGCTAAACCAACAAGCCCGAGCAAGACAAGAACAGTGTCCAACCGGCGACTGAATGAAAGTGAGTCCATGGACTCAGTTTTGCAGGACCATGCGTAATGGGTGAGTGCCGTATCTTCCCTTTTTTGTTTTCATCTAAGTTTTCTACCTATAGTTTTACCTTTTTATATTACCATCTCAAGCGAGAGACACAGGTTCGATTCCCGACGCAGGCATGTACCTATGTCTTTGTTTCTTTTCAAAGTTACGCACATTTGTGAATTTGAAGTACCTAGCAAAACTACTCGCTGAGAAGGCAAACATCGTGAGGAAACCCGCGGCTTCGTTGGCTCCACACGTATTAACTTGTCTTTCCTGTGGGCTAGGCCGACTAAGCTGTCGGGATGGTATAGGTTCTGGGATGTATCCGCAGATTCAATTAGAGAACGAGAGAAGGTGGGTCGTGACGTCAGACATCTACATGGCGCATTCGAATTCGATATCGGAACTTTAAGTAGGCTGTCTACCTGTTTACTACAAACAACTTGAACTAAGTGCCAAAAAATAATGGAGTGATAAAAATGTCAGCTGTTCCATACATTTGGTGCAGTATTGAGTCTACTTTGTGCATCGAACAGCTGATACCTTTTTTGCTCCATTTTTTTCCCACCTAGTACAAATTGTTTTAAGGGCTAACTAGCGTCACCAATGATAAAAAAATCATAACTTTTTGAAAAAGTTAAACAACAGAGTTTTCTACATTACTAATAGCAATTTTTAGAACCATCAGCCCAGAGCCGAGACCCAGGAATCTAGGCTACAATTTAACTTTTGACAGAAACGGCCGTTTTTGGCATAAACGAAATTGTAGCCTAGATTATTGTTCCTAGATTGCAGGTTGTAGGTTCTAAAAATTGCTATTAGTAATATAGAAAACTCTGTTGTTTAACTTTTTCAAAAAGGGGGATAGAAAAAATGACATGATTTTTATATCATTGGTGGCGCTAGTTAGCCCTTATTAAAGCCTTAAAGTTCCGCTATCGATTTTTATTGCACCCTGTAGTAACGTACCTACCTGTACCGGGTTTCCAGCTGATCTGGCCCAATACCGGGCAAAGGGAAAGTTTAGTTTCCGGCAACACAAAGCAATGTTAATATAAATTGTGCAACTCGACGGCGAGGCATCTGCATCCGGGAGCAGCGAGAGGTACAGTCAGCCACACGCTACGATACCCCTTTTTGTTCGATTTAGTGATTCGGCAAGCGAGACAAGACAAGACAATTTCGATATTAACGAGACTTTCTTGAACATAATCAAGACTTTTGCTTGGTCTCGATCTCGATTCTATCATTATACTACTACTTCTCCAAGAACGATCAGAGCTAGTGAAGCTGGAGAAAAAAAAAGTAGCTAGATACTTAGTATTAGATAGTAATAAGTATCTGATTTATATACCTTTTTTTTTACTTTAGATAATATTTTGACGTTCAATGTAAATAATTTATTTATGGAATATTGAATAAAACAAATTGATTCTGATTCTGATTCTGATTCTGAAAGGCGAGCGAAAATCTTGCCCCGATATTGTTTTTATGACATCTTGATTTCGAGATTCTCGATTGTTCAAATGTCATCCATATCAATCAAAACTGCCGGCTAAAAAGGTTTATATATAATCTCTGACATGTCAAAAAATTATAGCTGTCAGAATTCTACGGAATAAAAAATCTGTTTGAAAATAAATGGAGTGCGCGCCACGACTCAAGTCTTACGGGAACTCGGGGAACTACGCCTATTACGCCTAACACTGGAAACATTTTGTGCGTTCCGCTAGCGCCACGTCTATCGGACTTCAGTGGTGGCGCGGACTCTATTTCGAGATTATCACTCGTTCTCACTCGAATCAAACGATCGAGACAAGACAAAGAAACAAAACACAAATTCGAGAAAGGTTGGCCAAGATGCTTGAAAGTCTCGTCTTGAACCGAATCACTAGTTCGATTGGCGCCCTTATGCCGCACGCGCTAAGAGCTACCACGGGTTATCTGTGGTTGTGGCCGTCTGTACCATCGGAACGTATTTCGTTCGGAGCACAAAATAGATACAAGCGAAAGGGTAAGATGTACTGCAAATAAACCAAAATCAAATCAAATCAAAATATACGTACAGTCGGCCACACGCTAGGATACCCCTTTTTGCTCGATTGGCGCCCTTTGCCACGAGCGGTATAATCCGTGCGGGATCAGAATGGGATAATACCTTTTGGAACTGAATCGAAAATGACAGTTCTGTTCTCGAATAGTGTCGGTAAAATATTTGTTAGTTCTACGTTCTATCGGGTTCTATAGGGTTATGAAACTGAAAATACACAAAAATGTTACGTTACGGGTGATTTTACAACATAAGTGTACACTCTGAATTGCTGCCGTGTGTACGTGCTACGGGCTACATACTAAGCTACGCGATAGACTCCAAGTGTAGGCGGCGAAAGAATCTTCGAAATTTTGTATTTTGATTTTGAATTTTTAATCGAAAGAGTTCTGAAACATTGTACTGGAGGAACCTTCTGGTTGTACATTGTAATATTTTGTTGCCCAAAGCTCTGTACGCGAAAGTGTTAAAGCCCGTTTTGACTTTTTAGCAGAGCGGGAAAAGTTTTAAATTTGACGTTTCCGTCGAAGTTACACGTTTCAAAATTGACTTTCAGCGGTTGGACGAGAGAATTGCTTTTATGCAGTGTAACATGTCTTCCTAAAAACGTGTCAAAATGTAACAAAAATGTTGAATGTTGGCCTTAATTTCGACAAAATCTAGTACAAATAACCATTTGAAGACTTTGTTTTTATTTCACTGACGAAGAGAGAACAATGATCTGTTTTCAGCACAAATTCACAAAGCATTTCATAGATGGCGCCTACACGCGTAGCCATACAAGAACGGGGACACGACTGTCAAATGCATAGTGAAAAGCCCGCGCGCAAAGAAAAATGCACAAAATCGATTCCTGTATTGATACACTAAATTAGGATACACACACACTTAAGGCTCTGTATAAGGCTAACTAGCGCCACCAATGTTGAAAAAATCATATGTCCCTACAGAAGAAGTTTCTGACTAAATCCTAAGATGAGCTCATGCGCCATGCTTTTCTAGATTTTTAAGTGTAGGTACCCAACTCAATTTCTAGTCTTAAGCTAAAAAATTTCGAATTTTTTTAGCTTAAAAGTAAATTTCGAAGAGGGTATCTAAACTTAAAAATCTAGAAAAGCATGGCGCATAGGCTCATCTTAGGATTTTTTCAGAAACTTCTTCTAAAAGAAGATATGATTTTTTTAACATTGGTGGCGCTAGTTAGCCTTATACCGAGCCTTAATACACTAATTAGGTGAGAGCTATTCTAAAACAGCCAGTTTCGTGTTGACACTCATAAACGTTTTGAAGATATTGTCGCTGAAAAAAAATAGGCGGCGCACTTTTTTTCAGCGAAAATATCTTGCAATCTCTTATGGATATCAACAGGAAACTGGCTATGTTAGATAGGTCTCACCTAATTCTAGTGTTTGATTTGTTTAGTGTATTTGATACAGGAATCGATTTTGTGCATTTTTCTTTTTGCGCGGGAAAATTCACTATGCACCGCGCCTTAACACAAATTAATTGTGACAGTCGCGTTCCGGTTCTTCTATGGCCACTATGGCCTATGGCCTGTAAGCGCCATCTATGAACTGCTTTGAATTTGCGCTTTACAAACGACTCATTAACATTTCACAACACAGGTTTTTTGCCTACCGTGAGTACCATGTCGCACAACAAAATGTAAAGATAGATAGAGAACACCTTATTGTACACCAGAAATCTTGTATCTTGTATTTTTTGGAACACATTAATAAATTTCATTTCAAAAAATTTCATTTCAAATTTCATTAACGGATGGACAGGTATTTCCACCATTAAAAGGAGCAAAGCGACGGCAAAAATCTTAACTCAAAGATTTTCGCTAACAAAAACCTCGAACCAACACGTAGTTTCCCCCTTTCTTCACGCCTTAAATAGGAAATAATGTCCATCGAAACCACACGAGGGTTTGCGCGCCCGCGGTGTATCCCTCGCGACTCGCGTTTGATATCGGCGAACGATTCTTTAATACAACTTGTTCGCAAGTTTCCGCTCTGATGCTGCCGGGATTTGGTTTTCTTTTAGGCTAGATTGTACAGTACACACACGTTTTAATCGTTTATTAGAACGTGGGCGAACGTTAGTGTACGATTTTTTTTTGCTCTAATTTTGCTGCCGCCGCGCCGTTTTACTTTTATTTTTGCCTTCATAAAATTTAACAAAGAAATAACGTTAGTAGTTTGAAAAGTTGACGGCCAACCTCCAATAGTGAAGAAGCACAGTACAATACAAAAAAGATTAAAATGTTTCTATCGTAAAGTAACGAGTCGCATTAGGCCTTTGAGATAAGAGATGGTTTAGTATACTGATTTGCTTGGCCATACCTGCGTTACCTATGTTGGCCATAAAATGCGTAACACCCAGTACGCAACAGCAAGCGTAGCATAAGGCTGGGTTAGAGCGTATCTATGCGTCTCTAACTCTGTCCATCCCTGCATAGCTCTACGTCAAACAACAGATTGAGGTACCTATAGTTTCAAACCCATAGATACGCTCTAACCCGGCCTTATGCTACGCTTGCAGGTTTTTGGCAAATAAAAAAATCACATTTGTTCCATGCGTTGTGTGTGCCCTTCTGCACGCTGCTCGTGCCTTATTTAGATGAATAATATGTGTCATATCTGTTGTAGCAATGCCTCGCTCCGACCCTTTGTCAGCTATTCGCTATTAATATCGATACAGCGATGGAATGCAAAACTTTACTACCCTCACTGAATTATTACGGGACACAATGCCGCGCCACCAACGGCAACTGGAGCGCCAACTATGTAGAGAGGGACGGTAAACCTTCTGACACACGCGGGCTGATTGCATGCCAATAGGTGCCGAAATACATTGAGCGCATCTTGCGCTAGGTCTGTACACATTTTACATCCTGCTATACAAGGTGCTACAAAAGATCCTAACTCTTTTTACAGGGTAATAACACCCAATGATAGGGATCACAACCTAAATATATTTTTTGCTTTATGACGTTCCGTTAATTTTTTTATTAATGAAATATGTATGGTGGGAGAAAAGTATTTTTTAGATATTGTTTTCATTGACTATCACAATATTTTAAAAGCCCAAAGCTATGAAATTGCAACTACACACACATAAATATTTTTTAATTTGAGCTTATACCAAAAACTGGCTTTACTATGTCTATATAAATATTTAAAAAACTAAATATTAAAACACAGTATAAAAAAGTCGCTTTCCGCGTCTATCTGTATATCCGCTAACTCCTTATTTATACGCAACAGATTTTGATGCCATTTTCATAACCAGTTTAGATATTTTTTCACGAAAGGTTTATCAACACAATGACATACAACACACAGCCTAATTAAGTGTATTCTTTTTCATGATTACTCCCGTACGAAGCAGAGTCGTATCGCTAGTTGTGACTAAAACAAACTCACGTTTGGCACGCGTACCGTCGGTTCGTCAGCACTGTCTCAGTTTAAATAATTGAAATTCTAATATGAATTTGTAATAAATGGGCAAATTGTTTCGGTCTGTTAATTACTGTCCGGTGTTCTGTGAACTTCGATATTAATCCTTCCGCTTTAGTGGGGATGGGAACATTCAGGTGAAAGCTGTCGATGCTCTTCTCCGGTTTTTTTGCAATCGGTTGGTCTATTTTAATTACCTGGAGTCTTAGCCTGTAACGCAATGGCGTGTCGATGGCGTTCCAGCAGAAAGACAAAACCGTGGTTTCCTCGTTTTTCTCCTATAACCAGAGAACGAATCTTCTAGAATAAGAATCAGAATATTCTTTGCTGTACTACAAAAACATTAAAAAGACCGACAGCATTAATAAATCGTATATGAAGCCGTCAACTGAGAGACCATTTTGGCACCACTGCGATACACGCTAAGGCCTCTGGATTGTGGCTTTCGGTCCCCTCCACTCTCTGCCACCTTTCCAGCCTCATCTTCTCCTATTTGTTAGACTGCGCCAAAAAAATTACAAAAATAAATATTTTGGTTTTTTTTTTTTTTTTTTTTATAATTAAGTCGTACAATAAGTGAGTCGTACAACAAAAGTTGTTGAAAATCACGTTTACAGGTTGATGTGTTTAAGGAATAAAGCTATTTAAAAATGTATGTAGGTATAGTTTTAAGAATAGACCGCATAATGCGTGCGGGATCAGAATGGGATAATACCTTTTTGAACTGAGACGCTCGCGGTCCGCCTGTCAGCTGTAGCGTCAGCATTTCGGCAAACTCTAGTTGTCTATGGCAAACTTGCGTCGAAACTTGCTTGTGTTTTCTTTGCGCGTGGGTGTCTGCTCGAGTTTTATCACGTTTTACATTTAAGTAATCCTTTTAGATTACAACCATTAAACATTTTTGTGTATTTTCAATTTCATAACCCTATGATAGAACGTAGAACTAACACATTTTTTACTGACGCTACTCGAGAACTGTCATTTTCGGTTCAGTTCCAAAAGGTATTATCCCATTCTGATCCCGCACGCATTATACCTAACCGTTTAACAGATACCTATAGCGTCGGATGCACAACATTGTATCCAAAATATTAAACAGATAACTCTTTTAACTTAATGGGTTATAAAATATTGCACACGAACCGCCTTTATCGGATACAAACCACTGAAGCGTTTTACCGCCTGCACAATGTTGTGGGGGTGTATCGTATCGTAACCGTATCGTATGGATCGTTTTCGTACTTTCCACGATTCTGTAGCCCGTTCGGATCGTAAAACAGGATCTGATTGTCTAACTTCAATTTCAATCATATTCTTCTTCAGCATTTCTCTGTCCACTGCTGGACGTATAAACTAGCTTAAATTATGGACGTATAAACTAGTTTAAACGTAGATTAAATACACGTTTTTACAGGTAAAAAACCTGCCCCAGATCGCTGTCGCGCGGCAATGAGCCCAGAACGCTGGCGACGTTGCCTCTTTGGATGGCCTGGGCCCTTAGTCTGTAACACAATGGTGCCAAAATGGGCTTCCGGTTGCCGGTTTTAATTACGATGTATTAATGCTGTCGGTCCAGTCTCGGTCCTTTTAATGTTATTGTAGTACAGCAAAGAATATTATGAGTCTAATTCTAGAGTATTAGTTCGCTGGTTGTAGGAGAACAACAAAAAATCCCGGTTTTGTCCTTCTACCTAGGACGCCATTGATACGCCATTGTGTTACACCCCAGACTTATCCTCTGGCCGAGGTACGCGCCAGCCCTCTCGACTTCTCTCGCGGCGCGAAAAGATTTAGACGCAAAATATGTCGCAAAAGCTAACATATTATGGCTACCCTCCGCGACTAATAAGATTTTGAAGGCAAAAGCAAGACGATAAGTGACAAACAACTGTAGACTTGAGTCGCGTTTCGCGAAAAGACATGACATTAAGGCCCGGTTTCTGAGTTGAGAATTTTACTAAGCACATGCTTAACTATCGTTCTGTCACGCTCTTTTGTGAGAAATCTGCAGAGACAGGACGATACTTACCCATTTGCTTGGCGAATTTCTCAATTCAGAAACCGGGCCTAACATGACTACCCGTAGACAAAAGGAATATCTCGCGGGTAAGCGTAGATCGTCGAAGTCTATGATGCGCAACGCGACTTCATTCGCGGCGCGAAAAGATTTCGACGTGAAATCTTCGATCAAGGATAAAACTAGATACAACATAGAACTCTGAAATGTGTCTGGAAAAATAGATGTCCAAACTGCCTTTGGGAGCTTATTTGCTCGTAGTCTATGCAATTAAAGTAAAACTGTACACTAATGCAATAAGGTTGACATTCGAATATTAGACGTATGGTCGAAATGATGTTTCGTATTGTTCTATTGCTGATATCATTTGTTTCCGTGGGGACAAGTTTTTATTGTGATTTTATACGTAATGCGGATTCTATGGGATTTAGTTCGGTGCGTGAAATATATTAATGTCACAAACGCTAGCGGCTGCCCTTCGCGACGGATAAGTTTTTGTAGACTTCACTCTCTTGCGGATGAACCTTTTTTCTAATGTTTCAAAGGCGAATATGGGGCGTGTCGAAAGCAAGTCTACAAGTGACAAGTTCTGTAGACTTCAATCGCGTTTCACGGGAAGACATGGCACTAACATGAGTTCCCGTTAGACCTAACGTGTATCTCGCGCGTAAGATTAGACAAAAGTCGCTTCGCGGCCTGGCATCCTAGCCGGGCTGGCCTGTGTTCGGATATCATTTGCAATTCTACAAATAAATATTAATTCAACATTTTGGTTTTGATGTCGTTAACTTACACCAAACCTGGGGGTCTATCGGCTAAGGCGAAGCCGATTACCATTGGCGAAAATTGAAGTACGATTTATGAAAAATGAACTGGGTGGCAGTAAAATGAACTGGGTGGCAGTACATTTTTCAAATATCGAAATTCGATTTTCGCCAATGGTAATCGGCTTCGTCTTAGCCGGTAGACCCCCTGACCTTGAATATGTTTGTATTGTAATGTGAGGCAAACCTTATCCAACATTCTTAACCCGTCGCCTACCTATGTACAGGAATGTAACCGAGCTTCCACATCTGACGTTCTAGCACAAAATAAAAAGATAGAAATGGCCGTCACATAGTAAGTACCTGCGCATTTTACGCCAATTAAAAAAAAAGAGCACGTACTCAATTTAACCCGTATTTAACGTTCGCTTTTAGCGATAAGACCGCCATTTGTACTGTTATTTTTAAATGTTTATTTGTAAAATGTTTTCGTTTGTGCAATTAAGAGTTACTTACTTACTTATTTTTTATTATGTGTGTTACCTCATTATTAGTATTGGTCTTTTTGACCAAAAAAATCTTAGATACTTTTTTAACTTCTTTATTAATTTAAAAATCAAAGTAATGACATAGAGCAAAAAATAATTCAATGGGATAAGATCCTAACTGTTTATACAGGGTAGTAGGATCCCATTTTATAAAACGTTGTACATATTTTTTGTATTTTTGTCATTTTTGTGACGAAACGGACACTACGACCGGCCAAATAAAGGACTGCACGACTGCACACCCAAGACCCGGGGGCTGATGCCTCCGGGAAAGAGGCACGGGACAAGAATGCCAATTCAAAACCCGCACCATGTTAATGTTAATGGTAAAACGGGCTGTTTTCCGCATTTCGATGTCTCTACTTGCACATATTTTGCGTCAAGTGGGATTTCTCATCCTTGCCAACCCAGCTCCTCCACGAGTGTTGGGAGCGACCACGGCGAACAGAGGTGGGTAGCCCCGTAGCAGGTCCCTGATTCCAGCAGGTCATGAGCAGAAACTTGCACCTACTACTGCGTACATACATACGCTCTGCTAAAATCATAACCCTCCTTTTTGCTTCGCGTAGTCGGGTAATAAGAGGGTAACGTTATAAAATTTCAAAATGTCGTCATATCTACAACTAAACCTACTCAGTCGAAGTGACTTCACACACCGGATGATGTCCGCAAATGTGAAATTTGGTGTCGGCGAAACGTGGTGTTGGCGAAACGTGGTATCGGCGAAACGTGGTGTCGGCGAAACGTGGTGTTGGCGAAACGTGGTATCGGCGAAACGTGGTGTCGGCGAAACGTGGTGTCGGCGAAACGTGAGTCGGCGAAGGGTCGATGAAACGTTAGTCGGAGAAAAGTGCTGTCGGCAAAACTTGATTCGGACAATCGTGCGCCGATGAACCGTGGTAAATTCGCGCGGCCAAACGGCAGTAGCAGACGACCACTGATGATGATGAATCGGAGCTTCTATGCCTTCACGAACGGTGAACAACCTCTTTCACTGTATAAAAGGGCAACAATGGGTTGTAATGGAGCGTTTAACTTAAGTTCGTGTTACCGTTTTATTTTCCTAAGTGTTTCTTCGGAACGGGTGATATAGGATCTGTTTACTTTTGTGCCAAGCATCTACTCTTTTATGTACAAATACCTATACAATTTCATTTTCATCTCCCAGGGTCGGATATTATGCTTTTCTACAGGGTGTAATCTAATTCGATAGTGGAACTTTAAGTAGGCTGAATTTGATTGCACCTTATTAGTATCATACGATGAGGCAAAAGTTACTTTTGCGCGCTTATTATACAACTCACTTGACTCATATCATATGTCACTAGCAAAGAAGGAAACTCATTTCGCTAACCTTTATGTACCTAGTTGTCTTTTGTTTTTTTTCCTCGCCCTGTGATATGAAAAGTTGTGTGTTTTGCACTGAAGCAATGTTATTTGCGTGTCGTGCTTTGGAATACCTTGCTATTTTAAGGTTTCAACTGAAACCTTCGCTAGCTCGGTATACAATACAAGCACTCGCTGCAAACAATAGTTTTGCATCCTTGCATAACAAATAACTAATAATTTAGTAAGGTATGCTTTAGCTCGAAGTATGCCGTAGAAAATGAAACTTTGTAACCCTCCTCTATGTACGTAAACAATTAAGTCCCGAGTGGTTACTAGTCAAGGTGCCACTGGACGCTGTATAAATATCTTTCTAGGTTAATGCTCAGGAACTAAAAACTAACGCAAATGTATTAGTTTAATAAGGACATATTGACGGGTACGGAGAGCATGTTGAGGCAAGGTAGAACCTAATGAAAATAAAAGGTTCATCTCAATAGACAATTTCCGACAATAACCCTGTCACCACTGATTAAAAAAGAAAAGTAATTTATTTTTTTATTAATCACGGGCTAGGTCCCGGGGCGCGCTAACGTCGAGTTTTTCAACTGACAGCTGTCATTTCAAAAACATGGCGCCCGAAAGCTGCGTTCGAAATTCAAAATTCTGCCGAACAAAAAGGTTTCTAACAATGACGTTTTCTCGCTTTGTTAGTTGCCAGTGCGATGATTGATTTCCGATGTCCTTTGGGTGACATGTCAGATCGGCGGAAAAAGGTGCGGGAGGCGTGATAGAGTCTCATCTTTCGTGGCACGTATTGTGGCCTTTAACCCTTTAGGAATGGTGTTGTTTTGGTCAGTGGCACCCGACTCAGGGACGATAGTTTTTGTAACGCTGGAATTTTTTTTTTTACTTACACATTACCTTGTTCAAGCTGTTCTATAATAACCGTGACGTGCGGACCCGCCTTCTCAAAGCGCGCGCGCGATTTGGCGCCCGATAATGCGAGTGCGGCCGTAAGCGATAGTATAATAGTAAGGGAGGCCATAATTTAATGATTTTTTGATATTTTTCACTGACATAATTTTTATTTTTCGAAAAGTTATTTTTTTTTTGCTTCAGTACCTATCGTATAAATAATCGCCCCTGAGTCAGGTGTCACTGACCAAAACAACACCGTGTATGTGCCATGCTGTTATCAATAAAACGCGAGATAATCCCGCGGGGGCGAGTAACGCGTCACGTAGTGTTCCCGCACGTACAATATTGCTTCCTGACGCTTCTCATCTGTGGCCGAGGTGCAATCTTACCTGTCTCTCGCGTGCATTGCTTTTCACTCAAGGCAGCTACGACTTCACGGCATTTTATCGCTTGTTGTACCTACCTGGGACATCTTAAACAATGTCTGTCTACGACGGTACGTTTATGTAATTGTGTATATAATTTTCAAGCTATACCCGTAATGTTGAACAGTGCAAAAATTACTTTTGCCTCATTATTATGATACCAGTAAAAGCATACTTTCCGAGCCTATGAGATTTCCGAACTTGTGATGTTTTGGCAATTAATGATGATGACGTTTTGACAAAAACAAAAACACTTAGGCCGTCTTGCACCACTTCTTAAATGCCACTTAAGTTGCCATTTAAATCGACTTTTGTATGAAGATTTTTGTTAAATGCTGTTTAAACCACATTTAAGAAATTGGTGCAAGACGGCCTTAATGTTAGAGGTCTACGGGTTAGAATTTTATAATAGCTGAAAATGTTTAAATAATATCCGTCCATCTAGCGGGTGGTCTGCCTCAAGCTCTCTTGCCCCTATATTTTACTCAGATGATTATTTTCATATGAATTAGGTTCTAAGGACGACAGGTCACGTAGATACATGCGTTTGAAAAAATAGGGCACAAACACAAATAACAAGATACAGTTAAATTGCCCTGACAAGTATTGTACGTGTCTGTACGTCTGGGACCTATCCGCCTTCTACTCAACAACACTCCCGGAATTCTCAAAGCGCGCGCGCGACGATGGCGTCCGATATTGCGAGTGCGGCCACAAGCGCTATCGCTTAATAAGTAAGGAAGGCCACGAGTTAATTATTTTTGGCTATTTTTCAATGATTTCAATGAGTACCCAAAGTACCACACCCAATGGGCATTGATCAGTGAAGCATCGATTGTCGTAAATTGAAAACCGTTTCGAGGAATAGGGATACTGATTACTATTAGGGGTTGCTGAAAAACAGCGCTTTGCATGTGCCTACATGCTTAGCTTAATGCTGAGCCTGCTCCCTTTGATGCCAAAGCATACTCTACACGGTAATATTACTTATTGTTTAAGTATTAAATATTACCTTAATATTAAGCTCTATTCTAGGAAAGCTGACCCCACCACCATGTGGGACTAAAGCTCGGAAGAGAGAGAGAGAGAGATTTTTAAGTTGGCATCAATAAAGTGATTTGTATTTGTATTTGTTTAAGTAAGTAAAATTAAACTGATTATTAATATTTATCGCCAAAAATGTTTCTTTCATTTTTCTTTTGATGACGTCATCATAGCCTCTAATGCGGTTATCCATTGTTCGGTTCCATTGCCTACAAATATTTTAAAAAGTACATTCGTCAACAACAACTGTCGAAAGTGTCAAATAACTGAGAAAATAACCTTCTTGTTGACTTGACACTGACATTTGTCAAACGTGAACAAATTTTTAATTTTTAAAAGCATGAATGAATGCAATGAACTTAGTACATAATGCCAGTGGTGACGTCATACACAAAAATTTAGAAATTTTAAATGATTAATAAAAAAAAATACATAAAAAAAAATTTGAAAATATTCAAATTAGTTTCTTATTTTTGTCTATATTTTCGATTTATAGATAATGGTACGGAACCCTTAGTGTGCGAGTCCGACTTGAATTTGGCCGGTTTTTTCTTTTTTTGGCTTCAGTATTGCGTAAATAATCACCCCTGAATCGGGTGTCACTTTAAAAAACTACCTTGTTTGTTACGTTGGACTTCTTTAGCAACTAAATAGCCAAACTGATTGCCAACCATAACCATAACCATATACGGGCTCGACCGTACACGGCCTACGGCAAACTTCTTCTTCTCAAGACCGGGAGCGGCTGAGCGGCCTCTCTACCCTTCGCGGCCGTCAGACTTCCGGAGTCTTTCTACGGGACCTTTCTCCACCCGAGCACGGCTGCATCTACGAGAGAACGCTTCGTCCGTCTCCGACCGGCTCAGGGGAGTACCTAACCGTAGTAGGCAATAGTAACAAGACTGCTACCGTGTAGGGCTTATCCACGACTAGCTAGGGACCTTATGTACTAGCTAGGTTTTAGTAAAAAAAAAAAAACACTTTTGTTACCCAACCTTCTTGTTTTAATTTGTCTATCCGCCTCTTCAAGGCTAGCTGCGACATTGGCCGAAGAAGAAGAAGAACTAAATTTAACGATTCACTTGGAGCCAAGGCTATAAGGATTGGGCTTCATGTGTGACAATGTAGTGCACCCGAACACACGGCACAACTTTCTCCATTGAATAAACTGTTTTACGTTCTAAACCGCTGTTTATGGGGATTCACGGTAACTCTCTTAGTTGAGATGAATTAGTTGTGGTCCAAGTCATGTACGAGATGAGATCTTGAGATTTTTTGGCCATGTATCGCGACAAGACATCAGCTCCATTGAGCGCATTGTAATGCAGTGAATTCTACAGATCTGGATCTATGGATGTCTCCGAGTTTGAGGCCAAACGAAGAGCTGCTCTTGATGCCAGACGTGATGAACTGACATGTAGACCGCCAGCGGCCATACAGTACAACTATTCTAATGGAATGTTAACGTGTAGCCAGTGCAACCGCACTTTTACAGCCAAGAAAGGCTACATAAGTCATATGAGGGCACATGACCGACGCCTTCCCCAGCCGCAACATCGCCGTGACCGAATCCGGTCGGATGGAATCAATCAATCAATGCAGAGAAGGGTGGAGGGCACTAGAACTCGGGTAAAACCACCGATGGACTGACCAAATCAAGACCACTGTGGGCAAAACACTGTGTAAAACCTCTGACCGAGAGAAATGGCGTGTCATCGTAAGGCGCGCAACATCAGCCACTGATGAGAGTGAAACGATAAAGAAGAAGAGAAGTCATGTACGGTCAGCAAGAAGCTAAGTGCGTCAGTCGAAGGGTAGGTAATCGCATGAGGTAGTGGCCACCACTAGTGTCAAAGTTTTAAGGCCGCCCAAGGGCCTCTGACATAATCAACAACAACCGGGACCAACGGTTTAGCATCTCTTCCGAAGCACGGAAGCGCTCAGATATTATGGAACAAGCGAGCGAAGCGAGAGCAGTTCTCCGAGTCTACTGGAACCTGGAACTATCCGGCTTTGTACTGATTTGTTGCCGCTGGCGGCCGGCCTAGCGAGCTGAGAGTTCCCGAGTGAGCGAGCTAAGGGAGTTCGAAAAATAACCTGTTTTCATAACTGGTTACCTAATCTTCGAAAAGAAAAGCGCGTAATGACTCACGCCTTATGCTAACTGTAAACTCAAGGCCTGTTTCCGCTTTCCGCTCGTTCCTCGCACCTCAAAGTTTTGTATCTTGTTGGAGTTGGACGATATCGTTTCAAAGTGTGGAGTGTACAGTACTTAAGTATCGCTTAAGCGGTCGATGAGAGAGCTTTGCGCCGTGTTTGTTTGGTGCGATACTATGCTGGGTTAGTATGTGAGTGAGTAAGTTCTAACTGTGAAGGAAAACATCGTGAGAAAGCCCGCGGCTTGGTTGGCTCCGCATGAATTGAGACATTACAACCTGTGTCAATAAAGAAACGATATATAAATGGCGGACACTCACTCTCGCACCTTCTCGCTTTAATCATATCTCCGTCTATACTCACACGTAACGTTAGCAAAGTCATTTTAGGTAGTCTTGATTAGTCACCTTTTTTTTTTTTTATTTTATTTATTTTCTTAGAATATTAACAAAACATAGATGCTTGACACCCCTAAACCGCATGGTTTGTATGGGTGTTGCACATTCCACCTACGCTGGGCTAATAAAACACGCCAAAATACGTTCGCCTCTTAGTGTTTTTTTAATGTTTGTCGAGTTACTACATTATTGTAGTTTATGTTAAGTGTTGTTATTCCGTTGAGGTTTGTATTATTTACTACGTTTCAATACTTTTGATCTTATTTTCATAAGGATTTTTGTTTAATCACAAACCCAACGTAAAACAATTTACCTAAACAATAAAGAAAGCATCGTAAAACAATATTTCCTAACCAAAAATGTAAGAAAGTTTTAGGTATGAACCGAAATCGTATTTTCGGACCCTCTTTTTCAGACCTTACCATAGGTACCCGCCGCCATATTCATATCGTTTCTCTATTGACACAATACAAGCTGTTGTTTTATAAAGTGATTCCCGACTCAGGGATAATTATTTACAGATACTGAAGCCAAAAAAAAATAAAAAAAATAAGGGGCCTCCATTACTTATACTACGCTTGCGGCCGCACTCGCATTATCGGGCGCCACATCGCACGCGCGCTTTGAGCGGACGGGGGTGTCCGCACGTTGCGGTTTTTATAGAACAAATTGAACATGGTAATTAGAGAATTTGAATTTGAATTTGAGGCTGAAATGGAAGAAGAATGAAGAGGCATACGTCCAGCAGATGACACATAAATGCTGAAGAAGAAGAAGAGAAGAATTTGAGAATTAAAAAAAGAAAGCGTTACTAAAACTTCTCATCTTCTCTGAGACGGGTGTCACTAACCAAAACAACACCCTGTATGTCTTTCCGGCTAGGTCGACTAAGCTGTCACGGTGGTATAGATGCTGGGCAAGCATACTCCATCTTTGTAACAAAGCACAATATGAACTGCATGGAGGAGCGGTTGTTAAAGCTATTCTGACAGTCTCTCACGAATAAGGAGAGAACTGGCATGCTTGTTTGTTTACATTTTAAATCTGGGTAGCTACTGCGGCTGATAGAAAAATTAAATATTTATTATACATTATACCTTCTTAGAGCTTCATAACAAGGGGCTTAGTCGGACTATGCATTGAAAAAGCCTTTTGGGATCCTAATCTAGACCTAAAGCTTCACTCGCCCCGAGTTCTCTTTTAAATAACCTTGTTTGGACCAGACTATCTTCAATGAAAAATAGAAAAGAGGGATGTTTTAAGTCTTACCGCTATGTGTGTGTGTGCGTGTCTGTCAGGGTGTCTGCATATATGTCTGTCTGTGTGTCTTCTTGCCAAATTTCATGATTGTAGGTCGAAGGGAAAAGTACACTACGTATAGGTTTTGATTCCCTTGAAATCTCTGTGAAAAAATTAAGCTTCTAAGTTAACGCAATCACTTTAATTTTTTCACAGCTTAAAGAGATTGCAGGCCTGAGAATTTAATATTAAGGTGGGATGATAGCAACGTGACAAGAAATTCAAAATTTTCACAGTTTTTTACATTTTGTAGCTAACTGAGCTACTTTTGTTCAGCGATTTTTCGTTCGCGGCAATAACATAGTATTCATTTCATTATTGTACACAATAGAACAACAATAATTCAGCCGATTATGTGTTCTGGTCTACGAAGCAGAGGCACTGCCCAAAAAACTTGTCGTAGACCAGAACACGGCTGAATTATTGTTGTTTTGTTGTTTACAATAATGAAATGAATACTATGTTATTGCCGCGAACAAAAAATCGCTGAAAAAAATAGCTCAGTTTAGCTACAAAATGTAAAAAACTGAAAAATTTGAATTTCCCGCCACGCTGCTATCTTCCAGCCTTAATTTCAACTTTATACTACCTACCACCCCTTCTTGAGAAAAGGATTATTGACAGACATACAGACGGACCACAAAGGGTGATCCTAGAAGTATTAATGATTCCGTTTTTTACGGAACCCTAAAAATGGCCGGTTTTTTAAATATTTTTTTCTGTTTTGCTATTTAATTTTGAGGCGGCGACCAATCCAACAAATGGTAGTAAATCTGTTTTCTAACAGAGAATATTAAATTTTATCGTCTCATTATAAAATTATGTTTAAAATGTGCCCTAGCACGGGTTAGTACTAGAAAAAACAAAAAGAGAATAATAAGATTTTAGATTAATAAAATAGGTTGACGTTCCATTGTCTGTCTGCAGGATTACTTGACATTGAAAGATTTTTATATCATTCGTAAGATTTCATAATATTATTTTTGTGATGTGCGTTACTTTGCGTATCTAACATGTACCTTAGCTTTAATGTACTTAAGTAAGCTCAGACTGAATGGTAATACGAAATAATGTTGGGATAAAAAATATATGAGTAGGCAATCCAAGTCTCAACCTATGTATCTGCCTAAGAAGATTTTTATAAAGTTAAAAAATTCGCTCGGGCGGGAAAGGACTTGAACCCGCCACCTCTTGCAAGATATAATCCGTGCGGAATCAGAATGGGATAATACCTTTTGGAACTGAATCGAAAATGACAGATATCGAGTAGCGTCAGTAAAAAAATTGTTAGTTCTACGTTCTATCATAGGGTTATGAAATTGGAAATACACAAAAATGTTTATTGTTTGTAATCTAAAAGGATTCAATGTTATTGCATTAATTGAATAAAACGTGATAAAACTCGAGCAGACACCCACGCGCACAGAAAACACAAGCAAGTTTCGACGCGAGTTTGCCATAGACAACTAGAGTTTGCCGAAATGCTGACGCTACAGGACCGCGAGCGTCTCAGTTCCAAAAGGTATTATCCCATTCTGATCCCGCACGGATTATACCGTGTGGGCGCTCTACGAATTGAGCTCGGTTGACGTGTACTTTTTACCTCTTATTTTGACTTGTTTAATCTGTTACAGACTGTGATTTAAAACCAGGATAACTACAGGGTGCATTGTACTGATCAATACAAACAACTTGTACAAGGTGGCGAAAAAAATGTAGCGAAAATAAATATCAGCTGTTCCATACAAAAGGTCGACTCAGTACTGCGCCAAATGTATGAAACAGCTGATATTTTTTTCGCTCCATTTTTGTCGCCACCTAGTACAAGTTGTTTGTAGTGATCAGTAGACAGCCTACTTAAAGTTCCGCTATCGACTTAGAGTTCACCCTGTAAAAATTCGACCCGAACTGTGAACTCGCGACCCCATATCTCGGCAACCCTTCGACCGATTTGGCTCATGTTTAAATTAAAAAAAAAATATTTTGTCTCATTTAATATCCGCCTAATAAGTTTCATGACGTTTCGACCAACGATACTCAAGTTATCGTCGAACAAACATTCATACATACATACAAACGTACAATACAAACGCCGGACTGTTCAAGTAGACTCGAAGGTCTTCTCTCGCTTCGCTCGCTCGTTCCGATCACGATTGTAATCGTTGTAGATGAACTAAACTATGGCCTTTGCATCTACGTAATAAGATTATTTCTAGAGCGTCTAGTGACACCTTCACAGCTGTCAGGATGGTATAGGTGCTGGGCAAGCCTACTCCATCTAAAACAATGTCCCAGGCACTGCAGCGCCGAGTGGTCTCTTCACCTATCTAGTGTGAGTGAAGGTGCCACTGGACGCTGTATAAATCATCTCATTACGTAGATGCAAAGGCCTTAGTTTTTAGTGACACCGTCACTCACACTAGATGGCTGAAGTGATCAGTCGGAAGCTGCTGCGCCATGAACATTTTTTTAGAAGGATTAGGCTTTTCCGGTACCTATACCACCCGGATAGCTTAGTCGGCCTAGCCCACTGGAAAGTGTCATACGTGTCGAGCCAATTAAGGCTCCGCATAAGGCTAACTAGCGCCACCAATGTTGAAAAAATCATATGTCCCTTCAGAAGAAGTTTCTGACAAAATCCTAAGATGAGCTTATGCGCCATGCTTTTCTAGATTTTTAAGTGTACCCAACTCAATTTCTAGTCTTAAGCTAAAAAAATTTCGATAACCGCCAAAACCGGCCGCTTTTGGCGGTTATCGAAATTTTTTTAGCTTAAAAGTAAATTTCGAAGAGGGTATCTACACTTAAAAATCTAGAAAAGCATGGCGCATAGGCTCATATTAGGATTTTTTCAGAAACTTCTTTTAAAGGAAGATATAATTTTTTTAACATTGGTGGCGCTAGTTACCGAGCCTTAAGCCGCGGGTTTCCTCAGGATACCTTCAAAGATGGTACGAATCTTGAATGTTATTATTATTAGTAGGTAGGTAATAATCGTATGAGGTAGTGGCCACCCCTGGTGTCAGAGTTTTTAGGCCACCCAAAGGGTCTCTGACATGGCTTAACGATTGTTATTAATCAACAACAACCGGGACCAACGGTTTAACGTGCCTTCCGAAGCACGGAAGCGCTCAGATATTATTGCCACTAACGGTCACCCATCCATGGACTGACCGCGGCCGTTGTTGCTACCTACCCTACCATTATTAGTAGGTATGAAGGCAGTATTCGAAAACCAGCGCTGTAGTTGAATTTCAATTACATCAAATGCTGAAATACTTCCTTTTTGTCCACAATCTGTGTTTTATCTAGTACTAGTTGTGCCCGCGACTTCGTACGCGTTTTTACACATTTGACATTTTATTTAAATTCGACTGTGGAGGAAAACTCAAAAGGAAGGTTTTTTTAACCCCCGACCAAAAAAGAGGGGTGTCATAAGTTTGACAGCTTTGTGAGTGAGTCTGTATAGGTATTTGTTTATGAGGGTGTGTCGGTCTGTGCACCGGAGCTCTTAGATGGGTAAACGATTTGGAAGCTTTAGGTTTTTTTTTTTAAATTTGAAATCAGGTTTTCTAGCGAATGTTCTTAGTTATGTTTTGTCAAAATTGGTTTAGCTATTTATTAAAAATGCTTATTTGAAGCTAAAATGTCGGGGGTATTTTAATTTAATAGTTATTATTTCTTAACTTGCGGTAGCAGGGCTCAAAAGAAAGCAATAGAATAAAATAGAATAAAAACCTTAATCTAAACAATACATTTATAAATTTAATAATAAATATGTATTGTTTATCGCCCGTGATAAGATACCAGCCCGCGTAGCATGAGACGGTGTTAGAGAGGTGTTAGGGTGTTAGGACTCTGTCCATCCCGCTCTACTCCAGTTATTACGCGAGCAGGAAGCTTAGCATAAGAATTGCTTAGGAAGTAAAGGGGTTTATATATTTCTCCCTCGACGTAGAGTGGGATAGATAAAGTAATAAGCCCATAGATAAGGTCTATGGGCTTATTACTTTATCCCGCTCAAGGGTAAACAATAGTTATTTGTTATGCAAGAATGCAAAATTATTGTTTGCGGCGAGTGCTTGTATTGAATACCGAGCGGTGTTAAAAGACCGCCAACAAAGTGGGAGACCACATATAGTCCTCATCATAACGAACATTTTTGCCCAAGGAACTATGCCTAGGAAATCAACGGTTTCCGAGATAATGAGGTTCCAAGACGGACTTTTTTTTTTTCGTTTTTTTTTTCAGAAATGTGTTCTATATTACGTTATTAACTTATCTTCTCAAGAAGCTATATCAAAATTATGAATATTTCATACAAACAACGAAGTTAATTTTGCAACCCGCAATGTATTCTGGACATCGGATAGCCTAGATTGTGCCCAGAATCAGGACTTATCACGGTCCTAAATTTGACTGAAAACTATTCAGCGGTATTCGCGTGATGAGGTAACACACAGACAGACAGACAGACAGACAGACAGACAGACAGACAGACAGAAAGACAGACAGACAGACAGACATAGACCGATTTTTTTGCATTTTTGTATTCAGTATAGTTTATTTAGTAACCCCTGCTAGTTTTTTTCTAAAAATATTCAATGTACAGAATTGACTTCGCTAGAGTTTTATTATAAGTATAGATTTATTAGATATATCTTGCATACAATGTAAAACATTTTTGGCAAATAAATATTTTTTTCAATTCCAAAAGATGCCACAGCTAAATCAATGACTGAAACACTTCAGAGCAGGCCTCGTGTACCAACAATAACCGAGTGGGGCCTAGAGACTGTAAATTAATTAAAATGTTAGAGAATTTCTTCAGCTTAATTTGATAAACTTAACTATTAACAAAGCGCGGACCAACGAAAGTTAATGAGCGGATAATGCCCTAAAATGGTTATTTGATATTACTCTAGAGATTCTCGAGTACTATGATGAAATGTTTTGTGAACAATGCAGCTTTACACCGTGCGCGGACGAACAGATATTAATTGCAGAAGCGATAAAAATAAAATAAAACGGACGTAACATCATTCAGAATTTTTATCAATACACACAAAAAATCCTGGGTTGTAAATCCTAAAAAAAATATTGAAAATGACCTATATCTATTTTAATTCTAAAAATTGCTAATTCTGTGATTTTATTTGAAAAATAGCTAATTCTGTGATTTTATATTAAATCTTTGCACAAAATGACGCAAAGAAAATTTTTTGTTTTCAATGGCGGTGTTAGTGTATTTTTTCATCCATGACTGTCCGTGAAGCATAGGCAACATTGGGCGCGGTCAGCCCATGGATGGGTGACCGCTAGTGGCAATATCTGAGTGTTTCCGTGCTTTGGACGGCACGTTAAGCCGTTGATCCTGGCTGTTGTTGATTACCATCGTTAAGCCATGTCAGAGGCCCTTTGGGCGGCTCAAAAACTCTGACACCAGGGGTGGCCACTATACCCTCATACGATAACCTAACTAACCTATCGCTCAAATACCAACCGCCACCGAAATTTCCTCGTCTGCGGTGGGCCTTACTATCAAAGTTATTTAGAACACTAGCGAACCCCTGGAGGCAAAGCTTAGATTCCCAGCTGCCTAGTCTTTTGATATGACGCTGTACCGGCATAATGGTATGGTGAAGCTAAATTCGATCCCCTGATAGCTCTGGTGCAAAATTACTACGTTTAATTGCATTTCTGATAGTGATACATTTTGAAACAAGTCTCGATAACAATATGGACAATGCAAATAACATCTGGACAGACCTACTCAGATTTCAAATCCTAGAACCTACAAATAAATCTCGCTTAAGGCTGGAAGATAGCAGCGTGGCGGGAAATTCAAAATTTTTACAGTTTTTTTACATTTTGTAGCTAAACTGAGCTACTTTTGTTTAGCGAATTTTGAAAACTGTGAAAATTTTGAATTCCGTTTTTTTTCTTCTGCTGGATTAAATTCGTACGTTTGTTCTTATTTATTTGACAGCCCGTCCAACGCATCCAAAAATAATTAATATAAAAAATGTGTAGTGCTTACGAAAGTTTAAGTTGTAAAATCCGAAAAGAAGATAATAATATGATTTGTTATAATAGGCGGTGCTAGTGGACGGGATACCCTCGTCTTAAGAAAGACCAAGAAAGTGTCCACTACGGATTGGCAGTTATCGCGTTTAGGGTAGGTATTATAGGCATAATGCTCAGATGCTCAGGTTTCCTCACAACGTTTTCCTTCACAGTTGGTAGGTACCATGACAATATTAGTGACAGTTATGGATCGACCTACTTGCACGTAAGTGATAACTATCACCCCCTCCTACTCGGAATAACTAAGCAGCTCTTTCCCCAAGTGTTGATTTTATGACGGCTCATCATCTCTGCCAGATTGATAAATTGGTTCAATAAATCCTTGACGTCAGCTCTAGACGATCGCTACAGTAGCAACAGTTGCTGGCTTTTTATTCACCTTTATATCTTGGAAACTAATATTCATGATGGAAATAAAATTATTTGGAATGATTACCATCTTTTTTTCCAAAAAATAAAGCATTACAATGATGAATTAAAAAAACCGAGTAAATATTAGGTATTATTGATAAAAAACCACATCAAGAATACAAAGAATACTACTGGTCTTACCGACTAATAAACATAACTATGTTGCAACGGCTACTATATAAAAAAATGCTCGGGCCCCAAAAATAAATTACACAAAAGTAATATCACGAAATCCGTCCCTAACACCGGACGCATTAAATAAATACCTACGGGCCAAGAGTGGATCCTTGAGGCACCCCAGTATCGTAATTCATTAGACCATCAACAAACATAAAGAGATTGTTCGGGAAGCATCGGTCTGCTCCTCCGGGAATACACAGAGTGGAGGCGTGGGCGTAACCAGGGAGGGATTAGAGGGTATGTGAAAATGTAACTTAGTGCCGTAAGATCAATCACAGTTTAAACTCAGACCTTAGATTAAACCTCGCATTTTGTATGAAAATTAATCGACAGACAGGGTTTAAACTATCCTTTTTGGTTTAAACTGTGATTGATCTTATGGGCCTTAGCCGACAAAATACAATGTGCACTCAAACACAAATATTTTTATTCAGTATTCAACAAATACATTACAAAAAGTAAAAAAGTCACGATATACATTAAATTAATATTAATATCTAGCTACTTTTTTTGTCCAGCTTCACTAGTTCTGATCGTTTATTTCAGTGTTTGTAAATCTTTTTTTGACCCCCCACCCAAAAACAGGGATATTATAATTTGACTGCTATGTTTGTGTGTATCCCTGTCTGTCTGTCTGTCGGGATGTATGTGTGTGTGTCTGTCTTTCTGTGTATCTGTCTGTGGCACCTTATCTCTTAAACGGGTGAACCGATTTGGAAGCGGTTTGTTTTAATTAGAAGCGAGGTTTTCTAGCGAGTGTTGTTAAACCTTATAGGTGCTAAGATAGAAATCAAATTAATCACATTAGAGAGAGCACTATTAGCAACGAGAACTCCCGTGCATTGTGTAATGTACACAATATGCACGGAAGAAACCACACTACTTACTGGTAACAAGAACTACTATCCAGTGCAAAGCCACTCTCCCCTAAGTACAACCCTGGCAGTAAGGGGTGACTTGACAGATGACAGGCTATCCTTCCACATCGGAAAATGTTTGTCATACTATTAGTAAAGAAAACATCTTGGTTTCGCCCATCCTCTTATATTGCAGCCTTTCTTTGTCTTCGGGTAGAGGATTCAATTAATGGATTGCTTCGCTCTAATGGCTTGAGAGGTATTGCTCTTTGCGTTATTAATTCTATGTTACATTGTGGAGATGTGATTGTTGAATAAAATAATATAATCTAGGTACCTACCTATCTAGGGCAGCCACGGAATGGTAGCCTAGAATGGGTCGACGGTCGGTAGGTAGACCTATATATTTTCATGTTGTTATCCATAACAGCTTGCAAAATATACTCGCTGAAAAAAAGCGCGCCGTCTTTTTTTTTCAACAAAATAATCTTCAAAACGTTTATTAATATTAATACAAAATTGGCTGTGTGTGTTAGATAGCTCTCACCAAATTCGGAGGTTCTATATGAGCACTTTTTAGATTAATTTAGTTAGTGTAGGTACCTATTTATTAAAGGAATCGAATTTGTACATTTTGCTTTGCGCGCGGCTTCGATCAAGGATAAAACTAGATACAACATAGAACTCTGAAATGTGTCTGGAAAAATAGATGTCCAAATTGCCTTTGGGAGCTTATTTGCTCGTAGTCTATGCAATTAAAGTAAAACTGTACACTAATGCAATAAGGTTGACATTCGAATATTAGACGTATGGTCGAAATTATGTTTCGTATTGTTCTATTGCTGATATCATTTGTTTCTGTGGGGACAAGTTTTTATTGTGATTTTATACGTAATGCGGATTCTATGGGATTTAGTTCTGTGGCGCGCGGCCTAATTCCTTATGTACTCAAAATAGTACCTACGAGTACGTCTTATCTTAGCATGTCAGTAAGTGCATTTTAAATGAATGCTGTCAACCAAGCTCAAAACTGAAAATCAAATGAAAAACTTACTTATTGAATTAAATGTAAAGCCATCAATTAAATTGCTAATTAATTTTCAGTTCAATGGTCCTCTGTGGTTTTGTCTGCGAACTTTACCAAAATACATTAATTGTTTTCATAACTCGCTCAATGCATGACTTTGTTCTCCTATAGACAATTAGGCTCTCAAAAAGTTCTAACTCAAGTATTTCAACGCAACAGTGCACTTCAGTTTAATTTTATTTCAAAGACTGTGGATCAGTTTGAGTAACTCGCGTGTTATAGAAGAGTGTACCTACCAGTCAACATAGCTGTAAAGGCTAAGATCAAGAATTTTTATATCATTGAAACGTTATTGATGGGCACAAAATAATTGAGTACTTTTCTATATTATTCCCAATTACTTACCTAATAATCGAAGTCGCGGCAAACCGAAACGAGGTAGGTCTCGCACTCACACACCATCCGTTCAGTTGGAGGTCGTCTGGGTGTGAGCTCTTGGTCTTGTTGTGTACTGCTTCTCCAGGGGCTTCAGCCCCAGGTCTTTGGTTACCATTCATGGCGTTATTGGCATGTTAGGGCTCCGAGCTGTTGGAGCAACACAGCTGGAGGAGCTCTCTTGGGTATGGACGTCTCTCTTCTGGCCGGTCGTAGTCGGGGGCGATGTGATGGAGTTGCCGGTGCCACACTGCTCAAGCCATCCTTTCAGCTTAGTTGGCAATGGCATACAGGAAAGACTAGATCCATACGTGCGGAGCAATCTAGGTTTCCCTCACGATGATGTTTTTCTCCGCCGTCAGTAACTGAGAATCCCCCCAACTGAGAAAATTAGCGTATCTTCCCAGGTACAGCCTACCAAAACGTAATAACACATATGGTACACGAACATGGGAAAATATATTACCTGATATATTTAATACATTAACTGATGAAACAATAGAAAAAATGTGTAATAAGCCCCAACATTGTAAAAAAATCATGAAAGCCTTGTATCTTAATTTGTAAACTATTATAAAATGAGGAATGAATACGGTGGCAGATAAACCTTGTAAGGTTTTCGTCCGCCGATAATTATGTAAAAAATGTTTGTAAACCAATAAGGATTAATAAAAACCTTTTAAAAAAAAAAAGTACACAATACGTAATAAGAATACTACTACTAAGGCCTTTGCATCTACGTAATGAGATAATTTATACAGGGTCCAGTGGCACCTTCACCCACACTAGATGGGTGAAGAGACCGCTCGGCGCTGCAGTGCCCGGGACATTGTTTCAGATGGAGTAGGCGTGCTCACCACCTATACCATCCTGACAGCTTAGTCAGGCTAGCCCACAGGAAAGACAAGTCAATCCGTGTGGGGCCAACTAAGCCGCGTAATAAGAAATTTGCAAACTTTGATGAGGCATCCTTCCACCAAAGAATGAACAGTGGGCCATAGATCTTTACATTTAACGAGGGGCGGTACTTTAGACCGGATATGAAATTCTCCCCAGCACAATGAATAACGCTCCGTCCTGAGTGACCGTTCCTGCGACATAGAGATACACGGAAGGTCTTTCTGTCACGTAAATATCATCAGCATAATATCATCTTCGAATCAGCTCATCGCAGTCTTCTTTTTATTTTGTCAAACACATCTTCTACTTCTAAAGCCACCAAGCTACTGGGTCATCATCAGTACTGACCGATCAGAATATAGGCAGCTGTTTAGACAGCAGAATGTACAGTTGCTGTCTACTGGGTGGTCAGTACGTGGCCTGATAAAACCAGGTTTTATAAAATGGCAATGGCAAATAAAATATTTTACTGACCGTACCTTCATGGAAACGGTTCAAACACTGAAACCTCAATACAGTATACACCGTGGAATTTTAGTGGTTTTAAAGCCGAAGGTATTTAGTTGCGCTCGTGATTCTGAGCCAAATTCCAAAATTTTACTTCAAAACAAGCGAAAAAAAAAACACTTCCCAATACAAACGGCTTTCGCCAATCGACACCATTTGTATGGAGAAGCGAATTTTTTTTTCGCGCGTTCTGGAATGATATTTTGTAATTAGGCTCAGAATCACCAGTGCAACAAAATACCTTCGGCTTTAAAACCACTAAAATTCCACGGTGTAGATATCTCAATACAAGGATGAATGGTGAGTAGGCCAGCGTGCACGTTTGCGTCGCTTTCCCGGAATATCATACTTGGACAGCGTTCTGTGACTCTCCTACCTTCAGACCATCGACGTAAACCAAGTAGACCGGTACTGAACCCCCAAAAGTGGCAGAGGCGATTGAGGCACAACGTACACACGACAGCACGCCGGCGCTTACACGCTAGCACTCTACTCGATTACGTTAGGGGCGACTTTACAACAATAGTGTACAGTCTGACGTGCTGTTGTGTGTACCTACTTGGGTCTAGTCGCACGCGGGCAAAAAAGGTGGCGCGCTGAGATGAGCCCAATCTTCGCAGCGCGCCACCTTTTTCTGGCTTCTGTCTTTCGCTTATAGGTTTCTCTTTCACTCGCGTCACTCAATGAGTCTTAAAACACTCCAACTTATAACACCCCTCTTTTTGGGTCGAGGGTTAGAAAGGAAAAACGCCGAACTTGAAAACCTGATGGCCGAGCCCAACATAATCGGAGAGACTAAATCTGCAAGACTTGGCTCGGTCACGTAGAAAGAATGGGAGAGGATCGGGCAGCTAAAACACCATACGAAGGGCAACCTTCTGGACGTCGACCAGTTGGACGTCCCAAGTATCGCTGGACTGACGAAGTCTCAAAGGACTTGCGCGAACTCCAGGTGTAAGATTGGAGAGAAGTGGCGCAGGACAGAGAGATATTTTGGTTGCGGAGGCCAAGATCCACTTCGGGTCGCTGAGCCAGCGTAGTAAGTAAGTAAGAAGTTAGAAAGGAACGCAGCTTCCGTACTCACCACTTCTGGGATCTTCCAGAAACGAATGAAATTCTTATGCAAATACTCAGCCCCTTTATTTACCGGTCAGGTTGAGGTTTTTCGGGTAGAAAGAAATCTGCGGACTTTGTGATTGGTATTGCTTTTGTGGGAAAGAAATTAGGGGAATCTTTTGAGCCTATGATTCAGACGGGTTTGGTCGATTGGTTGTAAACGTGGACTTTACGGTTTGATGTTTGGTATATTTTAAGGAAACTGAAAATTGTTATTGAACGAGCAAGCGAAGAGAGAAAAGTTCTCCGAGTCTACCTGAACAATCCGTGGTTTGTATGTATGAATGTTCATTCGATGAGAACTTGAGTAAATAATTTGGTAGGTAGGTTAATTAAATTAAAAGAAATTTTAAGTTCGAACATGAGCCAAATCGGTCGAGGGGTTGCCGAGATATAGGGTCGCAAGTTCATATTTCAGGCTATTCTATCCCTATTCACATCTTCAACTTGGCTAATCTAGCTCAATAGATAGCAGTGGTCTTTTGAGCTGTCAACGCTCCATACGGTCCATCACGTTAAAATAAGGCCTTTGCATCTACGTAATGATATGATTTAGTAGGCATCAAGTGGTACCTTCACTCATACATACTAGATAGACGAATTAACGACTAAGATGCTGGGTTGTTTTAATACTATCAAGTTGCTTCAATAATGCTTCAGTATACAACTCGTTGATTTCGCGTTTGCCATTCCCCTGCCCCAATGTTATGAGCTTCTCTAGACTATGCCTGGGCGACCGCATTGTGTTCACGGCATTACTTTTATATTGCGAGCAAAAGCAAGCTACAAAATGATCATTTCCAACCGTCTTACGCTCAATTTCCACCAAATAAAGCGAACTTTCATTCGGGTCGAAATCAAGCCGTCAGCTGAAGCGCTGTAGCGCTGGATGGCAACAGTTTTTATTACACCCTGATTGATTGCCAGTTGGACCACAAACTAAGAAGACACAGGGAGCCCGGCCTTGCTTGACTATCGTTTCGTTTTGAATAAGAACTGAAATAGTTATTTTTTATGCAAGGATACAAAACTATTTTTTGTAGCGAGTACTTGTATTCAGACGCACGAGACGCAAATAAGATTGCATCCGTGCGAAACACACAACTTTTCATCTCACAATGGATATTGTTATGTTAGCTGCACCAGAAAACAATAGACAACTAGCTAGGTACATAAAATACTGTTGGTATTTCAATTAGCTTAATAATTTATGCGACATAATTCTCGTCGAATTCTTTTCGCGCCGCGAAAGAAATCGTGGTACGCATCATAGACGCTGTATTGTCCAAAATATCCACCGTAAAAATAACCTTTTTAAAATGTCAAAAAACAAGATTGTTCATTTCAATTAGGGCTATTTTAATTGATGTTTTGACGCTCAAAGGTTAATTGGATTTAATTTTCTTAGAGAATAGAGGCGCTGGTCTGGTATTCTGTGTGTTTCCATTTCGCTTCGGCACCATCTTCTCCGGAGCGCAAAGTTTCCGCGCTTCCTTCTCTATCAAACCATTTGTTTTGTTTTCGTTTTGCTGATGAATGCAACTGTTGCTGGCCTTTTGTTTCAAGCTTGAGATCTCTTTTTGAGAACTGTCTTTTCTTTTACACACAACTTTACTATTTTGTTAGCAGCAGGATGGACGGGAAATAAGGAATGAGAAGAGTATTAGAAACAGTCAAGTTCTTACCTATTTCAAATTGGCCCCACATGCGTATAAGGAAAAAGCCGCCTCAAAATACGTTTGTTACTTAATCATCTGAGAGCAAAACTTTGAGATTTTTTTACACATTTCACATTTTAAATGTAGGTGTACACATGTTCGCACGTTGGACTGTACACTTTTGGTGTAAAGTCGCCCGTAACGTAACCGAGTAGATTGCTAGCGTGTAAGGGTTGACGTCCTGTCGTGTGTACAACAGCTGCATCATATTTTTATTTCCGAAAAGTGAACCCCAGTTGAATTAGGCTCGGATTATTACAGCATTAGTAACAGTATTGTAAAGATTTTTATAAGATAAAAATTTTCGCTGGAGACTATCACGGGTTAGTGCTTTAGAAAAAACAAAAAGTCATAACAGGATTGTCATGCTTCAGTATGACCTGGAAATAAGGAAGCCTGAGCTTAAACTTATTGTAATATAGGTCAGGAAATACTAGGAAGTATGTTATACCCCTCAAAATAAAGGCCTTTAACGAAAGGGTTACCAGATCAAACAGAGCTCAATAAGTCAACATGTCTGTCCTCATGCAACACAAACTTAACTTCGGTACCTACGGCACATGATCTAAGTTGAGGCAAACAATTAAAGTCCAATTCGAGACCCTCGTCCCATATTTGTGACGGCACGAACTTGTACAAACTTGTCGGCTTGAGGCGTGCAAATTGCGGGGGCAGTTGTGCCCCCGCCTACATCCTGAAATGTAAGGTCACAAACCAACACCTCACGGTTTTAATGTCAAAATTAATAGGAATAACATTAATTTTAGCACAATTAGTAGCAGCTCGTGCAGCGAGGCAAGCTGGGCATAGACTTGTATTGAGGTGTCTGTATTATCCAGCATAAGAAGAGTTTCAATGGACGATCAGTACCATACTTGAACGGCTGCCGCATGCGCCACACCGTTACAATCGGTCCACTCCTACTATAAAGCAATCCTGTTTAGTTGGCACCACCTGTGGCGAGGAAGATCGAAGCTTATAACATGCTTTGTCTCATTGGAACGGACTAGTTTTTAGATAATTACTAGCTGACCCGGTGAACTTCGTATCACCTGAAATAGTTTGACTCTCCGCGTCAAAAATGGCGATTCCAATACAAAATGACCAATTTTTATTTCTTCCGTTTTTCAGCTAATCCTTGAACTTTTCCCATATTTCTTTGCTTTTAAACCTACCCTGATCAAGCCGTTTCTTAGTTTTAGCGAGACTAATGCACGGCGATTCATTTTTATATATATAGATAGATAGATATTTGTTCAGGAGTACCCACGACAAGTACCGCTGTACCGCTACCTCAAGGTTTGTTTCGGTGGTGTTGACCTTTGGCTGAAATGGAAACTACTAATTACAGGTCACGCAAACTGAACCAAAAACTAGTTTGACTTACTTATTTTTAATGTTAGGTACATTTCTGGGCTAATTTCGCTATCGGAACGGACGATCGATCACGATAAAAACGACGGTGTTAAGTAAGCAAGGATCACTTCAGTGGTTTCACGTAGAGGTAGGGTAATTAGTTTGGGCAAGTTAAAAGTAAGAAGTGTACGATTGTTCATGTCCCACTACCTGGGCTTCTATCTATATACCTTCTATCTGAGAGAGAGGGTATTATGGCCGGGTTTCCTCACGAGTTTTCCTTCACAATTAGCTAAAGGTATTATGATTACTGGTAAAAAGAAGATAACTGTGTCTCTTGTTATTTACATTAAATTTATTCGGGGCTGCGATGTTTCTGTATGGCGATTTTCAGTATGTTTCATGAGTCGTAATCACAAACTTTCGTTATAAGATTTTTCTTCACTGTAAACTTTCGTTGACACGTAATTCGAATTTTCGAGTTTCGGCACCAAGTAGAATTATAAGTAAAGTTGTTATAAGTTTTAAAATAAACAAATTCATAGGTACATGCCCGAACCAGGGACCTCAAACGCTTGTCTTCCCACTGGGCTACCAACGACGAAAATTGTAACGCTATGAACGGTCAGTGATCTTACTGTTCGTCTCCCTATGACTGACATAGGTTAATGAACATGTGTAAAGTATCTCAGTTAGACCGTATCTGGCAGCTCACTAATTGTTGACAAGAGCGCGTAAACTTGCGTCCCAAAGTTACCCTGCGGCGCACGCGGTGTTCGAATTCAGGGGGCTAATACTCGGGAATCTCGCATGCGACACATCCCGAAGGAAAAATATTATTTTGCGGCAAATGTCACATCTCCTATTCTCACGAAGTCATCCTCGACATAAGGCATCGTCATGAGTCGAGTGGTCGGGAGCAGTCGAGATCGAAATGACGTGAGAATTTTCCTTCGAGATGTGTTGAAAGCGAGATTCCCGATAATTAGCCCCCAGAGCGAGGAAAGGGACTGAGTCTATCGGCTTCCTTATGACAACCATGCGGTTGAAAATATTTTTGATACATTTAAGGCGCCGTGCATATTGAGTTAGCGCGCCAGCGCGCAAAGAAAAATGCACAAAATCGATTCTTATATCAGATACACAAAAAAAGCCGATTTTATATTTTCACAGGATGTAATTTTGCTGCCGCTATAACAACAAATATTAAAAAACAAAATAAAATACATATATTTTAAGGGGGCTCCCATACCACATTGCCCATACTAACTTGATTTATTTGCCGTTTTTATAAATAATCCTTCGTGGACGAGTCCGACTCGCACTTGGCTGTTTTTTTTTTAATGTAGCCTGTGTGATGTCCCACTAGTGCATGTTGTGTTATCATTATTATTAATGATTGCTCAAGGGCTTTCCCCTTAAGCAATGACAAGACAGGATTCCGAAAGTTGAAGCGCCTTGTCAAGTAGTCTGAAAAGCACACTAGCTCACCAGGCAACGTTTCGGTTGGCATTAATAGTCGTCGACTCAAGATCGAACTCAAGTAGGTGATCTCAGAAAAGTCAAATGCTAATGTCAAACCTTGGCTAATGTCAATGTCAATCTAAAGATAGTGTCTATTAAGGTGGGGCGATAGCAACGTGGCGGGAAATTCAAAATTTTCACAGTTTTTTACATTTTGTAGCAAAACTGAGCTATGTTTGTTCAGCAATTTTTCGTTCGCGGCAATTTTTCGTTCGTGGCAATAAAATAGTATTGTTTTCATTATTGTAAACAACAGAACAACAATAATTCAGCCGATTATGTGTTCTGGTCTACGAAGCAGTGGCACTGCCCAAAAAACTTGTCGTAGACCAGAACACATAATCGGCTGAATTATTGTTGTTCTGTTGTTTACAATAATGAAAAGAATACTATTTTATTGCCACGAACGAAAAATCGCTGAACAAAAATAGCTCAGTTTAGCTACAAAATGTAAAAAAACTGTGAAAATTTTGAATTTCCCGCCACGTTGCTATCGTCCACCCTTAATATGCTGACAGCTACTCAAGTTTGACATTAGCCAAAGCTTGACATTAGCATTTGATTTTTCTGAGTTCACCTACTCGAGATTAATCTCAAGTAGGTGATCTCAGACGACTATTAATACGACCCTTATAATTATTGACATAGGACCGGCCGGCCCAGTGGGCAGGATCCTCCGGCGAGATATGACACACACTCGTTTATTTTGGGCAAACAAAATTGGTTCCCAGTGATAACTAATTTGGTAAGAAGGTTTTTGACCAGACCAAGCCGGACCAAAGAGTCGCCAGGAGTGTAAGAAGACCATAAAACTACAAGGTGTTACAAAAGATCCTAACTCTTTTTACCTGGTGTTAGGGATCACAAACAACATTTTTTTTGCTCTCTGACGTTCCATTGATTTTTAAATAAATCAAATGTGAACTCTGTGGGGTAGGTAAAAGAAGGAATCCACACAAAACTTGGCGACTACGAAACCGTTCGAATTTCAAACCCTGAAAGTTCAGGATAGAAGCCTCAGCGTTGGTTGTTGAGGGTTATTATTTAGATTGCAGTCAATTATTACGTAATTGTGAACCTCTTTAAACTTGTGATAGTGCCCGCTTATGTACACTAATGTACTCTTAGCTTGTGCAAATAATTGTGGAAAACAACACAAAATCAAAATTGAACTAAAACTTTTGTAAGCACTTTTTTGTATTTTGTATTTTGTAAACGGTTACACTTATTTTTATTTATGTCGGTAAAGCCGACTATGTTCAGTCCTCATTCACACTCACACCTTAATCAAGGAGCCCTTGCGACGCTGTGAGCGTCTGACTGCAGACTACAAAATAATACAGGGTAATTTTAAAATAAATTTATTCCTGAAACACGTTGCAGGCAGCGCAGGGCAGGAAATGGTCCAAATGTAGATAGGTAGGTAATCGTACCTATGGGTATTAGAGTTTTTGGCCTGATTCGTAATAGGTAACTGCTTATGTTTTAAAGTTTAAAAAAACAAATAAAATGCACCAAAAATTAAGCCACCAAAATGAATAAAAACCATAAAATCGTACCAATTTATTTCGATAACTTTATATCTACTAAGTACCAATCTAAAGAACGCCATTTTCAATGCCTTTTCTTTCGTCAGTGTGCCGTTTTTCCCGCCATTCTTTATTCAGGAATATTAATTTTTCAAATCTCCATCGAATACATTGTTTTGTAATTCCAAAATGGCGTCAACATCTCCAGGCGCTGAGGCGTTAGCACGGGACGAACGCTTAAAAAATGGAGTTAGGAGAAAAGTTTTTGGTATAGCGAAAGGAGATAATTATCACTCTATTAAATTTTCGGCACATATCGCCCATTCCGCCAATTCATCTCCCATTCATCGCCCACAAAAATGCGCCACATACCTATTATCGTAAACATGTATCTATAAATTCCACCTACGGGTATCGTATACAAACGTGCCCAATTTAAATTAGTTAAAATACACAATTGTACTAACATAAGTAGACTAAGTAAATCAAATTGTTACTAACACTATGGATACTTGCGTCAGAAATAAATTAATTTAATTGAATGAACATTGAACGTCGAATCTACCTAAATTGATGTTATCAAAAGTCAAAAAAGTATATAACGTGTTACAAAACGTTCTAACTCTTTTTACAGGGTGTAACCT
This sequence comes from Zelleria hepariella, assembly GCA_949319315.1. Taxonomy (NCBI): domain Eukaryota; kingdom Metazoa; phylum Arthropoda; class Insecta; order Lepidoptera; family Yponomeutidae; genus Zelleria; species Zelleria hepariella. The sequence goes on along the minus strand of OX439386.1, from coordinate 874,482 downwards.
AGTGGTCAACAGGATGTCAAATCTGTCAAAAAAGTTGAAAAAAACAATTTTTATCTTATAACCTCAAAATTAAAAAAAAATCATAACTTTTTTGTTTTTGGTACTAGCTCAAATTTTAAAATATGTTTGTGTGTGTAGGTGCATTTACATAGCTTTGAGTTGTTAAAACACTGTGAAAGTTAATGAAAACAATATTTAAAAAATACTTTTCTCCCGCCACAGCGTTCACATTTTATTAATTTAAAAATCAACGGAACGTCATAGAGCAAACAAATATTTAGGTTGTGATCCCTATCACCGGGTGCTATTACCCTGTAAAAAGAGTTAGGTACTTTTGTAACACCTTGTATAAACTAAATGACTTCATTACTCTACTACTAAGTATCTTTCTATCTATCTATGTCAAAATTGGCTTAGCCATTTCGGTACCGTCACAAGGGCGTAAGGTGAAACATGTATTCACTGATCATTTCTTTTCTGTTATACAATAATTCTTTTAGTAGGTAACGGAACGGCCAAGCCACATATTATTTTGACTAAGGTGTAGAGTTTGTGAAGTTAGGGCTTGTAGATTTAGGGCGTTTAGAGCTAGAAGCTTGGCTCTACATGAGATCTGATAACTTTTTGACAGTGCGGGATTTATGGTCTCGTCTTGGCAACATTTTACATGAAAATGTTTTTGGTAGGATCTTCTTTTCTCTCTCTTTCTGAGAAAAGGCCTTCGCTCAATGAGTGGGACATGTACACCTGTACATGATCATCATCATATACAGTTAACAGTCCAATCTAACGACAAGTTTCAGTAGAGTGAATGGACTATTGCATTTAAGTGAATGGCGGGTCCTATAAAGGAGACCATACCAGGCCGCAAGGCGGATGACATCCGCGAATAGGCGGGTTACGACTGGACGAGAAAGGCAGCAAACCGCCAACAATGGAATTTTTTGGGAGAGGCCTATGTTCAGAAATGCCCCAACAGAGGCTGCCAATGATGATGAATGGACTAAGGCCCGGTTTCTGAATTGAAAATTCTACTGAGCATATACTTAACTATCGTTCTGTCACGCTCTTTTGTGAGAAATCTGCAGAGACAGAAGGATACTTACCCATTTGCTTAGCGAATTTCTCAATTCAGAAACCGGACCTATATCGACTACATTATTATGGACTAATTATTAACCTTCAGACAGGTCCACAGGGTTGTTAGTTGTCTTATACCTATTTTAATTTCCGGCATTTCGCCGCTAAGGATTAGAGGGAAGGCGTTCTTTTTTATCAAACCTATTTATTGGAGTTTCTTTGTTTCCAACTTTGAAGTCCTTTGAAACATTATTGTGATAAAGGAAAGTCTTATTCAAGGTCGATCTCATTTCATTCTAATTTAACATAAACAATGTCAAATGGCTTCGTTGTAATGCCATTACGTCACTGTTAAAAAATCAACTGAAGGCTGTTTGTATTTGAAATATGGTGTTCGAATATACAAGGTGTGACAAAAGGTCCTAACTCTCTTCACAGGGTAGTAGTATCCGCTGATACATCCCAAATTTTTGCTCCATGACGTTTTGTTGAAATTTAAATAAATAAAATGTGAGCGCTGTGGCTAGAGAAAAATATTTTTAAAATGATAATAATGGTTTTCATTGATTTTCACTATGTTTTGTGAACTTAAAATGTGTTTAAATTTTAAATATTTCCAAAAACAATAAACTTTTGAACGTTGTTTTCAATTTTGAGGTAAAAACATTAAAATAATTTTTTTTTCAACTTTTTTTTTACACAAATATCTTCCTGTTGTTGTATGCTGTAGGACGGTCCTGCAAAAAAAGTTAGGACCTTTTATAACACCTTGCAGTAGAGTCAACGACATGTTGTCACTACCCCATACGATTACCTCCCTCCAACCACAGGCTGAGATATCAATGTCAATATTGAGTAGTAGCTGTCAGCATATTAATAGAGACTATCTTGAGATTGACATTGACATTTAATTAGCCAAGGCTTGACATTAGCATTTGACTTTTCTGAGATCACCTACTTGAGTTCGATCTTGAGTCGACCACTATTAATGCCACCCTAAGACGCGTGTCGTAAGCAAACTCGCGTCGAAGCTACCTTGTCAAAGTAAGGTACAGTACATTTTCTATTTACTTTGACAAGGTTCCATCCCATTCTCATCGCGCGCGGACCATACTGTGATCACTTTTGACCACTCGGTTATACAAAGGCTCTCGCGGCAACTTTATGAAGATACGCTTTAAAAACTGCCTACTTTAATACCAGTTCATAAATTCATTTCAAACGACCAGGGTCTGAAGCAAAGTACCTTTCGTCTACCTACATTTCCTTTGTCGAAAATGGCCTCTTCTTTTTATGAAAATCGTAACTTTCCAGTGCAAACTTTTTATGGCATAACATTACAAGGGTTTGCATAAAATTAATTTTGACCATCAACGGTATCATTTACAGTACTCGGAAAAGCAAAATTATACATTCAAATAACATTTTAAAAACATTGAGAGGGAGATACGGCTTTTTACTGTCCAGTGTTACCAGATGGAGGGGAATCCCTCCAAAGAAGACCAGTCGAATTGGGCTCAAAACTCAAAGTCCTGGCCAACGAAAAATAACATTTCCAAACTGTTACGCATATCGTCCAGAATATTTGATCCCACCTACATTTTCATGTAAAATGGTGCAGACCATACACCTCGCAATGTCCAAAATGCTATCAGATCTCATATAGAGCCAAGCTTCTAACTCTACACGCCCTAACTTTACAAGCCTAACTTCACAAACTCTACATCTTAGTCAAAATATAATGTAACAAGAATAAATAAAACAAACGGGGTGAGCTAAATAAAACCGTTTAAAAACAGACCAAGCGTTTCAAGAAAAGGTAGGTAGTGAGAAAAGGTAGGCTTCGAGAAAAGGTAGGAGCTTCGCTCACTCATCTTGGCAGACACTAGGGCATCAAAACAGTGCAGACCACAGAACACGTTATGTGGTGAAGCCTATTAGCTTAGCTCCTACCAGACATTGAAAATCTGAGCTATAGTGGAGGGAAATTGGGGGACCAATATTATTTTTGGCACTCTGTTTTCGAAGAGAAAAAACTGGGTTTCCATTGTAAAGTCGCTGTAGATATTATAACCTAAATCAAAATGCTAAAAAGATAACTCATGAAAAAATATGGAACCGTAGACGATGACGCGGGTGAAGTTACGTATCCAGTAAAAGAAGCTATTTAAAATAAAAAAATATTATGAAACAAATGTTTTGCGGGGGATTTTGGGGAAAGTTTGGGGGAAACGTGAGAGGTTATCTGGCATCACTGTTACTGCCTGCCCATAGGGCTTCTTGGCTGTAAAAATCATCTGCTATCTCGCCAGTTTTAATGTACGGGAAAACAAATTTTATTCCCTTATTATGTTTGCTAAAATGGATTTACGGTCGACATAATTTTAAGTGCGCCTAGTAATTTTTAATTTGTGCTTCTTACCGTGAAGGAGATAGGGCTTTTTATGTCCTTTTGTTTTAGTTGTCCTTATTAAAAGCCGTAAATATTATCTTTTTACTACATTGCGTCATTTTTATCGCGTTTCCACATCAATTTAGGAACAGAGTAGCTACCACGAGTGCGAAAAATCTGTGCCGGAAGTCTGCCGGACGTCTCTCATGTATTCTAATACTAATAATTATGGTAGTAAGGTTGTTTATCCAACTTATCTCTTTCAGTGACAGTGACAGCAAGCACTCGTGGTAGCTGCTCTCACTGCTTTGAATTTGTTCTGTGAAAACGGCTCATTTCCAGCACTCCATTTTCTGACGCTGTACAGCACACAGATAGCCATTTAATAATCATTTAAAAAAATCACTAGTAATCACTACCTACGTATGACACTGGTATGACAACTGGAGTGCAAAACATATATACGTAGTGTTTACATGGATTTAATTGTAACATTCTGCATACGCCGGGTTAAGGGTGGACGATAGCAACGTGGCGGGAAATTCAAAATGTTCACAGTTTTTTACATTTTGTAACTAAACTTAGCTATTTTTGTTCAGCGATTTTTCGTTCGCGGCAATAAAACAGTATTCTTTTCATTATTGTAAACAACAGAACAACAATAATTTAGCCGTTTATGTGTTCTGGTCTACGACAAGGTTTTTTGGGCAGTGCCACTGCTTCGTTGTTTACAATAATGAAAAGAATACTGTTTTATTGCCGCGAACGAAAAATCGCTGAACAAAAATAGCTCAGTTTAGCTACAAAATGTTATAAACTGTGAAATTTTTGAATTTCCCGCCACGCTGCTACCTTCCAGCCTTAAATCTGTGTAATCCACCCGGAAATTTAATTGTATGGTTGTTGTTGAAATCAGCGTTAGATCTTTTGATTTGAGGTTATACTTTTCAGTGGAAGCCATTAGCCCCTAGATCGATATAACAGTGGCCTTGGCAGTAAGTAAGGCTGTATGTATCGTTATTGATTGCTCCGTATTTTTTCGACGACGTTGATAGATCGGCTTCCAGTTAACAATCTGCTTTTAATGTGTAACTTTGGCGTCATTTAGTTTTCCCTCTTTAGGCCCTAAATTCAGGGTCTTTTCATTTCACTTTAACTCTAGCACTAATGCCTAGTTTTTTCGCTGCTTTTGGCGTCAAGGCTAAAAATAATGCCTCCAAATAACTTTTCCTTTAACTCTTAATAAACTCGTGGTAGTGTAGATCATACAAACATACAATATAAAAACATACATACAAGCGGCGGATTGTTCCAGTAGACTCGGAGAACTTCTCTCGCTCGTTTAAATATGTATATTAAAATTAAGTTAAAAAATCGTCAAGGCTAAAAACAAGGCCTTCACATCACTTTTACTTTAACCCTTAAAAAGCTAGTGGTAGTATAGATAATACAAACATACAATATACAAACATACATACAAGCGCCGGATTGTTCCAATAGACTCGGAGAACTTTTCTCGCTCGTTCAAATATATGGATATTACAATTAAGTTAAGAAATCCCGGCAAGGAAAAGTTCAACAAACTTGTGATGTATTACCAGCACTATCTATCCATCCACTCCATAAAGCTTTGAGAAGAAAAACGAGCGAAAAACTAGGGACGAGAAAAAAGGGGATAGACAAAGAACTAAAGATAACAAACCCTAATCAAATTCATCTCAAGCCGGGGAACCTTGAGAATATTTCCTTGAATTAAACAACTGATCGGGTTCTTCCCTTTATGACCTACTTTCCCATGCATAATTTTCAAATCTTCTAACTATATGAAAGCCGCGAGTTTACGGTCTGTACACGCACCGAGTGCGTCTTCTTACCTAAGATTTCGGAATTTGCATTTCAACAATCAAATACTTAAATAGGTATCGTTCCCTGCCGATTTTTGAAAATGTTGAGTCAATATCACCATCAAGATTTAACTATTCATTTATCATTTAATAAAAATGACAAGTTGTCTTTACAATTATTTTCTATTTCTTGTGTATAAACTTATTGCGCCTTGCATGCGCAAAATTTACAAAATCGATACACTAAATTCAATTCACTAAGTAGAATCGTAGAACCGTAGAATCTTAAGAGGTACGTTAGTATAGTAAAACCTAAAAACAATTATAATGTATTTAATATTTTAATTAAAATAAAATTATAATATCCGAAAAATAATAAAAATAAACTGACGTCACTGACTCTCTACACTAAACAAACATACTATTTTGTATTTTCCTAATTGGTTACTGAATCGATGACGGTCTTTCAGGAACAACCCAAGTGGACGAGTCGAGAAGGGCCCGTAAGAGGAGAAAGTTACAAAATGAGTTAATAATTCCGTTCGGAAGGGATGCGAATTTTATCACAGAGCGGAATAGAGATTAGATTAGAGATTTATGTCAAAATATATTAAATAAGCTGCCGTGCTAGCAACAGCGTTGAAACACGCTGAACTTTAATACATTTTAGGGTTCCGTAGTTTAAAAACTGAAGGTTCTATCCAGCGGCGTAGCTAGGTAACTAGGGGCCCTGGGGCAAAAAAACCAACTGGGGCCTCAACTAAACTGTTAAGGCTTTATCAAGTCAAAATATAGATAGGTCCGCAAATTCAGTCTTTAACGCACTTGAAGAAGTATGAAAACGTAGATAATATCGTAGTAGTATAAACGTAGTTTATAGACTAGGATAATTATTTTGTAACACGATGAATACAATATTTCTGTGCTACGGAAACATTAATACAAATATTAGTTGAAACAAAAAAATATAATTAAGTTATCACAAATTGAAATTATGTCGATACAATATTTCAATGCTTTTGATAAACATACGCGGTACTGTCTCAAAAACTGTTTTAAAAATAGGTACTATACGTGCTCCATCTAAAAAGTAGGAACATCGAACTTTTTTTTCCTCTACACCAGCAGTTTTGTCAAATATTTTCTTAACAACCAGCCAGAATCCCTGATTCGGGGTCAAGTGTCAGTAGCAGCACTTTTTTAGACCAACATGTCGTAAATTGAATACTGGCCACTTACGTGACATCGCCTAAACAAACATTTATTTTTTTCTGAGAACAGGTCCAATGAATAATAATTATTGTTGTCGTCCCTCCGTGTTTACCTCATTTTGTGTAAATGCTCTGTCGAAATGATCTACTACGCACAAAATAAATCGAAAGCTTCCTATAAAACAGCTGAATTCCCAACAACAGTGTTTATTAATATCCCTCCATGCCTCCATTATGAACAAATAAAATTAATTACCTCATCCAATTTTCCTGCCTCAATTACTTATGTCAACATTCGGCGCCGGAATCGGAAATGTGATATTAAAAATTCCTTGCATGAGGCAAATATGTCGAAGCTTTCAATTAAGAAAAAGAAATTGAATAAAGCACGTGGATGTGGATACGGAGCTTAGCGCATGCCTCCGCTGTGTGTGTGAGATGTCGGTGTGGGGGTGTCTCTGCAGGTATAGAGTAGAGGCTTCTCTTCAGTTAGCTTCGAGCGCTCGAGCTCACAGCGCGGCGCGTTAACTCCGCGCTCGTCCGCTGGATTTTTTCATTTCGATCGCGGTTATTGGCTGGTTACGTGAAAATTTATGAAAAAAAAATACTCATTGTTTTGAATTTGGATTGTACAGTTTTGACGTGTAAAGGAACGAATTGAATTATTGTGAAATAAAAACAAATGTGTGTGTGAAATTCGGTATCGACTATTTGTAGAGTGTTTAATAGAAATTGTGTTGAAATCTCAATATTGCTAAACGTCACATCTTTGACTGATTTAAAAATTCATCTTATCAAAGACGAAGTGTTAGAAAAACTAAGTGATCAAATTGTGTTAAAAAACCTCAGTTAGAGTGTGAACAAACGTCTAAAACTTGGTATTTACCAAATGTGAATTCTATTCATGTATAAAATAACTGTGGTGTTTCGTGTTTGGTTATAGCATAAATAGTATTTTATGTGTGACTTTGGAGATTCGGACATGATTGGTCGCTTTTAACGGTTTGTATTTAATTTTAATGTTCATAGTGATACGAGATAATTTAAGTATTCTAACACTTATTTTCAGCTATATAAACGAGTAACCACCAATCAAGCAAACAGGTATTTAAAATTTAAAATGCACCATATTATTAGGCCCAATTTGAAGATCTATTGTTTGGCAAATAACCCAACAATTTAGAACGGAGGTAACAATCATAAAGGTGATACCGTGATACCACGAATGAAAAAAAAATACAACAAAACATACAGCTAGTTTCGTCAAACTTTTAACAACTAAGAATAGTATGTAAAGACTTATATTACTTTAACACTTAACAAGTCTAACTAGTCAAGTCTATCACTAAACAGAACGAAACAAACTCAACTACTGATAAATGTCTTATATGACAAATCGCAGTAAAAACAGAATGTTAAAAAAAAATTAAAGTCTAACTACAAATATAATCTACTTTATAAACATTATATACTACGATATATTATATAGATATACTAAAACATTATCTACTTAATAAACCTCAAATAAGATAAGCTCACATTAGCAAAGGCGAATGAAACCTCATAATATATTAGATCTTCATTTTATGCACTTCCTCTATAATTAAAAAGTAAGTAATCTTCATTAGAAGTAGAAGTATCATAAAAAAGTCATTAGTAAAAGCTCTCAAAGGTAATCTTTGAAGATTTACTGCTAAAATTAGCGCATTAAGCATTAAGAGCGGAAAAAGAGGGTGAACCTTTTATGACAACATCTAATAAGATTCTAACACTGAATGACATAGAAGTTGATGTGTTTCAGGAAAAAGCTATTTAAAAATTGCCCTGAGCAGCTACCACGAGGGTGCTGTCACTGTCACTGAAAGTGATAAGTTAGATTAACAACCTTACTACTATAGTATTAGAATACATAACAGACGTCCGGTAGACGTCCGGCACAGCTTTTTCGCACTCGTGGTAGCTACTCTGCATATTATTTCAAACTAGTTTTACACCCAGCATGGTTCAACAATTTTCTCGAGGGAATGTGATATTTAGTCAGGCAAAAAGTTGCATCAGTTCGCTTCTCACATACTCGGTGCAAAAAACTACGTCCCTTGCGATGTACACACGACAGCACGTCCACCCTTACACGCTAGTTACTCCACTCAGTTACGTTACGGAGGACTTTACAGCAAAAGTGTACACTCTGACGTGCTGTCGTGTGTACAAAAAAACCAAAGAAACACAAAAAACACACTTTCGCATTACTGATTAGTGTAGTTAAGATGAAATACAATTTGCGTAAGTATCTGAATCTATGAATAAGGTTTTTTTGCTAGCAAAAAGACATTAAGGCTGGAAGATAGCAGCGTGGCGGGAAATTCAAAATTTTCACGGTTTTTACATTTTGTAGCTAAACTGAGCTATGTTATTGCCGCGAACGAAAAATCGCTGAATAAAAATAGCTCAGTTTAGCTACAAAATGTAAAAAACAGTGAAAATTTTGAATTTCCCGCCACGTTGCTATCGTCCACCCTTAAGCAGAACATTGTAAGTGTGGGAAAGTAGGGTACGGTAGGATTTGGATTAGGGCCCTCCGATCAAAACAGGTGGGACTCTTGGTCCAACTGAATGAGTTGGCCCAAATAATAATGAATCTCGATAATAATGAAAATCGCCTTACTAAACATTTCTTTAGGTGTCAGTCGAATTTCATCCAAGCTGAATGGAAAGCCTCGGTTCTGAAATTATTTTCTTCATCGCAGCTTTTCCAAAGGGCTTATTATTTTCTCTTCTCCATTCTAATACTCAATCTCGCTTGCTGTCCGCCTTTGCGTGTTATGCTGTCACTCTTTATTTAAGAGGGTACTAGAGCACCATTATCCCATGCAAACGTAGTTCCGGTTTAATTTCTAAACTGCAGGCTGGATTTTGCTGAAACTTGGTTTATATCAGTAGATGACCAATAGATCAGTAGATGACGGAGGTATGCAAATAGTTTTTATGATAACAAAAATAGCTTGAAAGAAATTAGAGCGATGCGTTTTTCGCGCCGAAAAAGGGGTTACTTTCAGCTGTTATTTACTTACATTATTACACTTTCTATTGGAGTCTAACTACCTTGGGAACATTGATAATGTGTTGAATTTGTCAGTTTTTTTTTTAATTACCTAATACAATGTAGAAATGGCAGCTAAACTACGAAAAAATTTGGGAAAATAGATCTATTACATTACAATTACAACTAGTTACTTGCGAAAGGACACGAACACACGTAGACTCATACAGCCGCATTGCCTCTTACTTTTCCCGCGCCCCGTCTCGCTCTGGGTGAAACAGCTATAGAAAACAGCATTTCACGCGCTTGGCCGTCACTGAGTTCACCCGGTCCTGAAGGGGACTCCTTTTTCTGCATTTTCTGGTGGTTTTGTTGGATTTAATAACGCGCTCTAATTTTGGAATCCAAAGTCAGAAAGTTTTTTTTTTGTCAACCATAATAATTATCAAGATGGCATAGGGTTTATTTTGAATCTAGGATTCATCTGAACAAACAGTTTATACTGTTGACAAAAACTAGAGATAAAAAAAAACAGATTACTTACTTAGGTACTAAAGATGCATCATATTGTGGGGTTAAAAAAATCGCTTCACCCAGGACTGACACAGTTAGAGAGAGGTTCCGGGTTCAAGTCTTGTCTAGAATAAATTAAGCTCAGAAGAGTAGCTTAAATTTTGATTTTTTTATTTCCCCAGTTTTTTTTATTTAAAAGTTTTACAAGGTTAAAAAAACTCCCAATAGTTATAAATCAATAGTTCAATGACTCCGCTATTGAAATTTTAATAAATCGAATGAAGTAAAATAAGGTAGGTAAGTATTTGTCGGAGCCGTTGTAGGAAACTAAATAATTGGATTACGGTTTGAAATAGGAACTTAGAAGGAAAACTTTTAATTGAAGATCCCTGTAAAGAGCCCATTGAAACATTACATGACTTTCGATTTTGTGGCTTTGGAAGTTGGTTTATAAACAGATTTTCCTTCGATATTATTATGATAAAGTTACCTTAATTAGGCTTATACAATACAAAATCTTGAAAACATCATTTCACCCAATACGCCTACCTATATTTTTAAATTACACAAAAAACAAACACAATAAAAAAAAAGTTTTTAATTCTCAAGACTTTATTTGATACCCATGCATGTTCTACAACATTTCAATTTTTCACCAATAACTTAACGGTAAGCTTGACGCCATATTTTTTTAGTTACTTATGTTCTTATACCCGGTCCTGCAGCGCCGAGTGGTTTCTTCACCCATCTAGTGAGAGGGAAGGTGTCACTAGACGATGTATAAATCATCTCATTACGTAGATGCAAAGGCTTTATATCCGGCGACTCTCGAGTGATGCTAACACCTAACACCTATAATGCGTGCGGGATCAGAATGGGATAATACCTTTTGGAACTGAGACGCTCGCGGTCCGCCTGTCAGCTGTAGCGTCAGCATTTCGGCAAACTCTACAGGGTGCACTCTAAGTCGATAGCGGAACTTTAAGTAGGCTGTCTACTGATCAATACAAACAACTTGTACTAAGTGGCGAAAAAAATGGAGCTAAAAAAATATCAGCTGTTCGATACAAAAGGTCGACTCAGTACTGCGCCAAATGTATGAAACAGCAGATTTTTTTTTCGCTCCATTTTTTTCGCCACCTAGTACAAGTTGTATGTATTGATCAGTAGACAGCATAACCCTTTGATAGAACGTAGAACTAACACATTTTTTACTGACGCTACTCGAGAACTGTCATTTTCGGTTCAGTTTCAAAAGGTATTATCCCATTCTGATCCCGCACGCATTATACTATCTCACTCTCACTCATCAACATCCGTCCAGCCGATAAGCCTCTAGAATTAGATATTCATAAATAAATATACATATACCTAAGGGGTAGCAACTGCAAGTCTTAAAAATGTGAATTTAAAAAAAACACATGAACTGGGAAATTGTGCCACAATAATCAGGAGACGTTAAGCGAACATGAGCAATTTGGAGCACTCATAGCGCAATTTACAAATACTTAAGTACTGAAATCACGAACAATACTTAAGGTAACTGTTTATAGGTGAAGTTTGCAAGGTACAGGTTCCGGGTTATGGTTTGTTAGGTGGAGGCAAACATCAACTTAATAGAGACGTATTACAACCATAGTATCGCTAGGGATTTTAATATTTTCAGTCACGAAGAGAAGTTCCTTTTCAGTTTCTCTGTCAGTCTTTGCAATGTCTTATTTTTTAGTCTTTGGATTTTATTAGCTGCAGGAAACCACTTAAGGTTAGACAATAGCAGCGTGGCGGGAAATTCGAAATTTTCACAGTTTATTTTGAAGCTAAACTGAGCTATTTTTTTTTTTGCGAATTTTCGTTCACGGCAATAACATAGTATTCTTTACATTATTGTAAACAAGAGAATAACAATAATTCAGCCGATATGTGCCTGTGTATATGTGTCTGTGCCGAAAATTTAAAAACTGTGAAAATTTAGAATTTTCAGCATCGCTGCTATTGTCCACCCTTAAAGCTTCGGTGGTTGCTCCTTTCTCTTTCGTCTCAAAAAGAATGGATGTCTTCCACGTCTGGATATAGTTCATGTGAATCTTATTAGTTTTCTAGTAACAGGTAGATAGCACAATACCTACTAAAACTGCAAAGTAACGAGATCGCAACTTTTTCCTCGCATTTATATAGAATTCGAATTTACTCCATGGTATAAATAAAACTCGAGCAGCACAAATATAAAGGCGCGTTTCCTTACTGTGACTGAGTTTTGAACCCACACTTTCTGCGAAAATATGAATATCAAAAAAAGCTATATATTTTCAGATCAATTTTACAAAAAATTTCAAAAAGAACAATGTAAATAACTAACTTTCATGTTGCACAGATATTTTTTTTCAATTTCAGTGCCGTTCTAATTTACTTAATCGTAAAATTATTATCTTAGTTTGATTTGAACCAATTTATACCTCAGATGAAATAAAATAAAATATTATTTAAAATAGCAAATATTCTTATATAACATAGCCCAAGTAGCTAGAAATCAGTGGTTACGTCTGGCACAGGATCGTGAGAGGTGGTGTGAGCATGAAGAGGCCTTTACTCAGCAGTTGGTGTAAATAGGCTGTTGATGATGATTTATTGAACGAGCGAGCGAAGCGAGCGAAGTTCTCCGATTCTACTGGAACAATCCGGCGTTTGTATGTATGTATGTATGTATGTATGTATGTATGTATGTATGTATGTATGTATGTATGTATGTATGTATGTATGTATGTATGTATGTATGTATGTATGTATGTATGTATGAATGTTCGTTCGACGATAACTTGAGTAAATTTGGTCGGATCGTTATGAAATTTGGTAGGCGGGTAAATGAAATTAAAAGAATTTTTAAGTTCGAACATGAGCCAAATCGATCGAGGGGTTGCCGAGATATAGGGTTGTTAAGTTTATATGGGGTCGCGAGTTCACAGTTCGGGGCGAACCACTAGTTTTATTTATTATTTTATATATTAATTCATTGATCTTTTAAAATATTTAGAATATAACTAAATTTTTGTGACTGGTTAGATTATTTAATTTTATTGTAAATTTGTGACATGCATTAACAATTGATTTTTAATTATTGTGTGTACTTAGCTGATACCTACATTATATTTGTACGCCGGAAGGCAAAATGTGGAGAACTAATAAAACATTTTTACACCCACCTGTGTTGTACCCACATTCAACAAATAAATTATTTTGATTATGATTTTTGATTTTGATTTTGATGATGATCTTTTAGTCAGTCCTTACTTTTAGTTAACTCTTGTAGGGTTCTTTCTATCATTTTATCTACAGGGTGTTAAAAGACCGCCAACAGACCCGAAAGCCACGCATACTAGACACCAAAACAAAGTACTTTTTTGATAAATATTATTGCTGGGAAACGATTTAGGTTTTTGAGGTTATAATTTTGAAAAATATTTTCTCACCCAATGGACGTGTAACGCACAGAAGTCATATTGCGCAAACGTAGGTATAAGTTTAAGTTACTTAAGCTTGAAGTCCCGAAGTTTAGAATACATTGCGGGTTGCAATTTTAACGTCGTTTTTGTAAGAAATATGCATAATTTTGATATGGCTTCTTGAAAAGGTATGTTAAGAACTAGGTAGATACTGAATACATTTGTGCAAAAAAAAAAGTTTTGAAAAGACGGACTTTGAACCTCATTATTTCGGAAACCGTTGATTTCCCAGGTATAGTTCCTAGGGCAAAAATGTTCCTTATGATGAGGACAATACGTGTCGTGGTTTCCCGATTTGTTGACGGTCTTTTAACACCCTGTATATTGCTTGGAAAAAGCGTTTAAAACCAACACGTTTATAAAGAGGAAAAGTTTTATTTTCCGATTTTCCAAATTTTTTCACTAATGGGAAGCTACATTATCGCTGATTGCTGTAGCCTATTTTTATAATGACAACGGAAAAAATCTAAGTCTGAGCGGACGAAGTCGCGGGCAAAAACTAAAAAAAGAAAAAAAATCTGTATTGAAAGTGAGTGTTCGCTTACACAAGGTCGAATAGTTTAGTCTAGATGAGAAACAAGTCCATAAAAACTCCCCCCGAAAGTCGGAGGTAATGAGGAAGAAATCGACGTTCCAAAAGAAATATATCGCGAGATTGTGTACGAGGGGCGTTTTATGAATGAATGTGCGAATATTTTTTCGAGAATAGAACGCAACAATTTGGTAGTTTCTGAAATACAAAATGTTCATTATTTTGTACATAACCATAATAATTTATTACATAGGCCTTAAAACATGACGTGCTCCTGAATCCTGTATATTGCGCAATTTTTAACATTAAATATTTCACTTTTTGTTTTTTCTAAAGCACTAACCCGTGCTAGGGAATAATTCTTGAGTCGGTAGCTCAATTGGTAGAGCGCCTGTACGGTATGCGAGAGGTTGCGGGTTCAAGTCCTGTCCCGAGTGAATTTTTCAACTTATTATAAATGTTTAAATTAAATATTTCAGTAATTTTTCGATGGATTGAAATTATGTTTATTGTTGAAATTATGTTGAAAATTATGTTTATTGTTTATTGCATAAAAATTACAATTTTATGCAATAAAATATTTTTTGTAATGTATTACAAAAAATATCAAATCAAAACAATAATATGCGAATTCAATAAGAAATGACTCAATAAATTAAGTAAATTGAAAAAATTGCGTCAAGTGTAGAGTAACTTTAGTAGATTTGAGTTAGTAAATATTCGAGTGGATATTAAGTACAGTCGGCCACAGTCTCAGATACCCCTTTTTGTTCGATTGGCGCCCTTATGCCGCGCGCGGTAAGAGCTGCCATGGGGTATCTGAGATTGTAGCCGACCGTACCTACACGAGACGTAGTGATATAAAAAAAATGTCTTAGTTTTAAGCTCATCGGAATATTTTCTTTGAAATACTTAATAACGAAAAAGAAAATCAAGCAAAGCAAAAATAAAAGTGAAAATAAATAATTCGCGAACCAACTTATTGAGTAAATACAGAAAGAAAGAAAAAATCAGCCATCTCACCGAGCTTGAGACGAGTCCAAAATACAAAGTAAATATGTGAGAAAATTGCCCTGGTCCTCAAGCAAATATTGACAGATAGCCTGCCCGCAGAAATACTGCTCTAGCTCTTTAGGGATACGTAGTGCAGGAAAACCCATTAAGTTTCGTATGTTATAAACGGATACACTTACATAGTTCTCATAAATTTTAGTCACTGGTGTAGAAAAACAGATCTTTCAGGATTTTTAAAAAATCAAAATCAGCGTATAATTTATTGTAAATTCTATTCGTAATAATAAAACATACCTATATTTTTTTATATAGCCTGTATTTGTATACTGCAGGGCAAACGCCTCTCAACCCAGATTTAACGGTCTTATAAGATTAAATAAAATAAATTATCTTGGCAGTTTTCATGTAACGATAAAGGTAAATAGTGCAGCCTTCACAGCCCTGCCTCAAAACTCTACCCTGTAAAACGGAGCAGGAAATATTAATGTAGGAACAAAAATTATGTTCTTTGAGTTTTTTTCTTCACATTTTTTCTAACACGTCCAGTTTACAAAATATGTAACGAAACCCTGTGAATGTGCGACTCAATCTTGGCCAATTTTTTTTATTTGCCCTCAAACTCTGCTGAAGGGGGCCGAATTTTGACGTAGAGTCGATCTTGTTGGTGTTACATTGACATTCGAATTACGTCAACGCATTTGGATTTATTGGAAACCAGCTGACCAGACAAACGTCGTAGCCCTGGTGCCTAATAGAATAGAATAGAATAGAATAGAATACAATAATCATTTATTTAAACACCGCAACACACACATGAATACAATAATAATTGAGACAGGTACATACACAATTAACTTAATTAAATATATCAGAGAAAACAAAGACACAGATATATCAGAGAAAAGTTGAATGAGTTCATACAAAAATCCCACAAACGACACAAAGTTTTTTTTTGCGAAATGTAACTAGAACAAAAAAAAAAAGTCCTTTACAATATGCATTTTGACGATGGTGCGGCGGCATCTTAGGAGTTTGTGATTGCAAAATAATGTGTGAAAAGATTTTGTTTACTTTCCCACAGAATACCAACATTATAGGTAGGTAGGTACTGGGGGTCTACCGGCTAAGACGAAGCCGATTACCATTAGCGAAAATCGAAGTTCGATTTATGAAAAATGCTTTGCCACCCAGTTCATTTTACTGACACCCAGTTAATTTTTCATAAATAGACTTTGATTTTCGCCAATGGTAATCGGCTTCGTTTTAGCCGGTAGACCCCCTGGTACAGTCAGTCACACGCTAGGATACCCCTTTTTGTTCGATTGGCGCCTTTATGCCGCGCGCGATAAGAGATGGCATGGGGTATCCTAGACTGTGGCGGATCGTACATGGTTATAATAATCTTTGTTTACCAACACAGGGTGGGCTATCTAAAAAAAGTTGCTTAAGTTTTCCCACGTAATAAATGAACTCTGTATTACAGCCCAATACTTGTATCCCGTCTCTTCGATTTGGAAACTTTTCTTTTATTCAAGAGTCGTAGACTTTACTTTGTTATTATTGTGATAAGGATCCTCGAAGTTTGTTTGTTCTCCACCTAACCGATGTTTGATACTAAAATTAGTTATAACACTATCGATTTATATCAGACTTAGGGCAGATTTCACCATCGAAAAGCAAAGCCAATTAGGTTATTTATTTTGGCTTGAGGCTTTAGGAACTAACACATTTTTGGGGATTACTCAACCAGTAGTAAAAAATAAATTTAATAAAAATTAGGGAGGGTAAGACAAAAAGGTGTTTATACTTTTTTGCTCTAACGCAAAAACGGTAAAACATACAAGTATCATACTTTGGCAAGATTATAGCGCTTACTTTATAGTATAACAGCGAATTATAAAAACGGTCAAGCGCGAGTTAGATTCACGCGACGAGCCATACAGCCAGATTTTTTATAATTATTTTATGGCGGTACGGAACCCTCAATGCACGAGTGCGACTCCCACTTAGTTGATTTTATTATCATATAGGTATTTTTAGTTTGTCTTTTTCATTACAAACTAAATAAATTTGCAATCTTCATTGAAAGATCTTTCATTTTATACCCAAATTTTATATTTATTTCGATCCAGCAATATAAAACCCTTCGACCTTTCTAAAGAACACTTTTTCATAGTTTTAATGCTCAACACGCGTGAAAACCATTAATTCAGTATTGACTGTAGATAAATGCTTCGGTAGTTTAGGATCGGGCGATAATAACTTTATTTTAGACTTTATACGACTTTCCGTTTAATTTTATTAATAGCCTTGATTGGCACGTGCCCTGTGAGTGATGGCTTACACGTGTCAATTCACGAGTATTATAATTTAAATTAATGAGTATTGTAGGTTTGTGTGTACGTTACAAGTTTACGTTACAATCTATTTAGTTAATTTTATTTGTAATTTGAAAAAATGAAGTCTTGTTTTTTGTAGAATTTGTATTTTGTTGGGCTGTTTTTGTAAGAGTCGGTCGATTTTTTTGTACATATAAAATATACATATACATATTATAACATAGTTATAAAGCACTGAAATAAATATTTTATTTATATTTATAATATTCTATGTTACATATAAAATATATACAAATTTATATTATTGTATACAATTACGAGCACAAATTATACAAAAAAAATCTCTACAGCACCAAAGTGTGAGGTGGTATAAATACCTACGCCACTTTTTCAGCTCAGTTGGTGATACAAATATCTAAGAGATATGCATAAAAAAACCTCTCAAGGGAAATGCACTTATTAATTAATAGCCCCCTAAAGTATAAAATGACGTTACCACACCCATCGTTTCGCCCTTAAGGGTTTTAAGGGATTAATCCCCAAACTAATTTCACGATTATAAATGAAAACTTATATATCGGACAAAACGAAAGGTAGCGCAGAAAACGCAGCTTAGAAAATAGTTAAAACTAAGCCGCTTACCTCGAACGTATTACGGCGAGTTCCGTACTGTGGCAACCCTAATTAATTAGGCAAAGGGTGTGATTAAAAGGTAATGGGCCCATGAAAGCAGGGTTAACCGCCAACGTTCGAGACCAAACATTCCCTTAAGCCGGGATATAAGGCATAAAGGACCTTCTTAGCACTGTCCTGCTAATTATGCATATTGTATGCCCCTCGTGATGGCTGTATTCATGTCGCGCATATAATCTATGTCTTTTTTGTTGGCGCTCTAGATATACAAGGTGTTGTTTTGTAAAGTTACACCCGACTCAAGGTTGATTATTTACACGATACTGATGCCAGAAAAAATATTTAAAAAATAAAAATATTATGTCAGTGAAAAATACCCAAAAATAATTTAATTGTGGCCTCCCTTACTATTAAACTAACGCTTGCGGCGAGTCGGGTTGACAAGGCGGGTGTCCGCACGTCGCGGTTATTATAGAACAACTTGAACAAGGCAATACGTGTATCAAAATTTTTTTAGAAAAAATATAAACTTATTTTCAGTTTCAAGCGTTACTCAAACTATCATCCCTAAGTCGGGTGTCAGTGACCGAAACGACACCCTGTATAATAATATGGTCGTTGGTTCTACAAAGTGCTATTTAATTCGATATCCGAATGAACTACCTTTACGCTGACTGTCTTCTTGCTTCGTTTATTTGTAATGATTGTAAGAGAATGAATATACTTTTCACAAGTGTCGACCTAAAAGATAAAATTACACCCATTAAATTGTACACAATTTTGATGTCACATTCGTAGTTTTTTTGTAATAAGAAGAAATGATTACGATTATACTCAATGTTATGTTGTCAACTTCAGGAAACAGATATCTTTATAACAACTTTTACTATGGAGCATAATATACCTATTATAAAATCTCTAATGCTGTTGCATACCATAAATAGGTTAACCAAATCCTGATTCATTGCCTATTCTTGAACGGTTCTGTTCTAGTTATGTATATGCATTTCTCTATGTTTGGAGTTATTGCCTTTTAACTGATATAATCAATTAGGTTAAATATCAGGTCTCAATCAGGGATAATATTTGATTAAAATATAATGATGTTGAAAATAGAATAGGTGTTAGCATAACTTAAATTGGTACCACTTTTTGTTTTTTCTAAATTGGTAGAGCGCCTGCACGGTATGCGAGAGTTTGCGGGTTCAAGTCCTGTCCCGAATGAATTTTTTCAACTTATTATAAATGTCATAAAATTACACCATTTTAGTGTGTTTTTTTTAGGCACGTTAAACCGTTAGTCCCGGTTGTTGTTCATTAATAACAATCGTTAAGCCATGTCAGAGACCCTTTGGGTGGCCTTAAAAACTCTGACACCAGGGGTGGCCACTACCTCATACGATTACCTACCTACCATTTTAGTTCATTTTAAAATCGAAAATATTCAACAATATCAGTCAAGTCAAAAGGCTTCAAAGAGGGACCCATTAGTAATATTGGTGTTAAGTACACATCGAAGTGCAACACACAATAGGTTGTATAACACATCAGTAAATTGACTGAACTCCTCAAACTCAAGAACGTCATTAATGTCTATACAAGATCAAAATAATCACAACACGCGGTGGTTTCAAAAGAATAATGACGTAACATTCGTCCGTGGCTGTCAACATGACGAGTGTGACCTTATTTATACGCGTGTTGGGTCTTTTATCGCTAATCACGTGCGAAAGTTTGTTTCGAGAGAAGGTTTTTTAGGGTTTTCGTGATCCAATGGTATTGGCACAAGAACCCGTGCCGTTGTGGCCAGTCGTCGAGTGATTTGATGACGAATGATGTGATGACGAATTCGGAATGAGATGTGCGGTGCCTTAGCAAGCCCGCCATTATTTTTATACAAAATGAAAAAAAAAACGAATCGATTGTGATTCACCCTGTAAAAAGAGTTAGGATTTTTTGTAAGTGTTACAACACCTTGTATTATAAAATACCTAAACAGATCGGGCTGCGAAGAGAGCATATGAGGGACGTCCTGTAGGGCGTCGGCCGGTCGCACGTCCCAAATATCGCTGGAAAGATGCGGTAGAGAGAGACCTGTGCGAACTCCAGGTGGAGGATTGGAGGGAGTTAGCGCAGGACAGGGAGAGCTGGCGTCTTTTGGTTGCGGAGACCAAGATCCACTTTGGGTCGCTGAGCCAGCCAGAATGAATAAACAGCTAAAAATGTGTAGTTTCAACAAAGTCTAAAATACAATTAATATTATTAGTGGTAGAGCAAACCCTCTCAAAGCAACTGGTACTTGCACTTGGCCAATTGTTTGTGACAATTACTGAAATTTGTGTGTTTTCAACAAAGCCTTTGTATGCTTTTGTAATTATGTGGCCGTCAGAAGTTGTTTGTTTTATAATTGAGCCCGTTCGTTTTTTGGAAATGACACTGAATAATGAATACTGGCTAGACGCACTGATAGTCTCTAGATCAGTGGTTTGATCAGTGATCAGGTCAAAAGGGTGGCGAGACTGAAAAGGTTAGGAACCAAGGAAAGCTGATCCCACCCTCTTCAAAATGTTATCCAAGTAAACAATTGGAGTAGGCGACATCTCGGCCAAAATATTTTCGGACACTTTGTCCGAAATGTCGCTTTGTATTATTAATATTTTTGAGACGACATCTCGGATACTCTCAAAATATTGAACCTGTATCGTACAGTCAGATACTAAAGTATTCAAAATATTTTGTACGTAAATATTTTGTCCGAGATGTCGCCTACTCAACAATAATAATTGTAGTTAATTATTTTCTTACATTTTAACGAAACATTTTTTTTTTAATAAAGTGATTATGATTGATTGATTTGAAAGCTGGTTTCTATTGCTCTGTATTCTAAAGTTTTGTTCTTTATTTTCGCTTTAAAACGGCAATATTTTTGTCTTGTTGTTTGTCACCTTGCGCTGCCACTCACGGTATGAGTACTACTTTGCGTAATACCCCGGCAGAAAAGCTCTTTTACCCCTATGGGGGTAATTACCCCCAGGTTAGGTACCACTGCTGTAGATGGACGAAGTTCATTGTGGAATGGTGACCTCGAGAGAAAAAGAGATCGGTTTGGAGACACCAGCCAGATGGTCCGATGACATGCCGAAGTAGCCGGAAAGCGGTGGTTGCGGCTGGCACAGGGCCGTGACACGTGAGCGGTGTCGTGAGCATGAAGAGGCCATTACTCAGCAGTGGGTGTCAACAGGGTGATGATGATTATACAGGGTGTTAAAAGACCGCCAACAAAGCGGAAAACCACGTATTGTCCTTATCATAAGGAACATTTTTGCCCAACGAACTATGCCTGGGAAATCAACGGTTTCCGAGATAATGAGGTTCAAAGTCGGACTTTTCAAAACTTTTTTTTTGCAGAAATGTATTCAGTATCTAGTTCTTAACATACCTTCTCAAGAAGGCATATCAAAATTATGAATATTTCTTACAAAAAACGACGTTAAAATTGCAACCCGCAATGTATTCTAAACATCGGCACTTCAAGCTTAAGTGACATAAACTTATACCTACGCTTGCGCAATATGACTTCTGTGCGTTACACGTCCATTGCGTGATAAAATATTTTTCAAAATTATAACCTAAAAAACCAAAATAATTTCCCAGCAATAATTGATCGAAAAAGTACTTTGTTTTGGGGTCTAGTATGCGTGGCTTTCGGGTCTGTTGGCGGTCTTTTAACACCCTGTATATCATGATGATGAATGAAGATCTGAGATGATTCGTTGCCCTCTCTTACGGAGAAAGAGTCTTATTTTTGTAATAACTTGCATGCAAGGACCGGAACACGACTGTCAAATTTCTTTTTTTTTAATGTAGCCTCCATAATTTTTGTATTTTCTAAGTAAGTAAGTAAGTAAGTAAGTAAATGTTTATTTAGGCCAAAAAACTTAACATAATACAGTAATTCCGCCAAACTACTAAGTAATTTGTTGGCAGAAGCACTAACCCGTGCTAGGGAACTTTATAATGATTTTTATAAGGTTAAAAATTCGCTCGGGACAGGATTTGAACCCGCAACCTTCTTGCATTCCGTGCAGGCCGCTCTACCAATTGAGCTACTGTCTTCGCGAATTTTCTAACCTTATTGAAACTCGTCTTACGGACGATGGGGCGCCATCTAGTGTAATTGTTTGCATTTAGCGAAATTTGTGACATTACGGAGGTTAAGCGTAGCACAGATCAATTTTGACAGTTGCGTTACGGTTCGTTTATGGCCACACCTGTAAGCGCCATCTATGATCTGATTTGAATTTGTTCTTTGAAAACGGCTCATTGTAAAACCCACCCCTCTTTCTATCCGGATAATGCTAATACGGGGCTCCTTAAAGCTTCAACCTCGTTTAAAGTATCCTCCGGGCCGCACTAAACTGTGCGACGTAACAGGTTAAATTCTACTTTGACGTAATTTATTTTGAACGTTCGTTACAACAGTAACTTGTACTAAATCTGCTGAGCTCATTTCGTATTTTGTTTCAGTTGAATTCAGCTTTTTTCGTAAACATTATTTTAAATTGAATTTAAATGGTTTACCGAATTTTTAGGTTATCGTATGAGGTAGTGGCCACCCCTGGTATCAGAGTTTTTAGGCCATCCAAAGGGCCTCTGACATGGATTGACGAATTAACAATAAGAATTAGTAATTGAATTTAACAATAAGAGTTTGATATCATAATTAACATGTTTATGTGGACAAGTGTACCTACACGTCTAAATTATGACCTCTGACGAGCTTATTGTCTTCCCTGCTCTAGGAAGATCAACAGTGTAAAAAAATACTATTACTTTTGATGTTGAGTATGTTTTGAGTTAACAAAAAAAAAAAATATGTTTATTAGCCAAATCTGGATCGAATTTCCAATCAAAAAGCATCCAGCTGTACCTACGAGCGACAACAACGATGCTTTGTAATAAAACAAGCTCCCGGGGCACAATCAAAGAATTAATTTGTAACGATTGTCAAATTCCGACGCCAACTTCGGGATTGTTCCGACAGATTCCCGATTGGGAGGGGGTAGGCTTGCGGCACAGAAGAGGGGATAAGAGTAAAATAACTCGGCCGTGCCCTTGAAATAATAACCCACTTTCCTAACTGTTCGGTTGGAAAACGTGGGCGCGTAAAGCTAACTAAGGCCTTTTGCATCTAAGTAATGAGATGATTTATACAGCGTCCAGTGGCACCTTCACTCACACTAGATGGGTGAAGAGACCACTCGGCGCTGCAGTGCCTGGGACATTGTTTTAGATGGAGTAGGCTTGCCCAGCACCTATACCATCCTGACAGCTTAGTCGACCAAGCCCACAGGAAAGACAGGTCAATACGTGTGGAGCCAACTGAGCTGCGGGTTTCCTCACGATGTTTTCCTTCACCTTTAGCGAGTGGTATTGCTACTACAAATTCATAAATGTACGTAACTTTGAAATTAAACAAAGTCATAGATACATGCCCGCACTGGGAATCGAACCGGGTACCTCTTGCTTCAGAGTCCACTGTTCTACCCACTAGACCACCACCGCTTATTAGCGTAAAGCTACGCTCTGTGTAAATGCAACTGATCAATGAGCCGGTTTCAGCACAAATTCATAAAGCACTAGCTTTTGCCCGCGACTGCGTCCGCGTGGACTACAGGAAAAGGATAATTGTGTGCTTTACTTTTCTCCTAAGTGTAAAAGCTTGATAATATGTAGCCTATGTGTTATTCTGATGTCTAAGCTATATGTGTTCCAAATTTCATCCAAATCCGTTCAGCCGTTTCAGCGTGAAAGAGTAACAAACACATTCACTCACTCACTCACAAATTTTCGCATTTATAATATAAGTGGGATTTCATCGATGGCGCCTTCACGCGTGGTCATAGAGGAACCGCAATACAGCTGTCAAAATTAAACGAAATTTGACATATTCTATGAAATGCTTTGTAAATTTGTGCTGAAAACGGCTCATTTTTATTCGCGACACTACCTCACTACTCGGAGCGTTTGCCGCCAAGCATGAAACGTTGCACGAATTAGCTTGCAAACGAATCCACTATTGAAAGTAGGTTCGCGAACACAAAAACCTCTGCATACTCCTTCGGTCAGTCATTATTTCAGTCAGTGGAGTCAATTTTGGTTTGAAAATTGACACAAGAGGAAATGTAAATACTTTTCGCGGAGTTGCGTGCCGTGAGTGTGTCGAGGCCAGCATCGCCTTTACGTATCCGTAACCTACATAAGACGGTCTGGTATTATAAAGCCGTTCCAAGACGGCCTGAAATTTAAGGCGCGTAGCAAAGGCACTTTTCGGCGGTTTGCAGGTAGGTATCTACATACAATACTGCTCTCTTCGTCCTACTGTGATTGCGTCCCCGGTTACTTGCTGCTCTAATTAATGTACCTACGTGCCGTAAATTGTTGAACAATTTTCGAGTGATTTAACATTAATACATTTTGAAATGTTTTTTACGTTATTAAGCAACGTCCGCTCACGATACGGCTAAAATATTATGTTGGTCTTCTATTTTATTAAAATTCCGTTGGTAATTAAATTACAAAGTTTTTGGAAACGTTGCATAGTTATCGTGGTAAATAATGAGTCAGGCATGCATTTTGTTTTTATTAATTTGAATGAACCAAAAACTTCCTTATTTGACATTTAAATAGTGAAGTCATATCTCAAAACTCTGATTTTGAAACGAAAGGAACAAAAACTACTTATGTGACTCTTTTTGTATTTTCTAAAGCACTAACCCGTGCTAGGGAACTTTATAAAGATTTTTATAAGGTAAAAAATTCGCTCGGGACAGGATCTTTAAAAATCTTTATGTGACCCTTCTAATTCTTTTTTACCAGTTTCGGTCTTCTGCTTTTCTTTTCCAGCCTTTCTAATTGCCCACATTTCTGGGCTCTTTGATGGATCACCCTCCGAGCCCTCCATTCTAGTAACTTTTTCTATATCTGTGTGTGTCATTCTATGAGACAAAATATGGACAGCTCAGTCCCATTTCTACGGCTATGACAATGTATTGAAAATTAATTATATCAAGCTCTTTGACAACTCTACCTACCTACATCAAAACATTCGCATTGTTTCAATAAGCTTTCCAACATAGCACCGCCGAAAATGTCAGCCATTGAATTTCTATTTCGGCATATTATCTCATGAATAAGTCATCGTCGTCATTATTTCAATCATCTCGAGCGTGTATTTATTGTTGTTACTGTAATGATGTGAACTATTTGATAGGGCTGAGTACTGT
Source organism: Zelleria hepariella (assembly GCA_949319315.1). Lineage (NCBI taxonomy): Eukaryota > Metazoa > Arthropoda > Insecta > Lepidoptera > Yponomeutidae > Zelleria > Zelleria hepariella. Next base: position 849,101 of record OX439386.1, on the reverse strand, counting down.
AGTGATAGAAACACGTAGCGATGGATGACGAATGCCAATCATGTGTTCGCAAAAAGTTGGAATGACTTCCTTGAACTATTCCGCTGGCTTCATCCGGCTTTGGTATAAATAACTATTCGTTTTGTGTTGTGCGTGTTCATTATTTGCAGTACCTAGAAGGCAATGAAGCCTTAAAGGCAAAGCGCTCAACGGCTTGGATTCGGCTTGCCCAGCACCTATACCATCCTGACAGCTTAGTCGGCTTAGCCCACAAGAAAGACGAGGTCAATACGTGCGGAGCCAACTAAGCCGCGGGTGATCTCACGAAGTTTTCTTTCACGGCTGTTTCGTTAAACAAAACAGTGCTATCAAGTCTCAAGAAACAGGCCTCGAGGATCACACAGCGGATTGGTTTAAACTTCTTACAAGGTCGTATTGATAGGCATTTTCTTAAAGGGTATCTCAACGATCAGAGGAAGAGGACGGAAAGGGAAAAGGTCTTCTTTATATAATTACATTAGGCACATACAACGCTCCAGTGGTCCTCAAACATTCGACGTCTCCGGATAAACTCCGTACACGCGCCATTGACTTGCGTCTGTGTGTGTGTGCCCCGTCGTCGTCCCAACCGGCGAGCAGAAGAAAAGATGGATATCTCTAGGAGTGGGTCGGCGCTGTATTTTTCAATGACGAGACGAAACATGTTTTCCCACCAGGAAAACTAGTCTTCAAAGCAGTGTCGTCACGACTGGTTTTGTTTGATGCAATTGCCGTCTTTATTGTATGGAGATAAAGTTCATATTTGTATAGTGGCGACCAAACGGTCTCTGGAGATTATTGGACTAGCTTTTCGCCCGCTTCGTCAGCGATGACTAAGATAAAAGGTTGCAGCTCTATTTTTCCCCCGTCAATTTCAACCCAAGCGGTCAAGCCGTTTAGTAGGTGACATACCGGCAGCAGCGCCACCTACCGGGTCCAATCGTATTTTTAAATCATCCCTAAAACCTTCAAAATACCCATATAATATTTCACCCAATCGGTCCAGCCGTTTAGAAGTTATTGTAATCTTTTTGTAATAAAGCATATATTCATAAAATAATAATAAGCTAAGGAAAATGCAAACTTATGAAATGGATAGTATTGCCTTCTTCTTCTTCTACTCTTTGCGTGCTGCAAGTCTGCAACACACTTCTTTGTGTGCGTGACATCAGACGCTCGCAGTGTACAAACGAAACGACCGGGCATCGTCTCGTGAAACAGTCTCGTCCGTGAAGCAGTGTCGCACACAATTCAGTGTCGTCTCGAGAAGAAGTTTCGTCACATCGCGTAGTCCGTGCCAGCCGTCGCGCGCGAGTCGTTTCGTCTCGCTCGTCACATTATAGGTCTCGTCGCGTGACACTGCTTTAGTGACGAGACTGCTTTTTCCGAAATCGGAAAACGGTCCGTCCGTTCCTGGCAGTGAAACGGTGCTTTTAAGCGGTGCGTCTTAAGAACGCTCACTCCTAGATATCTCAAAGCCCTGAAAAATTACCTAATGCATATTATGGTTCTCGTATGGTCGGAGCCTACAGGTTTCCCTCACTATTTTAGTAATTTTTAGTTATTTTAGTAATTTAGTTCGATGCATCGTGTCTAAAGACACATCGCCTTAGAGAAGCCGGGAGTTTGACATTTATTTTGTCGTGAAAAATATATCGAAAATGCCTTCATGTGCCGTAAAATGTTGCAAAACCCGTAATGATGTGCACCAAAAAGCAGTAGGTGTCAGTTACGATGTGTACATAATGAATATTAATTGTTTTGATTCCAAACTGTTATGGATCCAAAATTTTTATGAAACTTACTTTTTCCGTGGCTTTGCTTACGGCCTCCGCCGTCTAAGTATATTTTAAAATTACATATTTGTTTGTTTAACATTACATATTTATTTTTATTTTTGTGAGGTATGAAATCAAAAGCAACATAGCTTTATTATCTATGTCTGCAACTATATTTTATCGTCCTAAGTTGAATCATTCTCTTACAATCAATTAAAATGTTGAAAAGTGCGAGCTAGAGGGCTGCAGTTGTCCAGGGGCTTCTTAAGCCCAATCGAAAATTTATTCAAATGTCTATTATCTGTCTGTCTGTCTGTTACAGACTCCGCCACTAAGGACGATAGGGTAACCCGCGCCCGTGTTGCAGTTAATGCGCGCTATCTAGCCAGTTTGCATGTTAACTTATGTTTTGTGTTAATTTTATGTTTATTCTCTTGCCCTTAATATAGCTGCTGAAAGGGGCGAGGGGCTCTGAAGGAAACAGCACAAAATGGCGGGAAATTATCATGGTTGCATCCTTTATCTCGAAAAACGGAGTAAAGGCCCTTGTTAGAGATCTTCTTTTATCCACAATTCGCTGGTAAATAATTTCAACATTCGTCTTATTCCACCCGACTTTTTAGTCGCAATGCAAAGTTTGAGGAGTTTTTCTACTTATCAAATTAATTATTAAGCTACTGCACTGATACCAAAACGTACCGATGGCAGATGGACAAAGTCCATTGCGGAATGGCGACCCCGAGAGGGGAAGAGATCGGTTGGCAGACCACCAGCCAGATGGCCAAAGTAGCCGGAAAACAGTGGTTGCGCCTGACACAGGATCGTGAGAGGTGGCCTGAGCATGAAGAGGCCTTTACTCAGCAGTGGGTGCTTACAGGCTGATGATGATGATGATGAATCACAGTTGAAAAGTCAGGCAGTTCATAATTTCTTCACACTCCTGTAGGCTCGCTGAAAACTACCCGCCCCTAAGCACAAAATATACGTAATAAAAGCAAAAGGTTAGACAGAAACAAAAGAGAACACTCGACGTGTAGTCGACTGTATAATTTCTGTACGGCTCGGTGCCTTTGGGGGTTACTGTAGGGAATGTCAGAAGGCTGGCTCAGTGAAATTTATTTTTTTTAGGGCAACCGCACACCGGGGTATATTAAACTAATGGTTCGCCCCGAACTATGAACTCGCGACCCCATATCTCAGCAACCCCTCGACCGATTTGGCTCATGTTCGAACTTAAAAATTATGTTGTCTCATTTACCTGCCTACCAAATTTCATAAGGATCCGACCAAAGGATAGTGGGCGAATGTGGTCCAAGATCCCGTAAGGATGAGGCATATGCCAAATGAAAGAGCACCATGAGCACAACAATTGTCTAGAAGAGCTCATCGAAATCGGTCCCGGTGATTTCGAGTAATCTGCGTTTTTATCGATTCGAGTGATTTCGGGTAATTACAAGTTTTTTTTACTATGGAAGGTCCTGCAAGGATCAGCGGTATGTCAAATGAAAGAGCTTGATGTAGTCACCGATTACACCGAAGCTCATCGAAATGGGTGCCGGTGCCCATAGTTTTTTAATCGATTCAAGTTTTTTCGATTAATGACAGATATTTTTTTTCTCCGAGATCCTGCAAGGATGAGGCATATGCCAAATGAAAGAGCACCATGAGCACAACAATTGTCTAGAAGAGCTCATCGAAATCGGTGATTTCGAGTAATCTGCGTTTTTATCAATTCGAGTGATTTCGGGTAATTACAAGTTTTTTTTACTATGGAAGGTCCTGCAAGGATCAGCGGTATGTCAAATGAAAGAGCTTGATGTAGTCACCGATTACACCGAAGCTCATCGAAATCAGTCCCGGTGCCCATCGTTTTTTAATCGATTTAAGTTTTTTCGATTAATGACAGATATTTTTTTTCTCCGAGATCCTGCAAGGATGAGGCATATGCCAAATGAAAGAGCACCATGAGCACAACAATTGTCTAGAAGAGCTCATCGAAATCGGTCCCGGTGATTTCGAGTAATCTGCGTTTTTATCAATTCGAGTGATTTCGGGTAGTTACAAGTTTTTTTTACTATGGAAGGTCCTGCAAGGATCAGCGGTATGTCAAATGAAAGAGCTTGATGTAGTCACCGATTACACCGAAGCTCATCGAAATCGGTCCCGGTGCCCATAGTTTTTTAATCGATTCAAGTTTTTTCGATTAATGACAGATATTTTTTTTCTCCGAGATCCTGCAAGGATGAGGCATATGCCAAATGAAAGAGCACCATGGGCACAACAATTGTCTAGAGAAGCTCATCGAAATCGGTCCCGGTGATTTCGAGTAATCGGCGTTTTTATCGATTCGAGTTATTTCGGGTAATTGCAAGTTTTTTTTTATATGGAAGGTCCTGCAAGGATAAGCGGTATGTCAAATGGAAGAATTGTTGTAGTCACCGATTACACCGAAGCTCATCGAAATCGGTCCCGGTGCCCATCGTTTTTTAATCGATTCAAGTTTTTTCGATTAATGACAGATATTTTTTTTCTCCGAGATCCTGCAAGGATGAGGCATATGCCAAATGAAAGAACACCATGAGCACAACAATTGTCTTGAGAAGCTCATCGAAATCGGTCCCGGTGATTTTGAGTAATCGGCGTTTTTATCGATTTGAGTTATTTCGGGTAATTGCAAGTTTTCTTTTATATGGAAGGTCCTGCAAGGATAAGCGGTATGTCAAATGAAAGAACTTGTTGTAGTCACCGATTACACCGAAGCCCATAGAAATCGGTCCCGGTGCCCATAGTTTTTTCATCGATTCAAGTTTTTTCGATTAATGACAGATATTTTTTTTCTCCGAGATCCTGCAAGGATGAGGCATATGCCAAATGAAAGAGCACCATGAGCACAACAATTGTTTAGAAGAGCTCATCGAAATCGGTCCCGGTAATTTCGAGTAATCGGCATTTTTATCGATTCGAGTTATTTCAATCGCAAATCACCGGGACCGATTTCGACGAGCTTCGGTGTAATCGGTGACTACATCAAGCTCTTTCATTTGACATACCGCTGATCCTTCCAGGACCTTCCATAGTAAAAAAAACTTGTAATTACCCGAAATCACTCGAATCGATAAAAACGCCGATTACTCGAAATCACCGGGACCGATTTCGATGAGTTTCTCTAGACAACTGTTGTGCTCATGGTGTTCTTTCATTTGGCATATGCCTCATCCTTGCAGGATCTCGGAGAAAAAAAAAATCTGTCATTAATCGAAAAAACTTGAATCGATTAAAAAACTATGGGCACCGGGACCGATTTCTATGAGCTTCGGTGTAATCGGTGACTACAACAAGTTCTTTCATTTGACATACCGCTTATCCTTGCAGGATCTTCCATATTAAAAAAAACTTGTGATTACCCGAAATAACTCGAATCGATAAAAACGCCGATTACTCGAAATCACCGGGACCGATTTCGATGAGCTTCTCTAGACAATTGTTGTGCTCATGGTGTTCTTTCATTTGGCATATGCTTCATCCTTGCAGGATCTCGGAGAAAAAAAATATCTGTCATTAATCGAAAAAACTTGAATCGATTAAAAAACTGTGGGCACCAGGACCGATTACTATGGGCTTCGGTGTAATCGGTGACTACAACAAGTTCTTTCATTTGACATACCGCTTATCCTTGCAGGATCTTCCATATTAAAAAAAACTTGTGATTACCCGAAATAACTCGAATCGATAAAAACGCCGATTACTCGAAATCACCGGGACCGATTTCGATGAGCTTCTCTAGACAATTGTTGTGCTCATGGTGTTCTTTCATTTGGCATATGCTTCATCCTTGCAGGATCTCGGAGAAAAAAAATATCTGTCATTAATCGAAAAAACTTGAATCGATTAAAAAACTGTGGGCACCAGGACCGATTACTATGGGCTTCGGTGTAATCGGTGACTACATTAAGTTCTTTCATTCGACATACCGCTGATCCTTGCACGACCTTGCATAGTAAAAAAAACTTGTAATTACCCGAAATAACTCGAATCGATAAAAATGCCGATTACTCGAAATCACCGGGACCGATTTCGATGAGCTTCTCTAGACAATTGTTGTGCTCATGGTGCTCTTTCATTTGGCATATGCCTCATCCTTGCAGGATCTCGGAGAAAAAAAATATCTGTCATTAATCGAAAAAACTTGAATCGATGAAAAAACTATGGGCACCGGGACCGATTTCTATGAGCTTCGGTGTAATCGGTGACTACAACAAGTTCTTTCATTTGACATACCGCTTATCCTTGCAGGACCTTCCATATAAAAGAAAACTTGCAATTACCCGAAATAACTCGAATCGATAAAAACGCCGATTACTCGAAATCACCGGGACCGATTTCGATGAGCTTCTGTAGACAATTGTTGTGCTCATGGTGCTCTTTCATTTGGCATATGTTTCATCCTTGCAGGATCTCGGAGAAAAAAAATATCTGTCATTAATCGAAAAAACTTGAATCGATTAAAAAACTATGGGCACCGGGACCGATTTCTATGAGCTTCGGTGTAATCGGTGACTACAACAATTCTTCCATTTGACATACCGCTTATCCTTGCAGGATCTTCCATATTAAAAAAAACTTGTGATTACCCGAAATAACTCGAATCGATAAAAACGCCGATTACTCGAAATCACCGGGACCGATTTCGATGAGCTTCTCTAGACAATTGTTGTGCTCATGGTGTTCTTTCATTTGGCATATGCCTCATCCTTGCAGGATCTCGGAGAAAAAAAATATCTGTCATTAATCGAAAAAACTTGAATCGATTAAAAAACTATGGGCACCGGGACCGATTTCTATGAGCTTCGGTGTAATCGGTGACTACAACAACTTCTTTCATTTGACATACCGCTTATCCTTGCAGGATCTTCCATATTAAAAAAAACTTGTGATTACCCGAAATAACTCGAATCGATAAAAACGCCGATTACTCGAAATCACCGGGACCGATTTCGATGAGCTTCTCTAGACAATTGTTGTGCTCATGGTGCTCTTTCATTTGGCATAATTATGCTTCATCCTTGCAGGATCTCGGAGAAAAAAAATATCTGTCATTAATCGAAAAAACTTGAATCGATTAAAAAACTGTGGGCACCGGGACCGATTTCTATGGGCTTCGGTGTAATCGGTGACTACATTAAGTTCTTTCATTCGACATACCGCTGATCCTTGCAGGACCTTGCATAGTAAAAAAAACTTGTAATTACCCGAAATAACTCGAATCGATAAAAATGCCGATTACTCGAAATCACCGGGACCGATTTCGATGAGCTTCTCTAGACAATTGTTGTGCTCATGGTGTTCTTTCATTTGGCATATGCCTCATCCTTGCAGGATCTCGGAGAAAAAAAATATCTGTCATTAATCGAAAAAACTTGAATCGATTAAAAAACTATGGGCACCGGGACCGATTTCTATGAGCTTCGGTGTAATCGGTGACTACAACAAGTTCTTTCATTTGACATACCGCTTATCCTTGCAGGATCTTCCATATTAAAAAAAACTTGTGATTACCCGAAATAACTCGAATCGATAAAAACGCCGATTACTCGAAATCACCGGGACCGATTTCGATGAGCTTCTCTAGACAATTGTTGTGCTCATGGTGTTCTTTCATTTGGCATATGCCTCATCCTTGCAGGATCTCGGAGAAAAAAAATATCTGTCATTAATCGAAAAAACTTGAATCGATTAAAAAACTATGGGCACCGGGACCGATTTCTATGAGCTTCGGTGTAATCGGTGACTACAACAACTTCTTTCATTTGACATACCGCTTATCCTTGCAGGATCTTCCATATTAAAAAAAACTTGTGATTACCCGAAATAACTCGAATCGATAAAAACGCCGATTACTCGAAATCACCGGGACCGATTTCGATGAGCTTCTCTAGACAATTGTTGTGCTCATGGTGCTCTTTCATTTGGCATATGCTTCATCCTTGCAGGATCTCGGAGAAAAAAAATATCTGTCATTAATCGAAAAAACTTGAATCGATTAAAAAACTGTGGGCACCAGGACCGATTTCTATGGGCTTCGGTGTAATCGGTGACTACATTAAGTTCTTTCATTCGACATACCGCTGATCCTTGCAGGACCTTGCATAGTAAAAAAAACTTGTAATTACCCGAAATAACTCGAATCGATAAAAATGCCGATTACTCGAAATCACCGGGACCGATTTCGATGAGCTTCTCTAGACAATTGTTGTGCTCATGGTGCTCTTTCATTTGGCATATGCCTCATCCTTGCAGGATCTCGGAGAAAAAAAATATCTGTCATTAATCGAAAAAACTTGAATCGATTAAAAAACTATGGGCACCGGGACCGATTTCGATGAGCTTCGGTGTAATCGGTGACTACAACAAGTTCTTTCATTTGACATACCGCTTATCCTTGCAGGACCTTGCATAGTAAAAAAACTTGTAATTACCCGAAATCACTCGAATCGATAAAAACGTCGATTACTCGAAATCACCTGGACCGATTTCGATGAGCTTCTACTCAGTTGATGTGCTCATTATGCTCTTTCATTTGGCATATGGCTCAACCTGACAGGATCCTGGACCAACTTTCATACCCCTTTGCCCACTATCATTTACTCAAGTTATCGTTGAACGAACATACTGTGTACAAACATACAAACGCCGGATTGTTCCAGTAGACTCGGAGATCTTCGCTCGCTTCGCTCGCTCGTTCAATTAAACTAGTGGTTCGCCCCAAACTATGAGTGTGTAACTTTTTGCTAACCCTAATTGCACAGGCGCGCGCGCATTGCATATAAACTTTACAACCCAATATCTCGGCAACCCCTCGACAGATTTGGCTCATGTTCGAACTTAAATATTTTTTTAATTTAATTCATCCGCCTACCAAATTTTATGATGATCCGACTAAAGTTACTCAAGTTATCGTCGAACGAACATTCATACATACATACAAACATACATACATAAAAACATACAAACGCCGGATTGTTCCAGTAGACTCGGAGATCTTCGCTCGCTCGTTCAATTCAATTAAATTCAACCGCGCTCCGATTTGCCGCTAGGGGCGCTTGTGTAGCGCGAGGTCAAATGTCACTGTTTGAGTAGACTTCACGGGTTTATTTTTATTAGACTAAGGTTGTGAAAATTTTGCAATACTCGAGTAAAGTGCAAGTGCAATACGAGTCTCGCTCCTAACGACTGCTTTGAAACATAATTTAAGACGCCATACGTCTCACAACTAGCGCCGCCAATGGAAAAAAAATATATCTTTTTTTGGATGCGTTTTTAGCAAAAAACGCTCCTGGGATTTCTCAACGCGAGGCTTAACTATTTTTAGGACCTGAGGTTTGGATTCCAGGATTGGATTTCCTACGAATGCTATCAATTCTCGGGCTTTTTTAAACTTTTTTTGGGCGGTAGATGCCAAAAAAGATACATCAAAAATATTTGCTCTTGCTAATTTTATTAAATAGAATTAGTTAAAGGAATAAATAGTCGTAATTTATATGTTTATTTAAGATAACAGTGAAGTTATTACCTGCCAGTATCCATTCAGTGTGTGACAGCTACAGCACAAACTATTTGTTCACTTCATTTGCTCACTCAACCATGGCCAACACTGACAGCCTCAAGGAGACGCTTACAGACATGATGGTGCACTTCAACAGCCGTATGTCGGCATTCCAGGAGGAACTTCACGGATCCCCAGCCACCACCAGCAGTACCGGACTAGCGGCGGACTTCCAAGCCTTCCGCAGCTTCATACTGAAGTCACTGGAGCTGCTGCAACATCAGGTGGAGTTCATTGCGCGGGAGACGGATAGTCTCGAGATGCGAAGCCGGCGCAAGATACTCCTACTCCATGGAGTGCCAGAGGAGAAGAAGGAAGACACGGCTGCAGCCGTCGTCAAGGTGGTTGCTACAAAATTGGGTGCAGCTGACTTCGACAGTCGTGGCATAAGTAGATGTCAGCGACTGGGACGCGCGACCGGGGACAAATCCAGACCAATCCTGGTCAAATTCCGAGATGTTGATGTCCGGGATGGCCTGTGGTTTAAAAAGACGCAGCTGAAGGGCTCCGGCATTACATTGTCGGAGTTTTTGACTAAACGTCGGCACGAAGCCTTTATGGCGGCGAGGGAGCGCTACGGTCTTGGCAGCTGCTGGACAAGAGAGGGCGTAGTCCATGTGTCGGCGCCGGACGGGTCGCGACACCGGTTCGTCACGCTGGCCGAGCTGAATGCCCTCCCGGGGGCCCCCGCGGACAAGCCTGCGAAGGCCGCCAGCTCACAGAAGCCTCCCAAGACGAAGGTTGCAGTAGCGGATCGTGCCGCTCGTGCAGCGGCGCGGAAATGAGCCCCAATGGTCCATTTGTTTGACTCCGTTGCATTGTGTTGTCTGTATCTCTTTGCCTGCATCGTCCGTGTAATATTCATGCTAGGTACTGAGGGTAAAATCACCACGGCGTCATTTTTGTAATTTTCCTGGTTTTGTGTTTTTGGTGCAGGTATTTGTATTTGTTTTATCTGTCACTGTTACTCGTGTGTGAAATGTCAACGTCAACTAGCTGTCAGCTGTCACTGTGGGTGCGTTCCGAATCTGGAATTATCCAAGTTCGGACGCGTTCACAATAATTGATTTTATTACTTTTTTTCCATTCAACTGGCGGGTGGACACTCACTGAAAAGTGATATTCATATTTATTCAAGTAGGTAGCTTATTTATTTATAAACATATTATCGACATTATTTAGTTTATTATATTATTATTATTTAGTATATCATGCAACAGTTGAACAGCAGTGATGCGAGTGACCAATTCCAATCTTTTTCCTCCTCCGATGGATTGAACAGTACAAGTGATAGTTTCCATAGTATACCCTCTCTAGCCGACACACTAGATTCAAATTTTTCTATTTTCCCAAAAAACTTTAATGTTATTCATGTAAATGCCCAAAGTATTCCGGCGCATTTTCCTGACATGCTAGCATCTTTTGACAGCAAATATATTCACGCCATCCTTGTCTCTGAATCCTGGCTCAAACCGTGTCTCCCCTCTACTTCTTACTCCCTCCCAGGATTCCAGCTCATTAGGAACGACCGTCCCCAGGGTTACGGCGGGGTTGCAATATACCTCCGTGCCCATATCCCCTACTCTATTATAAGCATGTCAGCTCAGCCCCCTCCTTCCAATGCAGGTGAACACTTATTTTTAGAAGTCCTCCTATCTCACACCAAAATTTTGCTTGGTGTATATTACAGCCCGTCCAAAGACATTAATTATTTTTCTTCTCTTGAAAACCTCTTAGTAGACTTAACTCCGTCATACAGTCACACCATTATCATGGGTGACTTCAACACTTGTCTCTTAAAAAATGACCTTCGGTCCAAGTCTCTTACATCTCTCCTCCGTGGGAGCAACATGCATCTTCTCCCTCTTAGCGCTACTCATCACTTTCCAAATTGTACCCCTTCCCTTCTGGATCTCATATCAGTTTCTTCGACCAACCATGTTGCTCACCATGGCCAATGCTCGGCTGATGCCCTCTCCTATCACGATTTAATATTCCTCTCTTATAAAATTCGACCCCCTAAAGCGAAGCCGAGAGTTCTTCTGCAGCGTAGCTTTGGTAGCATTAATCTTGATAAACTCCGTGATGACGCCCAAGGTATTGACTGGTCATTAGCCACTGACGCGGATAGTGTGGATAAACAAGTGGAAGTTTTCAACTCCCTTCTTATCCAGCTTTATGATGTTCATGCCCCTGTCCGAGCTGTAAAGATGAAGCATCATCCAGCGCCATGGCTAACAGATGACCTAAAATCGCTGCTTACGAAAAAATCTGTAGCCAAATCTAAATATAAATGTCGCCCAACTGACTACAATAAAGAAAGGTATATGGTTATCAGGAATCGCTGCAATAAGATGTGTAGGGATGCACAACGACGCCACATTCACGAATCTGTCGAAAATGGAGATCCAGCTAAAGTTTGGAAATTTCTTCGTTCACTAGGAGTTGGTAAATCTCGTCAAGATTCTATTCCAAAAGATTTGAACGTTGACTTACTAAATCAACACTTTTCCTCCGTGTCTACCTTTGATGGTACTAAAAAAACTGAAACCCTCAAATTTCTTTCCTCGCTTCCAACTCCTGATTTCTCTTCTTTTAATTTTAGTCAATTTACTGATTGTGATGTTAAGAGGAATATTTTAACGATTACATCTAACGCAGTCGGTAGTGATGACATCAGCCGTAACATGCTATTACCCATCCTAGACATCATAGCTCCCGTCATCACCAAAATCCTGAACCACTCCGTTTCCACTGGTCTGTTCCCCACTTCGTGGAAGACAGCCCAGGTTACACCTCTCCCTAAAAAAGCTAATCCCGCCACCTTCTCCGAATACCGCCCCATATCCATTCTCCCGTTCCTCTCTAAAGTCCTCGAACGTCTGGTCCATTATCAATTAAGCCAATTCCTTACCAAAAATAATCTCCTCAATCCTTTCCAGTCTGGTTTCCGTCCCGCACATAGCACTGTTACGGCTCTTGTCAAAATTACCGACGACATGCGCCAAGGTATGGAAAGAGGGCAGCTCACTATACTGTCACTGCTTGATTTTAGCAACGCATTTAATGCAGTCGACTTCGACATCTTGTTAGCTTTGCTTCGTTCCCTTAACATATCTCCAACAGTAATTGATTGGTTTCGTAGTTATCTACACGGGCGCCGGCAGCGTATTCGTATTGAAGATTCTTTCTCTGGGTGGTGTGGAATATCTGCCGGTGTACCGCAAGGTGGCGTGTTGTCTCCTCTTCTCTTTGCCATTTTTATTAATAGTATTTCCTGTAAGCTCTCTTCTTCCTACCATCTTTATGCAGACGATCTCCAAATATACACACAGGCCATATTAGACGACCTTCCTGCAGCTATTGCCACAACTAATAGTGACCTTGCACGTATTGCTGACTGGAGTGGGTCGTACGGACTCAGCATAAATCCTAACAAAACGCAAGTTATCATAATAGGTAGCAGTTGGAATATTTCTAGGGTCAATATGGACTCGCTCCCCCCGGTTCTATTTGATGGAGTAAGAATACCCTTTAGTCCGGCTGTAAAAAATCTAGGTATAATGATCGACAGTACCTTATCTTGGGTGCCGCAAATGGAGTTGGTGAGTCGAAAGATGTTCGCGTCCGCAGGGTCACTGAGAAGATTACGTAATTTTCTCCCCACTGCTACCAAAGTTGCGTTAGCACAATCGCTCCTCCTACCAATTCTCGACTACGCCGACATCTGCTATCTTGACCTTACCGAGGAGCAACTTAATAAGCTTGAACGTCTTCAAAACTTCTGCATACGATTCATATTTGGCTTACGCAAATATGATCATGTCTCTGATTTCCGTTCTCAGCTTAAGTGGCTCCCCATTCGTCTCCGCCGGAATGCACATATTCTTTCTCTCTTATACTGTATTATGTTCAATCCAGCTACCCCCTCCTACCTTAAAGAACGCTTCGAATATCTCCATTCCTCCAACAACCTTAATCTCCGATCATCCCACAACCTACGCCTCAAAATCCCGTCCCACCACACCAAACTTTACGGCTCCTCGTTCACAGTGACGGCAGTCCGATTATGGAATGCCCTCCCGGAGGAGGTGCGAAAGGCCAAATCCCTGCCAATTTTTAAGGCACTTGTAAAAAAGTTCTACCTCACTGGAGAACTGTGATACTGTTGTTATATTTTTATTATGCATGTTCATGTATATGTTATAATGTATTTATGTAGTTCTTATTGTATATATAATATTAGATATATATTTTAGTCAATTATATAAGTAAACCTATTCGGATTTATCTATTGATAAATTATGTATTACTCGTAAGTACTTTATCTACGTAAATATACGTAATTGAAATTAAATTGTTTCCTTATCCTATCATATATTTCTTATTGTGCATCTGCTGCTACTGTGTTTTCGCTTTCAGTCCTGTCCATCCAAAGGTTGTCTGGAAGAAATCGCTTTTAGCGATAAGACCGCCATTTGTACTGTTATTTTTAAATGTTTATTTGTAAAATGTTTTCGTTTGTGCAATAAAGAGTTACTTACTTACTTACTTACTTACTTAATTCTCGCCAAAATTGGCCACTTTTGGCGAGAATCGAATGCATTCTTAAGTTCTAGGATCTGGAATCCAAACCTTAGGTCCTGAAAATAGTTAAGCCTCGCGTTGAGAAATCGCAGGGGCGTTTTTTGCTAAAAACGCATCCAAAAAAAAGATATGTTTTTTTTTTCATTGGCGGCGCTAGTTGTGAGACGTATTTCATCTTAAACACAGATTTTAACGGATTTAACACTCGTTGCTTTGTTATGTGCTTTGTAATATTATGCTTTGTTTTATCTTTCGGAAAATTGTATTCAATATGTTTTTTCGAACAAAACGGGGCTTGTTGGATGTGTTTTAGTAGTACAGTTATCAGGTAGGTATTAAATATGATTTTAGTGAAAGTAAACTTTTATTTTACTTACTAACTTTAAGAGCTAGGTATACTAAACTTCATGGTCTTACTCGACAGTGGCGCCAACTAGTAAGGACTAAAACGGTAGACCTCATTGAATAAAGTAGAGTCAAAGGTCTTCTGTCACAAACTGATTTGTACCCCAGGGACCATGCAGCGAGGTTAGGTTATTACATATTAAATATCAGGTTTTTCTCCTTGGATTTTCACTCGCTTCCTTTGTTTAGTATTTTATTAATAAAATAAAAATGTGCCGTTGTTTTATTAAATTTTATGAACAGAGTAGCTACCACGAGTGCGAAAAAGCTGTGCCGGACGTCTGCCGGACGTCTGTCATGTATCCTAATACTATAGTAGTAAGGTTGTTTATCCAACTTTCAGTGACAATCACAGTAAGCACTCGTGGTAGCTGCTCAGCTCCGTTCTCTAAACGTGACGACTTTGACTTGTAATATCATCGCAACCACCCTTTAATGTATCCAATTTTGGTTCACACTAGTTCATTTCATAAAATAATACAAAATTACTAACATAAGCATTTAAACTGTCAAGTTGAAATAAAACAGCAAACATACTGTCAAATTTGGTTTTGCAGCAGTTCTTTATGTCATCAGGGTGATATTTTCCTTATCAATGTTTTCATACTTGTACAGTCAGCCACAAGCCAGGATACCCCTTTTTGTTTAGATTGACCTTCGATCAAGGATAAAACTAGATACAACATAGAACTCTGAAATGTGTCTGGAAAAATAGATGTCCAAACTGCTTTTGGGAGCTTATTTGCTCGTAGTCTATGCAATTAAAGTAAAACTGTACATTAATGCAATAAGGTTGACATTCGAATATTAGACGTATGGTCGAAATGATGTTTCGTATTATAATTGTTCTGTTGCTGATATCTTTTGTTTCTGTGGGGACAAGTTTTTATTGTGATTTTATACGTAATTCGGATTCTATGGGATTTAGTTCGGTGAGATTGACGCCCTTGTGCCGCGGTAAGAGCTGCCATGGGGTATCCTAGACAGTGTTACGCGAATCGATAAACAGATTTATTATTTAGGAGGTTAATTCGACTTTGGCCTTCGGCGTTACGAGAATTCGCAGAAATGTAACGTTATATTATCCTTTAATCATAGAGATACTCAGATTTACATTTCCACGAACCAGATGATGAATCGGTAATATTTAAATCCATTTCTCGGAAACTGAAATTATCATTTTTGCCTTTTTTGTACGACGAATAATATTAAACGTGGTCTACATAATATATAATAAATGATATGGTTTTGAAAAGCGGTAAATATGCACGACACAGTAATGTTATGTAAGTACGTCCTACTGTATTTAATTAACACCATAATTTTCATTTTATACTCAGTTCACCCTGACATTAAATACTCGTAGTCTATTATTAGTACGGTTGGTAAAGATAAAGATAAATTAATGGATTTTAGGTCCTATGGATACTTTCATGATTGTCAGAATTTCGTTCAAAACGGGTCGAATCGCGGTCGAAAAATTATTTATGTATTTTATTTTTAATTTCATGAGCAATAAATATCGCAAAAAAAAACACGATTATCTGCAATACTTCATGTGTTTGGATACCTACTAGGCTATATTATTGAGGCCCTTTGTCTTAGGGCAAAATCACCATCCCATAACTGGTCCATAAAGCATTGGGCAAGACAAACAAGTTAAATTTTCAATTTCCCTTGCCGCCCCCATAATACACAAACTAGTAATGGAAAGAAGGTTGGAAGCGAAAAGTCCAGTTTCATCTTTAAACTACGTACTACTATCTATAAAGGGCGTCCCACGGCTATGCCACACGGAGGGAAAGTACCTTGAATATTGTAGATGGAACATTTGACTGAAAGAAGACATTATTTGAATTTAATTAAACAATTTAAACTGCATTTATAGATATTTAAATAATTACAATGGTTGAACCAGGAATCGAACCCGTTACATTCGAAAAATAATTTCCCTGTAGCTTTATCATACCGATCGACTGGCTTCATCGTAAGGTTATTTTTTTGCTAAATAACAATGACATTCCAATACAAATGGACAAACTGTTCCGTACAATAACCAAGTCGAAAAATGGCACACGCTAATTTCACCCTATTATGCTTCGACTGACTTTTTATTTCTACATTGCTGCTGACACTTCAAGCCCTCAAAATGTATTGTGTCACTAAGCGGAAATGTAAATCAATCACGCAATTTGAAGCTACGTAAGTTGATTTTTGAAGTTTTTTGGAATAAAGATAGCAGTGGAGTAGCAATAGCCTATTTTAGTTTTTTGTTATGAAGAAAAAAAATCTGTTAAATGTTGCGGATATTATTTTAAACAGTTTATATTCAAAACTATGAAAAATAGGCAGGTAAGTAGGTATAATTTGTAAATAGCTTTTTTCCTGAAACATGTCAACCCATAAATGTGATTTCCAACAAATGTTGTTCTACGACTTTTCGAATAGCTCGATAGCTTCTAGGAAAATAATAACAGCGAAGTTTAAAAAACCAGGTGATACAAATCTACTTATTTATCCAGCCCATAAATAAAGCCCACTGCTGGGCATAGGCCTCTTCCTTTTCACGCCAACCCCCTCGGTCTAATGCCAATCTCGTCCATTGTCCTCCTGCTGTTTTGACAATGTCATAGAGCTTTCGGTCTACACACCGACCCTCGACCCATTCTAGGCCACCATTCTGTGACGTCCTAGTCCACCGTTGGCACTCCCGCCTAGCCAGATATCTTCGACTTTGGTCTTCTGCCGAATGAAGAGGGTAAAGTATTCGTGTCGTGTATCAGTGTGGCGGGGCCTGGGGCCTGAGTCTGTAACGCAACGGTGCCAAAAAGAGCTCCCAGTTGACAGCATCAATTACGATTTATTCATGCTGTGCCGGTCCTTTTTTTTGTTGTAATTACAGGAAATATTATTCTGATTCTAATTCTAGAGGATTAGTTCGCTGGTTGTAGGAGAAAAACGAGGAAACCCCTGTTTTGTCTTTCTACTTATACTGGGACGCCATCGACACGCCATTGTGTTACAGACTTAAGCCCCTGGTAGTTTTTTATATTATTTTAAGTAAAGCCTATCCCATCATCTTACTCAGTAAACTGGCAGGTCGAACTGTCATGTTAGTGAAAATGCCTGCCCCTTTTCAACTGACTAAGGATAGAGCAAGAACTGTGAGAAAAATTTTAGTCCTTAGAATTTTTACTTTACAAAAGGAGTCTCCATTTTTTTCTTTTCTGACTATGTTCTGGAAGCATCATTTTGTCTATCTCTTTCTGACCCGCGGGAGAGAAAGAAACAGGAACATTTGTTTACAATCAATGGTTTTTATTGAAAATTTAATAGTTTCCTCCTAATATTTGTACCTTTTCTCCTGTTATCATATGTAAATAATATTAATTAACCGATGGTAGGTCACACCATCTTTATTTCGCATCGTCAAGGTGTTATTTCGGCACTTTTTTGTACCACATTTTGGCATGTTGTCAGCTGCGTAGTAATCAAACGTCTAATGAAAATATTGTGCTTATACTGAATTTAAGCACAATTTTTCAGCTACCGATTTCGAGCGCCTATGAGTTGTCCATTTGTATTAGAATGTCATTGCTAAATAAAATAGTTTCAGAAATAAAAGGAAGACCATGAATTTTAACATCCATGGGATAATAATGTCAGATTTTTTAGGTTCAAGAATTCTTCCTTGAAGAAACCTTTGTCTATGTCGCCAACGTCCAATAACAAGACCAACCTTTGAGCAGACCATCTAAGCCTTGCAGTTTCAAACATCCAGACCCCATACAGCGGGGTAATTAAAACTGGTGCCAGCAATTAGGGTTCGGCGCCGGGGTCGAAATGGAAACTAAATGGGACGAGGGCCGAACACAGGGGCCGGTCGGGTTCTTCATTTTCTATTTCTATTTTCAATTCTGTTTTTTTTTCACAACTGTTATGAAAGACTTCGAAATGTTTAATGTAGTGTTGGCGGCGACTGCTACGGATTTTGTAGACTGCGATGATGAGTCTACGTGCTTAAAACCCACACAATCATACAACGACTCAACTACATATTTCAAATTTCTTCGGAGGACCTGTACCGGTAAAAGCGATTACATATATCTTTTTGTATTTCTAAAGCACAAGCACCCGTGCTAATGAACTTTATAAAGATTTTTGTAAGGTTAAAGAATTCGCTCGGGACAGGATTTGAACCCGCAACCTCTCGCATACCGTGCAGGCGCTCTACCAATTGAGCTACCGAGTCAAGTAACTGTCGATGCGAATTTTCTAACCTTAGTGATCACTCGTCTTACGAACGATGGGGCGCCAACTAGTGTGATAGTTTGCACTTACCTACACCACCTAAAATTACAATATCGTTTAGAAATCAAGTAACGGATAAAATTATTGAAAAACTTTTACACGTCATGTTTCCGGAAAATATTTTTACCAGGAAAATATTTACGTAAACTCTTTAATGTTTCACATATTTTTTTATTGATACTTTCATATTAATTTCATCTTAGGTGGTTTCAGCTACCAGTTCTATATACCAGTCAGTGAATCACGGAGTTGTTTTACTCATAATATAATAATAATATAGATCTTCCATCACATTAAATAACGTAACAGCAGCAGCGTTCGTAACTCTTGATCGATGCAGTTCCATAACTCCGCGATAAAAGCAGCAACTGATATTAAAATAACGAGTTTAATGCTCTCATTCGGCCGTTAAATGCAAAACATCGTGCAGCGGGGAAACAGAAGCATAGCACGAGGGAACTCTACAATCCTATCCTGCTTCTTTTTCAAAGTATTACTAGTAGTATTATATATTACTTTTAAATGAAAATATACCCCCGATATATCGACCAATTTAGTTAGAAAAACGCATCCAAATCGGTTCACCCGTTTAAGAGCCCCAGTGCCACAGATAGACACACATACATACACACCCTGACAATCCGGCTGACACTACTTCGAAGGGACAGGATGTCCACGGTAACGTTTACTGTTAGATTATCTGGTGGGACGAGTATTGTCCGACATAATCTTGGTCTTGGACTTATTCAATTTTCATCCTCAGGCCAACCCTCAGGGATGCTTCATGCAATTCGGAAGGCAAAGTTTTTTGTTCGAAAGTCCGTTATTGGCTTAATCTTATCTTTAGACAATATTGAGAAACTAATTTCAATATTTTTTATTTTGGTCCAGTAGTTTTGTTTTTATGCGCTAAAATGTTTTGTTCCTATGACCGCCTTGACCGCCAACAGTATGCAGACCATCGCGTGACGCCATAAAACCGTATCTTTGATACGTTGTAAAATCCAAACTACTGAACCAAAATAAAAAATATTGAAATTAGTTTCTCAATATTGTCTAAAGATAAGATTAAGCCAATAACGGACTTTCGAACAAAAAACTTTGCCTTCCGAATTCTGAAAGCATACTTTGGAGATCAGCAGCACTCTCAGCCACCACATTCGTCAGTTGAACCAAGTCTATTCAAATATTCGTTCGGTTAATAAATTGACGTTCTATTCCTCGAGAGATGGTCCGACGACACAGCCAAAGTAGCCGGAAAACAGTGGTTGCGCCTGGCGCAGGATCGTGAGAGGTGGCGTGAGCCTGAAGAGGCCTTTACTCAGCAGTGGGTGCTAACAGCCAGATGATGAATAATAATTTTATTAATGTTCGGATAATCGACGTTCTACAGACTGTACTTGGTTTTGGATCAGATTCCGATCGTACACAGTGCGTAAACGTATAGACTAGGAGAATGCAATGTTGACCGCTGTGGACTATCTGTCTGTTGCTGTGGAATGCTTCACGGATATTTTATGTGAGTTTTCACGTTAAGCTAGGGGTTTAAAGTATCCTACTCATGACTGTAATTAAGCGTTTTCATTTCACAAGTCGAATAACACTCATAATTATTATAAGTAGCGTGGCGGAAAAGTCCAAATTTTAATTTTTTTTAGGTAGATATTTAGATAGATAGAGAACTCTTTATTGCACAACAGAAACAATATTACAGATAACTTTTTCAACAAAAATTTGTACAAATGGCTTTATAGCTAAAAGCTATCTCTTCCAGACAACCTTGGTATTTTAGGTATTTTTGTTCAGCGATTTTTGCTACGCGACAAAAAAATACTCTTCATTATTCTAAACAGCAGAATAACAATAACCATTTTTTGTATTTTCTAAAGCACTTACCCGTGATCGAACATTATAAAAAAAAAATTATAAGGTTTTTTATCGTCCATAAGACCCGTATCAATGAGGCTGAGAAATTCACATCGACAGTTACTTGATTCGGTAGCTCAATTGGTAGAGCGCCTGCACGGTATGCAAGAGGTTGCGGATTCAAGTCCTGTCCCCAGTTTTTTTTTAAATATTTTATAAAAAAATTTTAGAACAACAATAATTAAGCTGATTTGATTCTATGCGATTTTCACTGTCATGTAGATAATTTCTTCCGGGTAAGATCTCAATCGATCGGGGAAAAGCTCAAGCTTGAGTGGCTGTCAGCATATTTTTTAATCAAATTTAATTTAATTTTAGTACCTACTAGCTGACCCGGTGAACTTCGTATCACCTGGAATAGTAAGACTCTCCGCGTCAAAAATGGCGATTCCAATACAAAATGACCAATTTTTATTTCTTCCGTTTTTCAGCTAATCTTTTAACTTTTCCCATATTTATTTGCTTTTAAACCTACCCTGAACTATGGTGAACTAAACAAAACAGTAAATATGCAAATCGGTCAAGCCGTTTCTTAGTTTTAGCGAGACTAATGCACGGCGATTCATTTTTATATATATAGAAGATAGAAGATAGATAGATATCGCATGACTATGAATTGAGTTTTTAACAAAATTGAATTTTTAATTTATTTGCATGTAATTTGATTGCAACTTCAATAAACTGGTTTTATTGTTAAGTAATTAAGTAACTGTTCGATTTAATATTTTTGTGCACGTCCTGTAATAGGCATAAACGCTAGCCATAAGTTTCTGTAATATTTGATTGATACCATGTATTGGTTTATGCTGTTGGAGTGCCTAATAAATAAAAAAATAAAAAATATTTAGGATTGAGCTTGACATTGACATTAGTCAAGGCCTCAAGTCAGTGATTTTGTTTTCTGAGATCACATACTTGAGCTCGAGCTTGAGCTGACGACTATTAAGGCCCGGTATAAGGCTAACTAGCGCCACCAATGTTAAAAAAAACCATATCTTCCTTTAGAAGAAGTTTCTGAAAAAATCCTAAGATGAGCCTATGCGCCATGCTTTTCTAGATTTTTAAGTGTAGATACCCTCTTCGAAATTTACTTTTAAGCAAAAAAATTTTCGATAACCGCCAAAAGCGGCCGTTTTTGGCGGTTATCGAATATTTTTTAGCTTAAGACTAGAAATTGAGTTGGGTACCTATACTTAAAAATCTTGAAAATCATGGCGCATGAGCTCATCTTAGGATTTTGTCAGAAACTTCTTCTGAAGGGACATATGATTTTTTCAACATTGGTGGCGCTAGTTAGCCTTATACCGAGCCCTAAGCTGATTTGATTCGATGCGATTTTTACTGTCATGTAGATAATTTCTTCCGGGTAAGATCTCAATCGATCGGGGAAAAGCACAAGCTTGAGTAGCTGTCAGCATGTTAATGGGCTTGAGTTTGACATTGACATTAGTGCTTACGAAAGTTTAAGTTTTAAGACATTAGTCAAGGTCTCAAGTCAGTGATTTTGTTTTCTGAGATCACCTACTTGATCTCGGGCTTGAGCTGACGACTATTAATGCCACTCTATCCCGGGATCCCTCATAAAGTGAACGTTTAGACATGCGAGAACCGTCCTCGAAGGTCCCCATAAAGCATCCGGCAGCGCCCGATACAAACAGCACGTGACGCGCATATCGAGCGCTATCGAGCGACTTTTAATTAACAACCGATAGAGTAAGTGTCCACTATGTATATTTAGTTTATTGCTGCTTCAGTTCTGCTGGATCGAGCGCCGGTATTGCTAGTTGAAGGTGTCAATGCATGAACCTATACTGAATGTGTCGAAACAAGTGTTCTTTCAGTAACAAATATTTTTAATATATATTGGGTATACTTTCCATGTGGTCCCATAAAGAATGGTGAAGATCTCCTTAACGGACAGCAGTAAATCACTTTGAATCAATTAACAGTGTACCTTTTCAACAGAAAAGTCGGTATTTTTGAAATGTTACTTTTTTTTTTTGGAAACCTGTGCATATGAGCAAAAATCGCCAATCCGCATTGAGCACGCGTGGTGATTAAGCTCGAACACTCTCTCTGAGAGAAGGCCTTTGCCCTGCTAGTGGGACATGTACAATTGTACAGGCTACATCTGACTTTTTGTATTTTACACTACATCAACTTATTTTTAACAGAAACGCTTAAAAACTCCAAAATTGAGCGCTCAAGATCCAAAGTCGTTGAACGGGCCAATTTTATCGGTCTCTTCAAAGTTAATTCAGCTTTTAATGGAGGAAAGGTTTAATTTGTCACTTAGATAATGATACTCGACGTGATCGGACCTACAAATTAAAAATCTTTTTTTATTTAAATTATCCGTAAGCCACTTCGATGTCGTTTATTATCGCCTCTACCTCATACGATTACCTAACTAAGTACCATACACACTGATACAGCCCCTCTACCCTTGACGCATTTTTCCAATACGGCCGCAATATGGCGCAATTCACATAATTTAATATTTTACAAATAAAGACGCATTTTGTGTTTGAAGAAATCAATGAATAAATCAGCCTTACCTATGAAAAAACACTACAAAGTATTTAAAATCAAAGCATTTCTATGCGAATTCAAAGATAAATTAATTTTAAAACTTTTTCAATTTGATCTCTATAGCGTCAAGGGTAACCCCCTAGGTCTGGGGGTCTACCGGCTAAAACGAAGCCGATTACCGAAGTTCGATTTATGAAAAATTAACTGGGTGGCAGTAAAATGAACTGGGTGGCAGTACATTTAAAAAAATCGAACCTCGATTTTCGCCAATGGTAATCGGCTTCGTCTTAGCCGGTAGACCCTCAGTACGAAACCACATTCTTGGTTTCCCTCAAATTAATCAAATAAATTTCAAGTATGTATTATGAAAACTGTAACCGCTAAAATGTCGGATTGAAAAACATTGTATAATATTTTCGTTACAAAAAGATTTTTATAAGATTAAAAAATGGGGGACTGGACTTATCTTGAACCCGCAACCTCTTGCATACCGTCGCTCTACCAATTGAGCTACCGAGCCAAGAACTATCGATGCGAATTTCCCAACCTCATCGATACTAGTCTTACGGACGAAGGGCGCCATCTGGTGTCATAGTTTCTGTGATCTTCATATTATTCCCTAGCACGAGTTAGTGCTTTACAAAATATCAAAAATGTGTGCTTACTACAGGGTGCACTCTAAGTCGAAAGCGAAACTTTAAGTGGGCTATCTACTGATCAATACAAACAACTTGTACTAGGTGGCGACAAAAATGTAGTGAAAAAAATATCAGCTCTTTCATACATTTGGCGCAGTACTGAGTTGACCTTTTGTAATATCAGCTCTTTCATACATTTGGCGCAGTACTGAGTTGACCTTTTGTATGGAACAGCTAATATATTTTTCACTCAATTTTTTTCGCCACCTAGTACAAGTTGTTTGCATTGATCAGTAGATAGCCCACTTAAAGTTTCGCTATCGACTTAGAGTGCACCCTGTATTTAAAAAATGCCGGTTTGACAACTCGTAGCATCTATAGCTTAGTCAGCCTAGGAGTCCAAGCAACGGGTGGATCATCATAGGGGTGTATAGTCCGTTTCCAGGGCAGGCGGAAAAGCGATCATTAACCTTTGAGCGGATCACAGAAATAAACAACATTTTTTATGCCAAAGGTTTTTTGAATTTTTGACAAGTTTATTACGAACTGGCACATTAATGAGCGATGAGGTTTAGTTAGGTGAAACGACACCAAAGTGGCGGAAAAAAACAGGTTGGTATGAGTATACATTAAACAGGGATGTCACGTTCATCATTGTCAGTTTCACAATCGTTTTCTGATGATGAGGATGTGCGATTGTACACACTTGCGCAGAAATCCCCACCAGTTTCGTCGAGCGCTCATAACTCGTGACGCTACCTGAAGCACGTTGAAACAGATTTTTTATCTCTGACTGACCGGAACTCTCACCCCACCCCGTACCTAAAAGCGTGCTTCGATATCCAAACGATAGAGAAATGTAAGGAGAGTGACGGAGTGCGACACGAATCGTTATATTTTTTATGGTAACATAGTACTTCGTGTCAATGATCGCTTTTCCGCCTGCCCTGGAAACGGACTATAGAGTGCGCGAGCGAGGACCTAAGCAACTTCTTCAGATACCTGTCAAGGGTGCTTAGCGTGTGAATATACTAAAAGTCCCCCCCCCCCCCCCTCCCCCCTCTCGGACGTGTGGGAAGAGGGGTTTAAAGTTCCCATTTTTTTATGATTTGCTAATATATCAAAAACGGTGCATCGTAGAGAAAAGTAGTTTTTACAAAATCAATGCTTGTTAAATTTTCTATAACTTTCACTTAAATACTTTTTCCAATTTCCCAACTGTTTCTGAGCTAGACGCTCTGGAAAAGTGAAAATTTCCGGAGCGTCTAGCTCAGAATGAACTATAGCCCACAGGAAAGGCAATGTCAGATAAAGGCTACTGAAACATTAACCACTCAGCCCTAAACATTCACGGCAACTCGAGTTAGCCGCTAGCCGAACGGACGAAAAAACACAAAACAAGAAAAAAAGGAACTAATTCCATTCCCCTGCCTCACTAAAACAGATGGAAGTAACCGGGTGAAGTTCTAATTGAACCCGACGGTATGTCCGGGGAAAAACTGCCCGGATGATTTACCGATGGTCGGGTAGCCGGGTTAAGGGGTGTTTACACTCTTCTGAGGCGATGCCAGGAGATGAAAGATCACGCCTTTGTATGTCAAATTATTATCGAATTATCGCTAGGTATATACAACGTGTTACAAAACATCCTAACTCTTTTTACAGGGTGTAACCTACTGGTCAACAAGATGTCAATTCTGTAAAAAAAAAGTTGAAAAAAACAATTTTTATTTTATAACCTCAAAATTGTAAATTTTTCATAACTTTTTTGTTCTTGGTATTAGCTCAAATTGAAAAATATGTTTGTGGGTGTAGATGCATTTGCATAAGTTTGAGTAGTTAAAACATTGTGAGAGTCAATGAAAACAACATTTAAAAAATAGTTTTCTCCCGCCACAGCGTTCACATTTTATTAATTTAAAAATCAACGGAACGTCATAGAGCAAATAAAATATTTAGGTTGTGATCCCTATCACCGGGTGCTATTACCCTGTAAAAAGAGTTAGGTACTTTTGTAACACCTTGTATATTGTTCAGGTGTTAGGTTTTATTTTGCGTAGCCTCGGTGTTCGACCAGCAACTTGGCGCCTTTGAGCCGACTGGTGCCCATTCTGTGACGATTCGATGACACGATATTTGGTACGGTCGGCCACAGTCACAGATACCCCATGGCAGCTCTTACCGCGCGCGGCATAAGGGCGTCAATCCAACAAAAAGAGGTATCCTAGCGTGTGGCCTATTGTACTAGCGATCTACCCAGGCTTTGCTCGGGCGCAATTTATTGATAAAAATGTACTTACTTTATGTTAACCATGTATGAATAACTACGAAATTTTATAAAGATTTTATAATACCCCCGACATTTTATCTTCAAACCAGCATATCTCATAAAAGGCCAAACCGATTTTGATCAACCATATACAAGAACACTCGCTAAAAACCTGCTTTCAAAAAGAGAAGAGCTGCAGAGAGAGCTGCATGGTGTAAACAGGCCTTTAACCCGGGTAATACCATGGGGTGGCCACGTGGCTCCGTGAGTAATATTCGCGCGCTGGGTTTGTTTACTTTATCACGTCGTTGTAGGCGCCTGAATAAATAACTTTGCGCGGAACTGGACCCGCTATGTAATGGGTTTTTGGCCGCAGATAAGGGCCGGTCAACAAAACGTCGTGAGGAAATCTGAATGAGTAGCTGACCAATGGTGATAAACCAAAGTTGATAATTACATATTTTTCAATTCGGATACTAATTTTCCGTCTACACGTGAAATATAACGTAATTTATAGTAACTTCGTTTACCATGGGCCGTTTTCAGCACAAATTCATAGATGGCGCCTACAGGCGAGAGCAGAGAAGAACCGGAATACGGCTGTCAAACTTTTGTGCTAAGGGAAATTTGACAACCGTATTCCGGTTCTTCTATGGCCACACCTGTAAGTAGGCACCATCTATGAAATTCTTTGTGAATTTGTGCTGAAAACGGCTCATTTATGTAGGTATCTCTACACACACCCTTTATAATGACTCGCTGGTAACTGCAATCATGATCTAGATGTCTATCCTAGTCATTTGATTAATGAAACTACGATTGGTCTAAGTATGATTTATGTTTCGAAACATCAAAAGTCGATTAAACCATTTGGTCAATCTAATATGCCTTAATACATACACCAACACCTCTTGAATGGTCAGGGTGAATAGTTTCGAATACAATTAGTACCCACCAAAATTTGTAAAATATGACTTATTACTAAAAAATAAAAAAATAAAATACCCTTGACATTTTAGCTTGAAACTAGCATATCTCATAAATTGCTGAACCGATTTTGATAAAAATTATCTAGGAACACTGGGTAGAAAACTGTATCCAAATCGGTTCACCCCTTTTTTGGTCACCCCCTTTTTTTTGGTCGGGGGCTAATAAAAAAGGTTATCGACGCGTTGTGCCACCGGGGGGTCTACCGGCTAAGACGAAGCCGATTACCATTGGCGAAAATCGATGTTCGATTTATGAAAAATGTACTGCCACCCAGTTCATTTTACTGCCACCCAGTTAATTTTTCATAAATCGAACTTCGATTTTCGCCAACGGTAATCGGCTTCGTTTTAGCCGGTAGACCCCCGGGGGTGGACTTTCATCATCAATTTTCAATATTAGCTAATCAAACGCATTTACTTCAAAGCCCGTATAAGAAGTTCCAATACCGATTAGTGCCAAAAACGATTCTTCTATCGTGCCAGTAGAGGTGTGTAGTTCGCGAATGAATGCTTCGATTGAATGCATTCGTTTTGTGAAACCATTCATTCATTCATTCACTACCAATCTTTACATATCACATTCACTCTAGTCCACGTAGTTCATTCTTCAAGAAACATTCTTAAATCTACCACACTAAGAACCAAAATTCTGTAACTCATGTGTCTCGCCTTTGTCATTGGCGGACTACCGTGAGTGAAAAGATACGTGAAAGAACTACTGAGCTATGAACGAGCTATGAACTATGAATGAACTGTGAATGAACTGTGAATGAACTATGAATGAACTATGAATGAAATATGAACTATGAATGAGCTGTGAACTATTAATAAACTATAAGTGAACTGTGAACTAAAAGAGTGAACTAGTTCAGTGAAGGAAATGAAATATATCATTCTTTTCTTTTCACTGAAGCGTTTCGCGCACCTCTACGTGCCAGTGCCACACTAGCCGCTCGCCACCGAAACTCATCTCGTCCAATTGTTTTTCTAAAAGCCCATTCGAAACTCCGACGCCGGTCAAAAACCAATACTGGGCCCCTCCCAGCTAAAATACGCTTCAAAATGGCCCAAATCTTCTCCCGTACGAGAATAGTGGGTGCTTCCCTGCAGCGTCGGCTATGTCCATCCGAAGGGCCGTACATTCGCAAAGCGGATATGCCGGTTGAAATGGCAAATGGGGCAGTGCCTGCCTGAGAGTTACCGAAGAACGGTCCGGGGGCTAATTCGGAAGGCAAAGTTTTTTGTTCGAAAGTCCGTTATTGGCTTAATCTTATCTTTAGACAATATTGAGAAACTAATTTCAATATTTTTTATTTTGGTTCAGTAGTTTGGATTTTACAACGTTTCAAAGATACGGTTTTATGACGTCACGCGACGGTCTGCATACTGTTGGCGATCATAGGAACAAAACATTTTAGCGCATAAAAACAAAACTACTGGACCAAAATAAAAAATATTGAAATTAGTTTCTCAATATTGTCTAAAGATAAGATTAAGCCAATAACGGACTTTCGAACAAAAAACTTTGCCTTCCGAATTCTAGGGAATCTCGCAATACATTATCTCGAAGGAAAAATCTCATTTCGCGGCAAATGTCACATCTCCTAATCTCACGAAGTCATCCTCACATAAGGCACGAGATTTCTGCGAGATGTTTGCCTTTTTTGCTCGACATGACGCGAGCAGTCGGGATCTAAATGACATGAGATTTTTCCTTCGAGATGTGTCAAATGCGAGATTCTCGAGAACTTATTAGCCCCCAGGGTTTCAATCTCAGGTTTCGGTGACTTTTTCGGGCCCTGAATCGATTTTGCAGAGTCCGCAGCAACATCTATTACTTTTCATCCCGTTAATAAAACTATACTAAAAATAATAAATGCTTTTACGCAATAATTACTGAATAGATTTGATTCATGTGACTGTAAATTGGTTAGAGATAGCTAAATCCAGAAAAACACTATAGCCTGTGTTATTTACTTCTTTTTTAACAACACTTGCAGTTGGTTCGTCAGACCTTTCGTCACTCTCCACATCTCACAGCCAAACAAGAGAACCGATTTGATGATCGACTCGAAGCGGGAGATCTTGATGCGTCGGGTGAGCACGTTGGACTTCCAGACAGGTTTCAAATGGGCGAAAGCGGCTTTGGCTTTATTTATCCCAAACAGACCATTAATAAATCGTAATAGAAGCTGTCAACCAAGAACCCATTTTGGCACCATTGCGTTACAGGCTAAGGCCCCTGCTCATAGCTTCTGCGTGCGTTTTGTTTTGTGCAAACGGACCGGCCATTACCCGGCTACGTGTATTCCCGGCATTTTTCCCTGTCGGGGTTGAGTAGCGGTGTTTATTTATTTTCACTTTCGCTTTTAGCTCCAGCGCTAATTGATTTATAGACGGTAAGATGCCTGAGAGCTTATCTTGCATCCTTACTTAGTTTGTGTCAAGTTCCTTTCTCTATTTTAATAAAATTCCCAGCATAAAACGGTGGGGAAGGACGAGACAAAAATTGCGGTAGTGGCGTTGGATATGTCATACTCATGCTTTGCGAAGGCCTGAAACCCACTCCTCTAAAATAACACAAACTACCTGGCGTCGTCGATCAGTGCAACAGGAAGCTAACAATCTCGGGATGAGCATATCATTACATTACTTGAGCTGAAAGCGCAAAATCGGCCAGAATGGAAAACTACGCTAAAATCTCGCTGTTGTAATAATAATACTAATACTAAAGTCTCGCTGTTGTAAATTGTAATTAAAGGTAAACTAGTGGTTCGCCCCGAACTATGAACTCGCGACCCCATATCTCAGCAACCCCTCGACCGATTTAACTCTTAAAAATGCTCTTTACGTCATTTACCCGCCTACCTAATTTCATGACGATCCGACTAAATTTACTCAAGTTATCGTCGAACGAACATTCATACATACATACAAACATACATACAAACATACAAACGCCGGATTGTTCAAGTAGACTCGGAGAACTTCGCTCGCTTCGCTCGCTCGTTCAAAAACAGCACAGACAGCTCGGTTTGTTCCTTCGCGTCTTCAAAGACCTAGCTCCTCCACTAACCTTATTAAGTAGGGACATTCCAGCCGGTCCGGGTCTCCACAAAGCACTTTGCAACCCGAGCCCTGACGAAAGGGCCGTCATCAAAATTCGACGCGTCGCTCTTGTTTATCAATTTCTCGGGAATTTTCACTGGTCTCGGATTACGCCTGGACAGAGGGTCTTACTATGGTTCGGTTCTTCTTGAGGCAAGGAAATTGCCTTAATTATAGCCGTGCCATAACTTTCTAATACGCTTAAACATTTAAAATAAGTTGAAAAAATTCACTCGGGACAGGACTTGAACCCGCAACCTCTCGCATACCGTGCAGGCGCTCTACCAATTGAGCTACCGAGTCAAGTAACTGTCGATGCGAATTTCTTCAACTAGTCTCCTTCTACTGGATGGGGGGCGCCACCTGGTGTGATTAGTTTGCACTAATCTACACCACCCAATGCGTTCATCTTTGCAGATGAAATGCTCATTGGAATTTTGATATTGCCACAGAAAAAACAAAAAGTTTCTAATACGTTCTATTGCAAAAGTGAAGATTTTCCCGTTTTTATTGTAGGTATACAAAGCAATTTTAAAATAGCTTTTAACCTCAGACACGTCAACTTTTAAATGCGATTTCCAACAACTTTTGTTCTACGACTTTTCGAATAGCTCGATACTTTTTATTTTATTAAAGTTTCTTAAAAGCAATTTAAAAATTGCCCTGTATAGGTATTCTTTTTTTTAACCCCCGACCCAAATAGTGGGGTCTTATAAGTCTGACCGCTATGTGTGTGTCTGTCTGTGGCAAGTGTGGCACTCTTAAACGGGTGAACCGATTTGGATGCGTTTTAATATTTAAAAGCAAGTTTTCTAGCGTTCTTAGATAATGTTATATCAAAATCGGTTCAGCCGTTTATGAGATATTAATATTTGAAGCTAAAATACCGTGGGTATTTTAAATGTTCAATTTAGTAGTAATCTTGATCTATAAGATTAACGTCGGGTGTAGGACCAGTGTGTTTCTAGGTTTAACGTGTCCCTCATAAATTGGTATTCTTGTCGCCATCGTAGAACTACTTACAGTGTAGCGTCAGCAAAAAGTATCACGTTACAGCGCGCGACGCGTGAAAAACACTTATTTATTGGCTGGCTTATTTACATAAAAGGCTGGATATTCAATACTGAGAGGACCTTACATAAGATAAAAGATGTACACAGTATAAAATACACAAGTTTCTCTGACTTCGGTTTATTTCATGCTGCATTCAGTTCAGTCAAGCGTTTTAATGTGATAAAGTGCCAGTTTATGATTTGAGAAATTCGCTAAGCAAGTACTTAAATATCGTTCCGCCTCTGCGGATTTCTCACAAAAGAACGTGACAGAACGATAGTCAGTATTTACTTAGTAAAATTCTCAACTCAGAAACCGGGCCTAAGGGTACTTGAATATTAGCTGTAATTACCGTAAAACGGGGTGAATAGAAACTGGAGTGTTTCTAAACAAGGGAAAGTAAAATTACTGGTTACCTACCAAACAGTGGACAACAGTACTAAACAGAGACTGGTTTCAGTTGTGTTTCTATTCATACTCTGTTTTCTATTCACCCCGTTTTACCCGGTACCAAGAAACTTGCCGACAAATTGCAGCAGTTTGGCAAATTAATGTTATATGTATATTGTAATTAGCTATGTGTGTTTTTTTTTTTTGAGAAATAAATATTTAAAAAAAGTAGCTAAGAATTTGACAGATTTTTTTAATTTCTTTGCTAAACTGAGCTGAACTGATTTTTTGTTCAAAGATTATGAAAAAATCAATAATTCTGCTGATTATGACATTTGCTCGAACTTTGGATGATGCGCAGATTGAAACCACCCTCCAATAGCAATAAGATACCTATATGTCGTTGGATAGGTCTTTTCAATTGGAACAACAATTGTTATGACAGCTTCGTTGTTACAATTGTCCGTTTGGAGTTATGAGACTTTTCATTTCACATATAAAAGTAAAAAAAACACAAAAAATATTTCATTATTTATGGTTCAGTCAACAGTTTCGGTGCTAGACCATAATACCAATCCTTCTGTACATGTCCATTGAGTGCCTTAACTCAATAGAGGTCCCGTGAGATGACGGGATAATGCCTTTGCCTCCTTGGCGGCCATACGATGTTCACGTGCTGGTGGTCCCTTGTTCCATGCCATTTGTAAGAGAGGTCGAGACCACCAAACCGTGTACTATGGGGCATAGTATTGTGAGACTCCTAATATTGGGTACCTTAGTAGTAGATATTTGTATCTGCTTTCACACTAGATGGTCCTTGAATCTCGTGACTTCATCATAAAGGCTCTGGCAGAATACCAGCGTTGTGATGGTTTCCTCTCAACATTTTGCTGAGTCCATAGACCGCTTTATCACCATAACACACAGCGTCACACGACTGTCTTTTTTTATTAATAATATTAACCGTGAATTTTTGTTATAAATGGTGTTGTGAACTTTTGCATAACTTATGTCTTAAATTTTAATAATTATTTTTTTTAAAAGTATGTTTTATGCTCTGTGTCTAAATTTGAGATAATTTACTGTATTGTTGTGTTTCGATTGTGTGTTTTGGCTGATAAATAAAGGTTTTCTATTCTATTCCATTCTAAAGTTACCACTTGAACGCCCCGTAGTAACGTTGGAATTTTGTATCTTTATCTTCTCCCATAATCCATGTGCCCTTTCAAGGGTTACAAAAATGTTTTGTGTGCGTGTGTGAAAATTGCTTTTTCCGATATCGATAAGGAGTCAAGAAACTTCTCGCTAACAATTTCCTAGTAGGTTAGCACCTCGACGCCTGATTCTCCTAAGTTTATGTTCAAAGCAGGAACACAATTGTAGAAATTGTTTGTTCCAAGAAGAATTAATGAGCCGAGAAAATTCTCGGTAACAAAAAAAAAAGTTAAAGCGAACACGTTTCATTTGTAAAATCCTTTAGGAAGGAAACGGAGTGGAACATAAATTATAAATGTAGGAGCTACAGCAGCGATTCTGTACACTAACCTTTCCAACTGAGTGCCACGGACTTTAAAATAAAGCGTTCAAAATAATACCATGATAAATCTAATGCATAATGTGAAAGAAATATAGAGGGCAATTTTTAAATAGATTTTTCCTAAAGCACATCAACTGTCTTCTAAACGTGATTTCCAACAACTGGATGAAATAAGCTGGGCCACTTCCTACGTCATGACAAATTCACAATTAATCAGTATAATAGAAGGAAAGACAGCAGGAAGGCCACGGAGAAGTTTAATTTAATTTATATCGTGACTTTTATTTTTGACGTTCAGAGTATTTATTGATTCTGAATAAAAAAAATTTGTTTGAGTTTGAAGCTACTTTGACCATAATATTAATAGCAATCACGCAAACTTAATTTATATGGGTGATGTACTCAAAGTTCGAGCCAACTACGATCCGATTTCGTTACATTTCTTCGGTCGTCCCAACGTGTCTTTGATATAATTATATATTTTTAACCCTTTCAAAACCTGCCTAACCTACCGACGGTCTCCATTCAGATAGAGCCAACATTTCACTCGACATAAGGTCCCAACTTGACAAGGGGCAAGCTTTTGTGCGTTGGCTTACAAGTCCTGAGATCAAGAGTGGTTTGGCCATTTGCCCCTACCCGCGCTGTCCGTGGCTTCCAGGTTAATTGTCTAAATAATTTATTCATGAAAACAATCAAACGGATCGCAACTCTTTGTTTTAAGGAAGATTAGCCAACGAAAAACGCTAAGAGACAGCTCCGTATTTACTTTGTAAGAGAACTGTCTGTTCTGGAAAGTACCTTGAGGTCCTGCGTGGCGGGAAAACTCATTTTTTATTTTTTTTATTTTGTAAGCTAAGCTGAGATATTTTTGTTCAGATATTATTTTTTCACGGAAATAAAATAGTATTATTTTCATTATTGTAAACAGCAGAACAACAATAATTCAACCGATTATTTCGGTTAGTCATAAAACTAGTTTTTTGGGCAGTGACACTGGTTTGTCGTTCCAAAACAAAATCAGCCTCTAAAAGAACCAAAAATCAGACCAAAAGAAGTGTCAGCTAATATTATCATTCAAGATACGAACCTTGTAATATTCCACATAATGTAACTAAAGGGTAATTGAAGGTGTCTCGAGTTAGGACAGAATCAGCAGAATTATTATGTGTGTCTAGACACCTGCTCTGTTAACTAATTTGTCATTAGCTTATTTTCCAGCGACTTTCGGAATAAACATAAATAAATAAAGGCCTTTGCATCTACCTAATGAGATGATTTATACAGCCTCCAGTGTTACACACGACAGCACGTCGACCCTTACATGCTAGTACTCTACTCGGTTACTTTACGGGTGAATTTGCAACAAATTTCTGACGTGCAATGTACCTTCAATCACACTAGAATCTAGTGTGATTGAAGGTACAGTCGGCCACAGTCTCAGATACCCCTTTTTGTTCGATTGGCGCCCTTATGCTGCGCGCGGTAAGAGCTGCCATGGGGTATCTGAGATTGTGGCCGACCGTACATTCTAGTGACTAGATGGGTGAAGAGACCACTCGGCGCTGCAGTGCCTGGGACATTGTTTCAGATGGAGTAGGCTTGCCCAGCACCTATACCATCCAGACAGATTAGTCGGCCTAGCCCACAGGAAGAGTCAATATACAGGGTGTTAAAAGACCGCCAACAGACCCGAAAGCCACGCATACTAGACACCAAAACAAAGTACTTTTTCGATAAATTATTGCTGGGAAATGATTTTGGTTTTTTAGGTTATAATTTTGGAAAATATTTTATCGCGTAATGGAAGTGTAACGCAGACAATTCATATTGCGCAAGCGTTGACATAAACTTAGGCTACTTATGCTCGAGGTACCAATGTTTAGAATACATTGCGGGTTGCAATTTCAGCGTCGTTTTTTGTAAGAAATATTCAAAATTTTGATATGTTTCTCTGAGAAGAAATATTAAGGACTTGATAATGAACACATTTCTGCAAAAAAAAAATTTTGAAAAGTCCGATTTTGAACCTCATTATCTCGGAAACCGTTGATTTCCCAGGCATAGTTCCTTGGGCAAAAATGATCCTTATGATAAGGACAATACGTGGTTTCCCGCTTTGTTGGCGGTCTTTTAACACCCTGTATTGTGTGGAGCCAACTAAGCCGCGGCACAGTGGTCGATTTGTACGATTTAGGCGGCCAAAACTATTTTATGCTTTATTTCAGTAATAAATACGACAACAAATGCTAATCTGGTATTTTAGAGTGAATATATATGTTTATCCCTATTTGTTTCATTGAAAGCGTATTTTTCTATACAAAAAAACATTTCTGTGAAAATATTTTTGTAAATAGCGCCAATGTTTTTAAATTTTCTTTAAATCTCCCTTTGGTGTAAAATATATATTTTGAGTTCATTTGAATTATCGAAATCGGCTTAGTAGTTTTTGATATTTGGGTTAAGAATTATCACAATTTGTTAAGTAAAAGACGGCCGTACGGTCGGCCACAGTCACAGATACCCCATGGCAGCTCTTACCACGCGCGGCATAAGGGCGCTAATCGAACAAAAAGGGGTATCCTAGCGTGTGGCCGACTGTACATAAAAAAAAATGTTTATTCTCTACAGTCTGCATGCCTATTTAAATTGAAAATAAAATATGGATGACAAAAAAATACAGTATACACTAAAATTAAATGGTCAACAGTTATTACCACATTATTATACTAAATGTTACTTACAATGTTAGGTACCGAATCATAAACAATAAGACAATATTTTATGAAAGTTTAACATACAAATTGTTATGTTACTCTTTAAAGACAATTCTTCCTCACCGTCACTTTCCATGCATTTATCACAAGTGCCTTTTGTATTTGGCTCTGCAGGAAGCAAAAGCTCCAAAGTTTCCTGCAAAAATGGTTTTGATCGGATCTTCTTTTTTTTTCTCATTGAACTGATGAGCGGATCTGATGTCAAGAGTAACCTGTGATAAATATCAAGGTTACAGTCTTCGCGTGAAAACTTTCGAGCAAAGTTTAGACGGTATGAGCGAAAGTGCTTATTACGAGCTTCTGCAGCTTCCTCCGAAAGTTGACCAATAGGCACTAGAGAATTTTCTATAACTTTTCCACCATGTACCAAAATTTTATGCATGGTAGGAGTCATAGAATGCCAACCATATAACTCTACATACAGTTTTGCTGTCTCCATGGCGTATTCATCAAATTTCGGGACATCTATTTTGTGACCGCTTGATATGGCTTCCAAAATAACTTTAATTCTATAAATAAAATTAAAGTCTATTCCCGTTATTTCAGCAGCCAGATGTGGGTTTTCAAAAAATCTTCTACTAGTATTGCCGTCATTTGTGTTACCAAAATTACATTTTGGCATATCTACCAAGATACCTACTTCTTCTCTGAATCTTTGCTGAATCTCTTTTTTTTTTTGTTGTTCTAGCATCTTTTCTGCTTTGGTTCTTTTTTCACGGTATTTCCCAACGGGCAATTTATAAGCTAAATGTAAAATACTCTCGAATAATCGAATTCTGGCATGTAAAGTTGATAGGCCAAATTCAAGCGATTCTGGGTGAATTTCGTTTTTTTTACTTAAGTCATTAAAGTTTTTTGAAGTGGCTCCGCATATGTAGCATCTACTCGTTGATTTGGTGTCAGTCGCCGCATTGCAAACTTTGCCGTCCACCATGGTCATTTTAAGACTGTGGCTAACCAAGAATTTTTGCCCATTCAGTTCCAATTCCGTGGCTTTTAGGGACTTCACACTGTCCCGAACGTAATTTATTTCATCTTTTGTAATGTCTGTAGACTCTTTTATAAATCTGAATCGTATCGGGCGGCAATATCGTGGTGAAGAAGGAGTCGGGTTTTGCCAAACCATTTTTGTTTTGTCTTCGCCGCAAACAATTTGTAGAGGCACGAATGAGCTCAAAAATATATTTGCATCCGAGTCGGCGTCATTCATTAACTTTTGTTTGTATTGAGCTTGTTGTGAACCATCACAACCCCATTTGCAGATAATCTGCAAGGAATTTCTCTCAGTTTCTGTAAGAGTCATTAGTACTTCTTCGAGGAAAATTTATAATCGCGTGACGGTGTGATCTAACAAAGATTGTAGATCACTTTCAGCACAGGAAGCGGTCACTCGTAGCGTCTCTTTGGGTGGGTAACATTCCTGTTTAGCCTTCAACACTAATTCGTAGCACGGGTAAAAGCTTCTGTTGGTTGCTCGCACAATTTCATATTGACTTCGTGTCAAATCAGCGTCCACGCACATTCGCAGTGCCTCCCGAGGCGTAAGGGGATCTTGTGCCTTTGATTTGGAATGTCTTTTTTTACATTCGTTTGCGGCTACAGGCGAATTTGTAATATCTTTTAGGACTTGCGAGGCGTTTCTTTTTCCTTCTTTTTGTAAAATTACTTGCGCTGCGTGAACTATCACTTCTTTGCCTACAGAGGAGCGAACTTCTTCTGTTTTCCTCCTTTTAGTTCTTTCACTACATTCACTGAATGTTTTGCTAGGTCGTCCTGACTTATTATGCGTTTTTATGGGCATCTCGAACGTTCCTGCTAACCATGCATCATTGCTTATAAGAAATTTTTCTAGCGTGTTGCGTGCTTTGGACCATCTCTTTTTTATTTCTGTTTTAAAATATGAAAATTTATGATTTATATACTTTTTGTCTTCGTCGGAGTCCCCGTAAGACATTAACAAATAATTTTGTAAGTATTCCAATTTGTCGTTTATTGATGGAGAGTTTTCCTCAATCATCTTATCAAAAAGATATCTGCGAGTTACTACCTCCATGCCCGAGTAACTTGATGAACCTAGAACAACGAAAAGGAATTTTAACGCAAAAGAAACAAAAAAGGAATTTTTCTCACTTTCTGCCTAAGTTAATGAATTATTATTTTTCTCGCGAAGTGGTCAAAGGTGGTGGCTATTTTTTTTGTAGTTATCTGCTCAAAGAGCTATACTATTAGAAACCATAAGGAATTTAACTCGGACGGTCTCGGAAGTACAACATTTTTACTATTGAAAATAAAAAAATGATAATATTTTCTATGAAAAAGGGCGATCTTTGATACGTTGTAACTGCACTAAATATTGATATTCCTTATCTTAATTTAAATTATATTTGAAGGAGCTTACCTGAATTTTCGACTTCCATCACTTTCACTTGTAACTGAATGATATCCAATGAAATATTCACTTTAGAATATCGGTTGCGCTAAGAGTGTCGAGAACGAACGCGTACAGCTTGCGCGACGATCAAGTTCCGACTACCTGTGGGGGCGCGCACGCAGTTCTAGGAACTGGGGAGGGGTGGGGTTTGGGCAGTCGGGGTGTCTATTTTTCCGGGAATCAATTTGTTTTGTTATAAGTTAACTTTGAGAAATGGACTTTTGGCCGCCTAAATCGTACAAATCGACCACTGTGCGCGGGAGTTAACAAAAGTGGCCACTTTTGGCGAAAATCGATTGCATTCTTAAGGCTAGAAGATAGCAGCATGGCGGGAAATTCAAAATTTTCACAGTTTTTTACATTTTGTAGCTAAACTGAGCTATTTTTGTTCAGCGATTATTCGTACGCGGCAATAACATAGTATTTTTTTTCATTATTGTAAACAACAAAACAACAATAATTCAGCCGATTATGTGTTCTGGTCTACGACAAGTTTTCTGGGCAGTGCCACTGCTTCGTAGACCAGAACACATAATCGGCTGAATTATTGTTGTTCTGTTGTTTACAATAATGAAAAGAATACTGTTGTATTGCCGCGAACGAAAAATCGCTGAACAAAAATAGCTCAGTTTAGCTATAAAATGTAAAAAACTGTGAAAATTTTGAATTTCCCGCCACGTTGCTATCGTCTACCCTTAAGTTCAAGGATCTGGAATCCAAACCTTAGGTCCTAAAAATATTTGAACCTTGCGTTGAGATTTTACAGAGCAGTTTTTATCAAAAAACGCATCCAAAAAGAAGATATGTTTTTTTTTTTCATTGGCTGCGCTAGTTGTGCGTCCTACTGGGCCTTAATGAATTTACGTATATTGAGACTACAGGGTGCACTCTAAGTCGATAGCGGAACTTTAAGTAGGCTGTCTACTGATCACTACAAACAACTTGTACTAGGTGGCGAAAATAATGGAGTGAAAAAAAAAATCTGCTGTTTCATACATTTGGCGCAGTACTGAGTCGACCTTTTGTATGGAACAGCTGATTATTTTTTTCGCTCCATTTTTTTCGCCACCTGGTACAAGTTGTTTGTAGTGATCAGTAGACAGCCTACTTAAAGTTCCGCTATCGACTTAGAGTGCACCCTGTAGAGTGAGAAAGGTCACTTTCTCAAAAGATTTATATCGTTTGTTTTTTGCTAACAATCAAAACCAATTAGTCGGACTATACGGCTCCAATCGTCGTAGCAAGCCATACTACCTATACGCCTGTTACAAAACTCCTAATTAGTAAAGGGGCGCGTTGTGGTCAAACTTTTACTACTAATCCCCACGTTTGCTTAGGGAACATTTGCTGATTTTTCATTCAATTACTCTCAATTGTATTTTAATTTTAGTTTTAGTTCGCATACACCGTGGAATTTTAGTGGTTTTAAAGCCGAAGGTATTTAGTTGCACTCGTGATTCTGAGTCATATTCCAAAATTTTACTTCAAAACGCGCGAAAAAAAAACACTTCCCAATACAAACGGCTATCGCCATCGATACCATTAATTTGTATGGAGAAGTGATTTTTTTTTCGCGCGTTTTGGAATGAAATTTTGTAATTTGGCTCAGAATCACCAGTTCAACAAAATACCTTCGGCTTTAAAACCACTAAAATTGCACGGAGTATTTATGGTTCGAATTTAATTATATTCTAGTAAAGTAAATGTTTTCTCTCAAATGCTTAACCATAAAAAACTGGTTTCTTAAAAAAAACTGTTGAATAATGTCTTTTTGTTTCTATTTTCAGATCTTTAGACCGGTGTCGTGTGTTAAGTAAGTAGAACATTACTTTTTGTTTTTTCCAAAGCACTGATGGAACATTTTAAAAATTTATAATTAGAAGTTCGCCCCGAACTATGAACTCGCGACCCCATATCTCGGCAACCCCTCCACCGATTTGGCTCATGTTCGGACTCAAAAATTCTCTTTGTCTCATTTACACGCCTACCAAATTTCATGACGATCCGACTAAATTTACTCAAGTTATCGTCGAACGAACATTCATACATACAAACATACAAACGCCGGATTGTTCCAGTAGACTCGGAGAACTTCGCTCGCTCGTTCAATGAGTCGAAAAAATTCACTCGGGACAGGACTTGAACCTGCAACCTCTTGCGTACCGTGCAGGCCCTCTACCAATTGAGCTACCAAGTCAAGTAACCGTCCATGCGAATTTCTTCAACTGGTCTCCGTCTACTGGACGGGGGGCGCCATCTGGTGTGATCAGTTTGCACTAATCTACACCACCCAATGCGTTCATATTTGCAGACGAAATGCTCATTCGATATTTGATGTTGCCAGAATTTACGTGGAGATTAGAGGGGTGTTCTGGATAGAACCGTAGGTACGGTCGGCCACAGTCACAGATACGTCATGGCAGCTCTTACCGCGCGCGGCATAAGGGCGCCAATCGAACAAAAAAGGGTATCCTAGCGTGTGGCCGACTGTACATGTTTATGGTCTGTCAAGCTGCACTGTCAGGTTAAATAATCCTAAACAGGTCAGCACGGCTGACTGACTCCGTAATTTGGTCCGATAGATTACCGTGACGTGCCAGTGATCGCTTCGTCACGTCTCTGATTGTTTAGTCGTCCAAGATTGGACTCTTCACGCGCGAGTGGGCGGGTTTCTTTTCTTCAAATTGAGCTGTGGATAACTTAACTTTCTTGGACAATTTTCTTCGAAAGGAATCGGTATTATATCAATTTAAATGTTAACAGGTGATCTTCTCTCGTGTCGAAAGTGGCACACATCGCGATTCCATAAATGCGTCAACTTAATAGCGCTAAGAAGTTCATTATTAAAATATTCAGGCATTGATTGTTCAAAGTTCCAAAGTTTAATAACTTACTAGAAATAGTGAATATTCAGTAAAGTAACAATTCTTTTAAGACACACTTAGGTGACCTGAAAAATTGGCTAAACCTTCAAAGTTCAAAGTCCATTGACTCTGAGCCTTTAGGCACAAAGCGCTAAACTATACAGAGAGCCAAGTGCCTATAGTAAATCAAAAGAGTTGCTAGAGTCCGCGAACGAAAGGCTGCTCGTGGGCAAAACTTTTACTGAATTATTGTACTGTCTATGTTTCGTGTGCAATAAAGTTTAATATCTAACTTCATAGAGAGCAGGTTTATAAAGCTTCTTTGATTATTATTAAGGTCGGGAGATTATTTTTCATAGCAAATTAAATTAAATACGCCACTTGTCGCGCGCAGAATTATCGTGGGCGGACTCTAAGAGCGAATTTCGTGTTATAAGTTTGACCGCTATGTGTGTGTGTGTGTGTGTCTGTCTGTCTGTAGCACCGTAGCTCTTAAATGGGTTGAACCGATTTAGATGTTTTTTTTTTTAATTTGAAAGCAGGTTTTCTAGCGAGTGTTCTCAGATATGTTTTATTAAGATCAATTGAGCCGATAAACATGAGATATGCTAATTTGAAGCTATAATAACGGGGGTATTCTTATTTTTTTACTTATTAGCTATCCATTATTAAAAATTATTATTGATCTCCCGCTCCTCGTAAATAACACATCCTAACTCTTTTTACACCCGGTAATAAAGATCACAACCTAAATATATTTTTTGCATTATGACGTCTAATAAAATGTAGGCCTAGAACGCGATAGAATGGAGGCCAATTTATATTTAGGTTTTGTTTTTTATTTATTTTTATTTAATTAAATTCCGCTCGGTTGGCGTATAATTTTCTCCAATAACCTCAGGGCGTCTATGAGCCGAAATCGAACCAATCAATTAAATTAATCTTATTTACTAGTGGTTCGCTCCGAACTATGAACACGCGACCCTATATCTCAGCAACCCCTCGACCGATTTGGCTCATGTTCGAACTTAAAAATTCTCTTGGCCCCATTTACCTGCCTACGAAATTTCATAAAATTTAGATCCGACAAAATTTAGTCAAGTTATCGTCGAACGAACATTCATACATACATACAAACGCCGGATTGTTCCAGTAGACTCTGAGAACTTCGCTCGCTCGTTCAAATATAGGTAGGCCTAGAACGCGATGGCATGGAGGCCGATTTATGTTTAAGTTTTCTTGGCAGTGGGCTCGCTGTGTAGTGTGAATCATTGTGGCTGCGTGCCCCGCGGCAGTCGCTGATTGATTGGCAGTGACGGGTACCTAAATCGGCTCTTAGTGGAGGGTTTAAATCTGAAAATGATTAGAGTGGAATTTTCATTCAGTCGGCTCCCTTTTCTAAATTCAGGTGAACAGATTTTTGCTAAAGAGCAAAAAGCGTCCACTGGCGCCGCCAACGATAAAAAAAACGTATCTTCTTTTTGGATGCGATTTTTGCTAAAAAGGGGCCGTCAAGAATCCCTAGGCTTAAATATTTTTAGGACCTAAGGCCTAGATCCCCTTGTGCGGGATTTATTCATAGGTTCTTGGATCTGGAATCTGGGCGTGGTTGGCCTTAGGTCCTAAAAATAGTTAAGCCTAGGATTTTGATTTGACGGCTGGTTTTTAGCAAAAAAGGCACCCAAAAAGAAGATAAATGTTTTTTTTTATTTCATTGGCGGCGCTAATGTGCCTAGTCCAACTCACCTTAAAGATTTGCGTGGTGTGGAGAGGCTGTGGTCTATTACTTTAAAATCCACTGAGTGTAATTTTCAGGTATCAACTGTCGAAAGATGGTTGTTGTTTGTAAATTAAAATAATGATTTTTCAGCAAAAAACATTTGGCTGTTGACGGCAGTGGATTTTTAGTAAATAGGCAATGCAGCGTATGATAAAGGTCTTTGAACACTTAGGCCGGCCACATACGGACGGAAAAAATCGTGTCTATCTATGGACCTACCACACACATACATTTACCGTCCGGAATTTTCAATTATTGCCATAATCTTGGAAAAATTATCTTTCCATGTTCCCAAAGTTATAATTATCGCATCAGCCAATGAATGAGGATTAACTTAATTTTCGTTTAAGTGCTCCGGAAGTCCAAAACATAAAATTAAATATGCTTCTAGCAAAATGATAATTTTGTTTATGTATTTCTCTACTCGTAAAATATTAAATCTTTAATCCCACAGAAGTCATCTCACAATAACATGATACAAACTTACATTATACTTTTATTAGTTTTTTTTTTCTAAAGCACTAACGGCTTTATTGCATTCAAGTTATCATACAGGGTGTTAAATAAAGGAGTCGCTAATTCCATAAAAAATCAACTCATCAATACAAGCAACATTTTTAGGGTTAAGTGGAAAAAAAAAATATCAGAATATTTTTTATAGGGCCAAGTACAAAATTTCTAAAAAAAATATCACCTGTTCCATAATGAAATTTGATACCTACTGCTCTGCTCTACATAATATGGATCAGCTGCTCTGCCCCTCTACCCAAACGTATTTTTCCAATACGGCCGCAATATGGCGCAATTTACAAAAAAATATATTTTACAAATTAAGACGCATTTTGTGTTTTTATTGAATAAAACAGCCTTACCTTTGAATAAACATTAAAAAGTATTTAAAATCAAAGCATTACTATGCGAATTCAAAGAGAAATTAATTTTAAAACTTTTTCAATTTGATCGCAATAGCGTCAAGGGTAACCCCCCTGCTCCTTAACGTATGAAATACTACATGACCTTGACATCGCTATACAATGTGGTCGTGGGCATTTACGACGTTCTATGAGGTAGGATTCTCATAGGTTCGTAATCAACATGCAAATCTGAACACTTAAGTAATAAAATTCTCATAAAAATATTCGAAGAACGGACCAACTTTCGTCGAGATTGGTATTCAAAGCGATATTCTCAAGGAAAAAAAAAAAGAAAATTGTATTTGCATCTCAATCACGTTATACTGGACGTGCAAATGCCCACTTTAGAGCTATTATTTTCAATTCCTTTTGTAGACTTCTAGCGAAGTAAGGCGCCGATCTTACGGTAAGCGATCAAGAGTTCAGCAAGCGTAGCATAAGGCTGGGTTAGAGCGTATCTATGGGTTTATATTTGCCATCTCTCGGGCAATGGACTAAAGTTTCTTATTTTCTTCGTAACGGTTACACGTAGCGGTTTTCTTAGAGGCATAGAGGCGTAGCTCCTCTACGTCGTAGTGGTTTACTTATGATGATCGTAAGTGAGTCAGTGACGAAATCGGGGGTTTTTAGACGTCTTTGTCGGAC
The DNA here is from genome assembly GCA_949319315.1 of Zelleria hepariella. Taxonomy (NCBI): domain Eukaryota; kingdom Metazoa; phylum Arthropoda; class Insecta; order Lepidoptera; family Yponomeutidae; genus Zelleria; species Zelleria hepariella. The sequence continues at coordinate 804,546 of OX439386.1, read as the reverse complement.
GACTGTCTATCTCATTCCCATGATGGGCAAGATTGAGGGGAAGCGGCGTGCTGGTAGAAGAAGAAAGTCGTGGCTCAGAAACATCAGGGAATGGACGGAGATAGCCAGCGTTGAACAACTGTTTCGCTTGGCAATGAATAGAAAATAATATGAGGAGCTGACAGCCAACCTCCGTTAGTGGAGAGGCACGCCAAAAAGAAGAAGTATCCCATTCTACGTCAAACAAAAGAGTGAGATGCATATAGTTATTTATTTATTTTAGTTTATTTGGCACACCAACAGAACACACAACTATTAACAAACACAAAAGACACAGTACAAAATATACATTGCAACATTCCAAATTATGTGCACTATGTGCACTTTATGTGAAATTATAGGCCTTTGGGACATCCAACAGGCTACGTAAAAAGAAAAAAAGGTTATAACCCCCTTATGTACTGTCTAACCCAGCCTTATGCTACGCCAGCACAGTTTGCATCTAATCTGCGTCCACCTTTATAACCGTCATGTTTTTCACCGTCATGTATGCATGTATTTCTGTTCCTATGTTCCCACACGGAATGTTCCCTACATAAAGGTTGAATTGAGTAACTTGCTCCTTTTTGAAGTCGGTTTAAAATATAAGTTGTGGTTGAGAATAGGTACCCTCCCAAGCAGTAATATATTTCCACGCTAAAATACTAGCCTAATTGCGACATTCTACACTTTACACCGAAGGTTCCCTCTCCCTTCGCAAATAATTAGCCCTTAATTCTACTTTCATTACTTCATTTCGTCGAAAGAATTGCGTAAGCAACGTCGCGAACGCTGAAATGGGCTCTTCCTTTTATAACCACTGTTTCGTACCTATAAAGGTGGCATTAATAGTCGTCAGCTTAAGCTCGAGCTTGAATAGCTATCAGCATATTAATAGGCACTAGCTTGAGCTTGACATTGACATTAGCCAAGATCTGAAGTCGGTGATAGTGTTTTCTGAGATCACCTGCATGAGCTCGAGCTTGAGCTGACGACTATTAATGCCATCCTAAGAGAACTATTAAGTGCAAAATGTTCACACCATATGTTCTATTAGACGAACCCAACCTCTGGCGTCTATGACGACAGTGTTTTATACAAACACTAGAATTAATATGTGTCAACGGTCTATCCTTGAAATGGAAAAAAATACGTTTTGTACCTATAATGTTTAAGAATAAAGTCTTTTGTCATTTTAATTAACATTAAATATTTTTATCTTATCTTTTTTATCTTTATCCAATTAAAGAAATTCGCATAGACAGGTTACTTGGCTCGCTACCTCAATTGGTATAGCGCCTGTATGGTATGCAAGAGGTTGCGGGTTCAAGTCCTGTCCCGAGCGATTTTTTTTCAACTTATTATACCTAAATGTTTAGAACTGTTTACTTTACACCAGGTCGTATAACTTATTCGCATACAATTCGCTGAAGCAACAATATTTTCCAGACCACCTTTGATTGGACTTGATATAATTTAAATTAATTAATTATAAGACGGGTTCGTTCTACTTACATGCAACTTTTATAAAACTCCAAGACATTATCGGATGCATTAGTTTTTTTTTCTACTTACAAAACAACTTATTTATTTATTTTAGATTTGAGCGTGGCACAAAAACAATAGGGCAGATCTGTACTATTTTTTATTTTTATTTAAAAAAAAGTTGTGGCTTAACAAAAACTTAAATAACAACAGCCAGTCTTTTAAAGTCTCCACAGTTAGCATAAGCTTTTAAATCCCACAAGCTTTTAAATACCTTTTAAATACTATACCACAAGCTTTTAAATCCCTTATTTTGAAGTGTTAAGAGGGAACGTGGGTTACCTCAACTCCATACAAAAGGGGAGACCTGTTCTCTCCCTGGATAATTGTTTTAGAAAAAATATGTTTATGCCATTCAATCTATTATTTTAATTATTATAATAAAATTTATGAAAATAAATTAAAATAATAAAAAAGAAAAACATAGGGACATGGCAGAGGTACATATAAATTGAAATACATAAACATTTTTTTTTCTACAATAATTATCCAGGGAGGAAACAGGTCTCCCTTTTTGTATTTTTTGTATGGAGCAGCCGGCTACCCGCGTTCCGTCTTAAGAGAAGAGTGGATTCGTTGGGAACAAGCCGTAAGGAAGCGCTCACTAGGACTGACGTTGATTTATAAAAATGGAATTGGATTAACTGCCGCTGAATTTAACTAAGCTTTAGTTTAAGTGGCTCTGACTCGAACTTGGAAAGTTTTGTTTACCTTATATTTTGGTGAGAGGTTGGTTCTCTATCAAGGGGATTCAAGTTTGAGTCCCCGACATCGCCAGCAACACGCTAGGATACCCCATGGTAGCACTTATCGCGTGCGGGAGGTATAACTTAAAAAACCAAGGCCTTTATTCCTGAAATTTGTAAACTTCTCATGTGATTTCCAACAACTTGTAAGTAGGTCCTTGAAATAAATAGCATAATGTCAATACGTCTACTGAATACAATTAAATTTAATTATGAATGTCCTTCAGAAAGTTTCATCCGACTTGTTTCTTACAATTCATAAATAACCCAGGCTTTTAAACATATCGCGAGACTGAGATGTCTAGGTGTGTGAAAGTAGCAAATTTTATTTAGAACATCATTTTCTAGTCAAGGATATGGACTCTTTATCTAAGTCTGCTTCAAAATTGTCCAAATGTTTTGTATGCTATCGCTCTTACCTGACCAAATAGTAGCGAACAACGATACGCGAAGGAAATTTAAGTTCTAGAACTTAAAATTTATAACTAGAACTTAAAATTTATAATAATCATAAGGACACAGTCAGTCGTGGGTCGATTGTCATCTTGTCAATGATCGAGGGAGCGAGCGAAGCGAGCTAAGTTCCCGAGTCTACTTGAATGAGCCGGTGTTTGTATGTATGTATGAATACGAGTATAAGTACGTATAAGTACGACAGTTTGGGGCGAACTGCTAGTTAATCCACTAATGTTGTTAACTCATAATAGAGGCCCTTTGGGCGGCCTATCAATTCTAAGAATATTTCGGCCACATAATTAGAAGTACAGCCTCCTTCAACTGATCATACAAGGCAAGATACCAGGCAAAAGGAGACTTGGTAGACCCAAAATAATATCATGGATCCAAAATCTGCGCGAATGGTTCGGGTAAAGCACCGACCGGTTCATTGTTTCGTTTGGCGGCTTCGAAGGACGAGATAGCCAAACTGAAACGCAAAGAAGAAGAAGAAGATAAATTATTCGAACACCAATGGTGGCCATGACTTCTACATCGTACGATACCTACCCTACCAAGTTCCTACCTCCATGCCCTCGGCAAACTTCGTGCAGCCCCTTTGTTCTCCGTCTGATTGCCTCGCTCCCTGGAGCATCGGGATTTGAATTTATCATTAGAGCTATCCTTGCGCGAGCCTGCCACCGCACGCTGAAATATTCACACGTGTGTGAAAGGGTTAGGGCGGCGGCAGAATGGGCGCAAGTGGGAAACTTTCGAGTTTTGAAAGAAACTAAGGTCAGGAGGAAATATCAGGGTTTTTGTTTCTTTTCCCAATTCTGTTACTTGTCAATCACATTTAATTTTGTTATTTACTATTTTTGAATTTGTGTATTTCTTTAACAAATAAAGCAACGAAATATTATTGATTTATCTGATAAATAATAAAACGAATATTATTACAACGTGAGCAAATCAACATTAAAGATTTAAGTTCTGACAGGACGTACTCGTATTTACATTTTGGTTGCAGTCACCCATAACGCAATTGCGCTCAGTGTACACATAATATCAAGGTCGACGCGCTTACATCAGGGTATATCCATATATTAATTTGTTTTTTGTTTCCTCAAAAATTTTCGCTTGCGCCATTTTACGTTTGCACCGTTGGTATAATAGACAAGAAAACAAAGTTGAGTTCCCGTCAGTTTTGCTTTGCTATTTTCTTTTTTGCTTATACGTGAAGTGAATTGCAAATGTGCGAATATTTTCAAGGACCTTTGGTTTTGGTTCGTGATATTGGATCTGATAAATAATGATAATAACTATCGCCTCAGGCAAAGGACGAATAACTTCGGAAAATGTCCTTATGTATATAGCAGCAGTGGCTTTATTAGCTGCTTCTCGACTTTTCAGGGCTAATCAAATCAGTCAATGACTTTGAATGTCAATGTTTATGACGAGAATCATAATTGTCGCAGATATTTTAAACGTTACTTTAATTTGGATAACAAGCTGTTTTTTTCTGCTTTTTTCTTTTTTCAAATTATTAAAATAAAAAAAACTAAAATGTTTATTTTTAATAAGTTTATTTTCACTTTCAAGCTTTTAAGCTCAATGGTTCTTAGGCTATATGTTCAGGCTCATAAAACTCATAATCCACAGAGAAAACACGTGGTTTATCAAGAAATAAAGAGACAGTTGAAAGAATCAAAACGAAGATGGGCATTCAATGACCTTTCGTAAATGACAAGGACGTCCAAAACAAGTTCTTTACCGGTTCTACTACGAACTCATTAATAATTTAAATATCGATATTCAAATGCTCATAGAGAAATACTATATTATAAATATTCGAGAGACCAGAGAAACAAATCCAAATATAAACATAATTAAAAGCTTAACAAATTAATGTACGTTACGCAAATTTGATACTTTATATTACGTGTTTGGTAATTTGAATTGACAAATGGCTATTTCAATATTCACTAATAAAATAACTGCGTTTTAGTTCACATGCTAGAATAAGATTTTTTGTATGTTTTCGAGATGGTATACCAAATCTATTATAGCAAGAAATTCATCCAAATAAATTATCTGGGGGCTAATTATCGGGAATCTCGCATTCGACACATCTCAAAACAAAAATCTCATTTTGCGACAAATGTCACATCTCCTATTCTCACGAAGTCATCTGCGACGTAAGGCGCGAGATTTCTGCGAGTTGTTTGCCTTTTTCGCTCGACACGACTCAAGTGGTCGGGAGCATTCGAGATTGATATGACTTGAGATTTTTCCTTCGAGATGTGTCGAATGCGAGATTACCGATAATTAGCCCCCTGAAATACAAAACACTCGACTGCCAAAGAAAGTCTCAAATAAAGGGGGTTATGCTGATAGGTATAGCTCAGTTTTCTTCACGGTGTTTTTCTTCACTAAAGCGAGAAAAAAGTAACAAAAACAAATAAATTGACATGGCATGGTTTCTAACACTAGATTGTCTCACACAATATGAAACACACCACACCTTGAGAAACGCTTGTGCAGACTGCTTGGAGTCGATCGTCTGTAGGTGCAAAATAGATCTTATGGCAAATAAAATAAGGAGCTTTTTTCTCTGAAGGGTGATAATTTTTATGTATGACAGTGAAATAAGTTAGCAAAGAACTAGTCTTCGTATTCATTATGGAATTAAATTAATAGAAAGCATTTTATTTGCAACAAATGTATTCACATAATTTTTAAACGATTTTCCAGATTTGACCATCGTGGTAAATTGCCTTCTCAAGTTATTCCTAATTGATCTTCGTGTGATAAACGCGGCGATAAAACTGTTATGTCGTGAAAAAGTTAATTAAAGCAAGATGTTCCGCTAATATCATAAGATCATAAAGCACTACGGGTTTTGGTATGTAAATTCAAACATTTATAATAAGTTGAAAAAATTCACTCGGGACAGGACTTGAACCCGCAACCTTCCGCACACCGTGCAGGCGCTCTACCAATTGAGCTACCGAGTCAAGTAACTGTCGATGCGAATTTCTTCAACTAGTCTCCGTCAACTGGACGGGGGTCGGGTCTAGCACGGGTTAGTGCTTTAGAAAAAACAAAAAAGTATGTAAATTCAGTTTTTGTCTAGTAGATCTAAAATAATAATTCTTGTAGATGGGCATTGAAAATTCTAACAGTCTATAATGAAGATACTCCTTTTCAGCCACAGAACAATGTTTCATCCATTTTGACTTTACTTTGTATTTTGTTTTCTGTAAATTAATCTTGTTAATTTCATCACTTATCTCAAAATTTTATGTCATATTTGTTACTAGTATTTTATCCAAGTTTGAATGCAAAGTTAAGGAAGAGTCCTTGATAGCAAAAATATTGATATAAATAAGATATAATCAATGCATCAATATTTTTGCCTAGGTTTTTGCCTAAGATTAACCTAGGTTCAAACGTTTCTTTTTGTGGATAGTTGTACAGATTGTAGGCTGATAGTACGATAATTAATAGAGGTGGCATATCTATTTAAGTTTCTATAATAATTCATTCATGCAAATAAGGTCAAGTTGTGTGTCAAAAAATCACCGGCTGTGCAAAGTGATATCTTTGCATATCATGTTTAGAAGGCGACGCTAAATATGCTAAATACTAACAAACAGAAAGTCTGCCTCTCAGTAAAAATAAAGAGAGTATTTGGCTTTTTGGTAAAGAGTTCTCGATTCTTGACACAGCATGCTATGTAGGACGCCCGATCGTCATTTCTTGTATGTTCAACCGACCAGATTTGGCAAAAAATAGGAAAACTGAGGCGCCATGTACAGACCAGCCTGCGGAACCAATTCATCGTCATCATCCTTGCATCGGTATCCTCATAGGTGATGGTTGTGGTGATTAATCTGAAGCAATCCTTCACGATCCCTAAAGGGGAAGAGATCGGTTGGCAGACCACCAGCCTGATGGTCCGACGACATAGCCCAAGTAGCCGGAAAACAGTGGTTGCGCCTGCGACAGGATCGTGAGAGGTGGCGTAAGCCTCTAACTCAGCAGTGGGTGTTAACAGGCTGATGATGATGATGATGATGATGAATCCTTCACATTACGATGCTACATCTCCAGCTGTTCCAATCTGCCAAAGACGAACGTTCTATTCTTTGTCTGTTCAATAGTTATGATGAAACAGGCACAATTAATATACCCATAATAAATCAAGCTACATCTGAATAAGCTCATCTTGTATTTGAATTAATGGTGGATATTTAAAAAGCGACAAATCTAGAATTAGGCGACACTGTTGCATTGAGCAAATGCATAAGTAATACCAGAATTTTATGATTTAATTTAGCAAATGATTTTCGTTCAAAAATGCCTTTTAATGTTAGTAAAGTTATAAACAGCGCAGGGTGAATTTATACCCATTAAAACAAAGTCACCTTGACTCTACTTGTTAACCAAATTAAATCCGAAACTATTGGGATTAACAATAGCTGTTATGTCTGTTATTTTCCTGCATTATTATGAATATGCAGTGCTTATGAAAGTTTCAGTTCAAAGCTAGTCATATTTTTGAAATGACAACTTCGACGCGGTTGCAGATCCTGGGACATTGTTTTAGATGGAGTAGGCTCGCCATCATATACCATTCTCACAGCTTAGGCGGCCTAACCTATAGGCATGATTTTTTTGCCTTTTTTATAGATACGGTACGGAACCCTTCTTGCGCGAGTCCGACTCGCACTTGGCCGGTTTTTTCATTTTTGTTATAATCTAACTCATAAGAAAACCTGAGCGTATGAGGCATTATACCCTCAACGCAAAAATCGCCAACCCGCATTGAGCACGCGTGGTGATTAAGCTCGAACTCTCTCTCTCTGAGAGAAGGCCTTTGCCCAGCTAGTGGGACATGTACAATTGTATAGGCTACATCTTACTTTTTTACTAACTCGTGTGCCATGATGTCGTACGTTATCTGACCTCTAAATTGAATCGAATCTCGGGCCGTCTTCATTATTGCGTTAATCAGTTTCTTCCATATCAGTCAGTCGACATTACCATAAAATAAAATTGGTATTATGACACCGGACAGCTTAGGAAACACGTCTCAATGGGTCGTCAACTGTTGGAGAGTATCTTTTTTGATATTTAGTTGTGAATTTATGATTCCCAATTTTGTTTTTTACCTTTCTGTACGGCCACTAACTAAATTGTTTCTTATTAGGTACAGTTTTTTTTCTAATCATAGTCCATTCGCGTTGTGATTGGATAATTTGGTTATGAAGCAGTCAATAAGCAGAAATCAATTTTCCTGTATAGCATTATAGAGTGTGTTTCAGAAATGTCCTGTGACACTATAATATTTACTATGGGATCAAGATAAAAATCTCTAAAAAGATATCAGCTGTCCCATATTATTCATGGATAAAGGCAAATTGAAATTCAGTCACAATGAAATCAGGGCGTTTTCAAAATCTATGGAGCAGCTGATATTTTTTTCGAGATTTCGCACTTGGCTCCGTAGTAAAAGTTGCTTGTATTGGTGAGTTAAGCGACCCCTTTCAGTGTCCCAGGACCTTTCTGAAACACCCTGTAGAATAGGGACGATTTCTTCCTTTTTTGGTGATTTTGAAAGATTTTGCAAGTTGCAGGACAAGGCGCCATCATTGCAAGAAACCACGCCAGTCAGGGTCTTAAGAGTGTTTTTTTTTTTGGTTTTTCTGCAGAATAATCCGACACACACACAGACTAATGATTTTTTTTGGTTTTTCTGTAGAATAATCCAACACACACACAGACTAATGAAATCCTTTATTAGCTCCATTAAATAAAGGCCTAAGGGTGCCAATCGAGCAAAAAGGGGTATCTGAGACTGTGGCTGACTGTACCTTCACTCACACACAATAACGTAAAATAAAATAAAATAAAATAGATGGGTGAAGAGACCACTCGGCGCTGCAATGCCTGGGACGTTGTTTTAGTTAGATGGAGTAGGCTTGGTTCCATTAGTAATCTAATAAGAAGCATTTCAATAACTGTATTATTGTGGATTGTTCATTAATAAAATTAATAAAATTTGATACAAATAATACAACAATATTCTTCATAAAAGAAAACATAATATGCTCTATTGATTGGAATCGCGCGTTTCCATCACGGCAGCGATTTTTTGTTTGTTTTCGTCGCGTATCATATTATGAAAGTAGGTACTCAGAATCAGAATCAAATGCTTTTATTCAATATGCCATAAATAAATTATTTACATTGAAAGACAAAATATTATTTAGAGCAAAAAATTTATATAAATCAGATAAATCAGATACTTAAATCAAATAAATTACTTTCAGTGGAGGTCAGAGGGCATATTTTTCTGATGCAATTGGTACTTTTAATCTTTATTAACTCGCTTCTGTTTATCGCACGGATAAGAAAAAGCAGTAAAACATCAAGTCCAAAGCTGTAAAGATTAACGAATTCGAACATAATTAAAGTTTATGTTTTTGTTGATAAATACGAAAATAGATATGCTTTTATTATGCTGTTTATCAAATCTTATATTATGCTGGTTATGAAATCTCGTTCTTGAATATCTTTATTTCGTGTCTTCTTAGATTATGTTCTTAGGACTATAATTGTACCTACCTATTGTTAAAAATAGCTCAGCAAAGAGTAATTTTAGATCTATTTCTTTAGCCACAACTATTTACAGCTAGTTGGACATATACAATTTGTCTAACATTTTAAAAGTAGGCACATAATATAATTGTCTTTATGTTAGTAGTAACTACGATTTACCTACGACTTCAGCTGTTACCTAACTGTCAGTTTATCAGATAACGAGAAACAAAACACGGAGTGCAAATTTTGCTGCAGTCTCGAAAAAACAAGGACCGCATTTCTTTCTATTCATCATCCTCATCAGCCTGTTAACACTCACTGCTGAGTAAAGGCCTCTTCATGCTCACGCCACCTCTCACGATCCTGCGCCAGGCGCAACCACTGTTTTCCGGCTACTTGGGCTATGTCATCGGAATATCTGGCTGGTGGTCTGCCAACCGATCTCTTCCCCTCTCGGGGTCGCCATTCCGCAATGGACTTTAATTATCCATCCGCCATCGGTACGCCTAACCAGATGTCCTGCCCACTTCCACTTCAAAGAAGTTATGCGTTTTCCGACGTCTGCCACTTCCATGTTCTGCCATCGGTACGTTCTTTCTATTACCGGAAATCTAATTCCTCCCACCTGTGACGTCATTAAGGAACATCCAGGAGGCGTGTCGTCTTCTCAGGCATGTCCTTCGGAGGCGCCTCGTCGATTTCCATCCAACGAAGATCGAAGGTTCAACGAGGCATTTTACCGGTCCCCTTCCTTCCGGGCTTGGCTAGGAAATGAGCGGTTTGGTACAGACAAGTAAAAATTGCCTGTCTTGGCAAGGTGGTATTACAGAACGCTCACAAATGACAGTTTAAACTCTGCCCGCCCAGTCATTCAACCATCTGTGAGAGTTTAAACCATATTTAATTTGTACTTAATGATAAAAATTTATTCATGCAAAAAGAAAAAAGTCAAATAAAAAATCAATTACAATAAAATTCACAAAAAAGCTTCGTCTTAAATTAAAACTAAGATTAATAAAATAAAATCCATCATAAAATTAAAATAAAATACTTAATGATTGTGATTGTTGCTTTTAACTTCGTTATTTAACCTCGTATTTTATATGAGAATAAAATTAACAGATCACTCTAGCTAAAAGTTTATTGATTTTACGGGGTTTTAGCAATTTTTTTACTCGTTTTAACGTCAGCAATGGATTTCGTTTTTATCACCATGCGTTTTTCTTCTTCTAAAATTGGTCCCTCAATTTTGAGGATCTAGAAATCTAGACCATTTATAAATGTTTACCCTATGTGCAATAATAAAGTTCTCCATCTATCATGCGTGCGATGGGATGCATGGGATGGATTCCCCGTCCTGCTTTCCTCAGGTCATTGGACCAGCGCAAGTGTTCAGCCGCTCGCCTGGATGTCTTCTGAAGTGGCCAAAATGGTCTGCTTGTCTATGCTTTAAAAAAAAAAGAATTTATTGCCGATTCCGTGGCCCCACGCAAATGCGCTGCCCGGAATTCCGCGCAATAATTCTATGGAAACGAATTATGTAATCTTGGGGCCTGTGAATCCTCGTGCCGGCGTGATTGGATTGCTTCTTTACCTTTATAGCTTAAATTCTTCACTTGTTTTAGGTGAGGTAGGACGCCAGCGTCTCTTTATCGCTGTTGGAACTTAGAAGCGGAAATTGTGTCCCTTGAAACATCAAAAGTCTTCTGTAAATACATAGGTATACCTACGTTTAGAGAAAAACATTAGCTTATGTTTGCTTCTTCAGTGCAGCTCTGTCTCAATAAGTAAAGTATTCTTACTCCACTACTTGTATTCGAAATTGATCGAATAATTAATTAATTTGAATCCAACAATTACTAATCTACTAACACAGTTAAAAAATATAGTTAAGTAATTATAAAGTTACATTTTAGAACAATAATAATTACGGTCAGTTTGATTAAACAACTTTAAAATGACGCGTGTTAGTAGTCGATATAAAGTTTATTGTTGTTTGACCTACTTCAGATACAGAAAGAGTTCCGTGAAGGAGGTCAAACAGATCAAAACTAATTTATGGAGCAGCTGATCTATTTTTTATTGGCATTCTTCGAGTGCAGATCTCTATAAAAAGGGCTCCCCCACACAGGCGCGTTTTATCGTTCGATAATATCGGATATTTTCAGTACATTTTGGATTAGGCAGCAGGCGGTAGGCGTTATTATCGCAGCAGTGAATCAGAATCAGAATCAATTTGTTTTATTCAATATACCATAAATAAATTATTTATATTGAACGTCAAAATATTATCTAAAGCAAAAAAAAGGTATATAAATCTGATACTTATTACTATCTAATACTAAGTATCTAGCAACTTTTTTTTCTCCAGCTTCACTAGCTCTGATCGTTCTTGGAGTAGAAGCATGGTAAAGAAACACGAAGGATCTCGTGCTTAAAAAATAATACATTTTGTAATGCAGGTAGGAACTTAAAAAATAACACATTGGTAAGTGTGGTGATCGTGCGCTGAACTGGTTTAGTGGCAGACTTCTTTGTCATTTAGATAATCATCTATTCTGTAATAGGCCTTTTGGCACAACGTGTGCCTTACACATTTTTTGAATCGGGCCTCTGGTAAACTTAGGATATCTGTTGGGATCTTATTATAGAAGCGTATACAGTTGCCGAGAAATGAGCTCCTGAGCAGTTTGTAACTCCATGGCCATCCTAATACAAAATGTATTGAAAACAATTATCGCAATAAGGCATGCGATATTATCGACCGATAAAATCGCGCCTGTGTGGGGGAGCCTTAAAGCTTGACACACACGAACTCCGGAAAATCTCATAGATTTGCCGATTCGTTTCGGCGCCAAAACGGGACGTCCATCAGCGTCACGTGGCATGTGTCAATATGGATATAGGCGCGCGCGTTATATGCAAGATCATTAACGCGGTTCGGACGGACCAACAGCGATGGTTCGTTCCGCTTTGATCATTTAGCAACCTGACACCCATTTTTGTGTTCAAAGAGAAATAACTTTTTTTTATCATTCGCGATTTTTACTGGGCCAAGTGCGAGTCGGACCCGCGCTCGAAGGGTTCTGTACCATTATCTTTAAAAACGGCAAAATAATAACCTTTGTTGTATTTATTTTAAATATTTACTTTACCTATTCTGTTTTTTAGTATATGTTGTTATAGCGGCCACAGAAATAGTGAAAATTTCAACTGTCTAACTATCACGGTTCGTGAGATACAGCCTGGTGACAGACGGACGGACGGACAGCAGAGTCTTAGTAATAGGGTACGGAACCCTAAAACATCACATTCAGGATGTGACTGGACAAACAGAAAAAAAATCCGTTCCGCTTTGATCATTTTGCAACTCGACGCCGCCGCCGACTCTTTGGGAGACACAATTTATGAGGAGCTCGGGTTTTCAAAGAGGGCTACTCGGGCTTCTGAAAAATGAGGTACAAAAATAGTACACGCAATATAAGTAGTTATTGAACGAGCTAGCGAAGCGAGCGAAGTTCTCCGAGTCTACTGGAACAATCCGGCGTTTGTATGTATGTATATATGTATGAATAAATGATCGTTCGACGATAACTTTAAATTTAGTCGGATCATCATGAAATTTGGTAGGCGGGTAAATGAGGGAAAGAGAAATTTTAAATTCGAACATGAGCCAAATCGGTCGAGGGGTTGCTGAGATATGGGGTCGCGAGTTCATAGTTCGGGGCGAACCACTTTAAAAGAAAGAAGGCGACTTCACGGCGACAGTGGTCTTCATATTGTTTTGTTAAGAACCTTGTACCCTGTCCACTAGCGCCCCAATGAAAAAAACATAATATCTTCTTTTTGGATGCATTTTTTGCTTTACAAAAAAATATTCGTAGGTTCTAGGATCTGGAATCTAGACCTTGGGTCCTAAAAATAGTTAGGCCGAGGGATTTTCATTTTACGGCTCGTTTTCAGCAAAAGACACTTAAAATGCCGTACTATGAAAATAATACATAGGTACTTCCAAAGATTTTGGGTCGGCAATGCAAAATTTCAAGTCCAACCCACAAAAAGATAAATTTAGTTTTTTTCTCAACTTGTGTCAACAAAAGTATTCAATTTGGGACAATACCTCGCCGGTGCTAATTGTAGTCGGACATACAAACAGACTGATTGACGCAGCTTCATTAGTGAACACTGAGATACGGGGGGAACAACGACCTATTTGCTTACATTTAATGCGGCAAAAGGACCGCTTTGACTTCCATTGCCTATAACCTGTGTGTTTGTATCGGAAAGCTATTTTAATTTTTTCTCCTTACCCTGTAATCTCACAATAATTATCCACTGTTGTTCCAATTTTGGCCATATAATCCGCAATACCCAGGTCTCCTTCAACTAATCATCCAAGGGAAGATACCAGGCAGGAGGAGACCTGGAAGACACAAGATATCATGGCTTGAGAACTTACGCCATTGGTACCAACAATCCACGAGCTCCTTGTTCCGCTTGGCAGCCTCAAAGGAAGAAATAGCCAAGATAATTGCCAACCTCCGATAGGAGACGGCACTACAAGAAGAAGTTGTTCCAAACTGCTCCTACTTTCATTTTCTTATGCTTGCCCGCGAGATATTCCTTATTTTTTCTACAGGTAGACATAAGTCTTGATAAATACTCTATGCAGTTACGTTACGGGCGCCTTTGCAACGAAAATCTTAAAGTTTACGTGCTGTTGACTGTACTTTACTCAATGTTTATTGTAAAAAGCTCTGTATGGGGTCAATAGATGAAAATCGTTCCCATACTGCCAAAGCTCAAAACATCTAAAATTCTTAGGTTTTTCAATCTTGAAGAACTGGGCTGGCTAGAAGAAATTTATACAGAAATAAGTCCGCCCTTGTACTTAATGTCTCTGTTATTTAAGTATAACTTTTTAGTTTTTGTGCAATAAAGTGAAACAATAAGAAGAAGTAACTTGTTATATTGACCGGCTACGACAAGAAAACTATTTCTAGTCAAACGAAACAACCCCATAGTTATTGTGGGTACAAAATTGGAATCTACTTCGGGCATCGCAACAATTTTAATAATTGACTCATTTTAATCGAACTAAAGGGATAGAGCCGGAAACTCATTCCACTGTATTTGAGTGCTATTTACAATGTGACCTTTAAAACCTTTTTGATACGAAGTAGTACCCTAGAAGAATAGCTTGAATCGAGGTGGACCGATTTTGATGATTTTTTTTTGTTTGAAAGGTTGGTCCCATAAAAAAGTGAAGATCTGATGAAGAACTTCGGAGATGGAGAACTTAACTCCTCAACGGACAGCAGCATTAGTGCAGTAGCTTATGAAAATAAAAATAATAACTTCAAAATTTTAAAATTTTAAAACCCCCGATGTGTAGCTTCAAATTAGCATATATTTTAAACGGCTTAACCGATTTTGATAAAACATATCTAACAATTGCTAAAAATCCTGCTTTCAAATAACGAAAACTCCATCCAAATTGGTTTACCCGTTTAAGAGCTACAGACAGACAGACAGACAGACACACATATACATACACAAACAGACAGACACCTGCACATAGCGGTCAAACTTATAACACCGAGGGGTTTTTTGGCTGGGGGTTAAAAATAGACCACGCATTGTATGTCCGTGAATAGTTTTAAGTTTGTAGAGGGACAAAAAATCCCAGAAGTCACCGAGTAAAGCAGTCCTTCGGATGTCTTTTGAATTATTTTTTTCTGTTATCGTAGGCTGTTTCCACGCTTTCAGTAGCCCACATACACTTTCTAAGGAAATGGAAATCATGACTGGCCAGTTTTCTTTCTTTGCCAGTTTCTTTAAGGCGCTGTACATAGTGAATAGCCCGCGCACCAAGAAAAATGCACAAAATCGAGTCCTGTATCAAATACACTAAAAAAATCGAAAATTTTCACATATCAAACCCTAGAATTAGGTGAGAACTATCTAAAACAGCCAGTTTCGTGTTGACATTCATAAACGTTTTGAAGATATTTTTGATGAAAAAAAATAGGCGGCGCAATTTTTTTCAAACAAAATATCTTGCAATCTGTTTTGGATATCAACACAAAACTGGCTGTTTTAGATAGCTCTCACCTAATTCTAGGGTTTGATATGTGAACATTTTCGATTTTTTTTGTGTATTTGATACAGGAATCGTTTTTGTGCATTTTTTTTGCGCGCGGGCTAATTCACTATGCCCAGCGCCTTAAGAAACAAAAGTTTGTTGTCGTGTGATCACGCGATCGTTTTGTTTGAATATCGTGTTGGGTAGTTCGAAAACGGCTGTTTTATTTTTGGGACACGCCTTTTCAGGGCAGCGTGGGAAAAAGAGCATTTTCTGTGAAAGCTCGGCTTTGCTACTAATATAAAACATGCATGACATTAGGTCCAAAATAGGCTACATAAAAAAGACTTTAAAATCACTAAAGTAATATTCCCGAGAGCTATGAATAGAGATCGCGGCAAGGAACTGACAGCCAACCTCCAATGATGGAAGGAAGATCTGAATCCGTTTTATCCTAAAAAGTACTAGTATCCATTTATTGGGTACTCTTAGGCAAAGTTATTCAGCAAGAATTGAGAAGGATATCTTACGACTAACTGTCAAGTATTCATTACTAAATGGCAACCAAATTTCTAACGGTCAAACTAATTCGCAGTACAGCCAATAGCAGCGGGCTCCAGTTTATAAATCGAAACATCCACGACCGACAACAGTAAATAACAAGTAGAATCCACTAACTGAGGGTGAGTACTCGCGATTTTGACGTTCCAATGGACAATTGGACAACTGTGGATTGGCTCCAATGTTTATGGGACACATAACTGTCATTCACAGGTACGGCTTGTGATTTGTGACGTGTTTAGTTGAATGAGCGTGCGAAGCGAGAGAAGTTCTCCGAGTCTACTGGAACAATCCGGCGTTTGTATGTAGGTTTGAATGCATGAATATTTTGTTCGTCAATAACTTGAGTATCGTTTGTCGGATCGTCATGAAATTTAATAGGCGGGTAAATGAGACAAAAAATATTGTTGAGTTTGAATATGAGCCAAATCCGTCTAGGGTTTGCCGAGCTATGAGGTCACGTTTTGACGGTTCGGGGCGAACTACTAGTTTTATGTTTTTTATGCAGGTATTCTAAACCAAATCTAAGGTACTTATTCTAGGGTAAACTACCTGGCGTCGATAAGTGCAACAGGAAGCAAACAGTCTCGGGACGAGCATATCCGAGCTTGAGATAAAGGCGCAAAATCCTGATTAGGGAATTGATTAGGGAATTAGGGAATTGATGATGATGATGAAGGGAGGCTCTATTCCTCCTCGATAGTAGGCCCCCCAATGTAACAGTAGGGTTTCCGACTTGGCGGCTCAATAATCAGGCAATCAGTCTGTTGGCTTTGTTAGTCTACAAAATGCAAATCTCTGTTTGTAGTCGGTAATTTGAGGCTGTGGCGAGCCGAGTGCACAATGCGATACGTTCTGGGGACCGCAGCGGAAGATTTACAGCCAGAGAGGCCTAATTAATGAGTAAGATAATTGCCAACAGGTACGGATATAGGTTTCTATATTACTATCAAAAGGTTTCGTATCTGGAAGTGTTCAGATACGTAGATTGTCATTGACATTAGCCAAGGCTTGACATTAGCATTTGACTTTTCTGAGATCACCTACTTGAGTTCGATCTTGAGTCGACGACTGTTAATGCCACCCTTACTCACTGGCAAGAGACGCGTTGGCTTAAGGCAGCCATTCTCAAAGTGTGCTCTGCGGAGCTCTAGGGCTCTGAAAAGCCTCTGTGGGGGCTCCGCGGGCGAGAATACTTAGGAGAATAAGAGAAAAAATACAAAAACCAGCTCTTATAAATAGCTTGACATCGTTCGCTTATCATGACTTTAAGGAGCCAAAGAGTGAAATCTCGATCACGATGACCATTGAAATGGCATCGCGATAGTTGTTGAAGTGAGACAATTAAGGCCCTGGTTGTATCGAGCCAATTAGAGAGAGCTGTGGGTAAACAAGGCTTCGGACTTACTGATTGGTAGTCATTATCCAATAGGAACAGAGGCCTCTACTACCTATATCATTCACTAACCTCCAATTTCACGTACAATAAATTGCTGTTAATTATAGGCTGTTGACGGTCTCAATAAAAAAAAAAAAAAAACTGTGAACATTAAAAAAGCAATAAAGTAAAGTAAAGTAAAGTATTTGGAATTTCCCGCCATGCTAGCTTTCGTTGAACCTTAACCCGCCCTGGTTTCGCTCGGGTTCCAAAAGCATGTAAACCTTCCTTGAGAAAATAAATATATAACTGTCGTTGAAAACCGCTTCAAAATCCTTTATTTTATACTGTGTAGAGATAGCGATAGAGAAAAAAAGTAAGGCAATGGGCATCGTCAAATTTTTAAACGGTTTTATTATTAAACGGTTTTATTTAGCTCACCCCGTTTGTTTTATTTATTCTTGGGTCAAATTTAGTAATTCAAATTTCACCCTCTTCCTGTCAACCGATTAATCTGAAATTTTGTATACACTTTGGATTTTGGTGACAATACAATTATGTTTATTCATTATCATTATAAATTCAAGATGGCCGCCGCTACAAAATGGCGGATAATTTATGTTTTATTAATCCCATCAATATGGGTATCAAATGAAAGGGCTCAACAAGCAGAATACAATATACTATAAAAAAATGAAATCCAAGATGGCGGCCGCTACAAAATGGCGGATAACGTAGGTTTTATCAATCCCATCATTATGGGTATCAAATGAAAGGGCTCAACAAGCAGAATACAATATACTATAAAAAAAATAAATACAAGATGGCGGCCGCTACAAAATGGCGGATAACGTAGGTTTTATCGATCCCATCAATATGGGTATCAAATGAAAGTGCTCAACCAGTATAATAAAAAAATAGGTAAAAAAACTTTTTAAGTTAAACGGTTTTATGTTAAACATACATTTGCAGTCGTGGGAATTATAAACATATGCATAGACTAGACTAAAATAAAACCGTGGGGCACGTCAATTGTCTACAATCGTTGATTAAAATGTTTGTTTTGTAATGTTACACTATAATTAGGCAGTTGACGTGCCCCACGGTTTTATTTTAGTCTAGTCTATGCATATGTTTATAATTCCCACGACTGTATCTATTTTATTATTTTTTGGTTTTTAGTACATTTATCTTAAACATTGCAATGTATGTTTAACATAAAACCGTTTAACTTAAAAAGTTTTTTTACCTATTTTTTTTTATTCTATAAATCGAAAATATAGACAAATATAAGAAACTAATTTGAATATTTTCTTATATTTTTATGTAAATATTTTTTTATTAATTATTTAAAATTTCTAAAAGTTTTGTGTATGACGTCACCACTGGCATTATGTACATACTAAGTTCATTGCATTCATTCATGCTATTAAAAAATAAAAATATGTTGACGTTTGACAAATGTCAGTGTCAAGTCAACAAGAAGGTTATTTTCTCAGTTATTTGACACTATTGACAGTTGTTGTTGACGAATGTATTTTTTTAAATATGTGTAGGCAATGGAACTATCGCATTAGAGGCTATGATGAAGTCATCGAAAGAAAAATGAAGTAAACATTTTTGGCGATAAATATTAATAATCCGTTTTAATTTTACTTATTTAAACCCCTAATACCTAGTAATCAGTATCCCTATTCCTCGAAATGGTTTTCAATTTACGACAATCGATGCCTCACTGATCAATGCCCATTTCCTTTTTTTTTTTCTTTATCATTCTTTTTTTCTCTAATGTCATTGCAGAGTACACAACCGGACCCCATTACCAGACAATCGCAGGCCAACACCAGTCCCATTAATACGCGCCTGTGGCAAACAAAATTTTAATCGAATACCCGCAATTTCGTTATCTGCACATCGGTCGAGCGCTATGATTATTGCTCGTGGGCAAACGGACTTGGACAAACAGGGTGGACCTTGCTCGGGACCGTAGAGTTGAGAAACTGGAAGCCGCAAGTCAATCATTAAATTAACGTTCCTCAGAAATCATGTTGACCGTAACAAAAAAGGAAATAAGCTACCTATGACATGTGCTTTGCCACGACAGGTACCGACTTCTTTAAGTGATCGTGATAAAGTGGAAAAAACTCGCTGGTCGAAGAAGAAAGTTGTGGTCGTGGCTCAGAAACATCAGGGAATGGACGGAGATAGTCAGCGTCGAGCATACATTTCGCTCTGCAAGGAACAGAAAACTGAAGATGTCTCAACATGTCCCTTATGTAGCTTATTTACAATATTAGACAAAACTATACAGAAATACAAAAGAGTCAATAAGGAGATAGGAGTTCCGCAAGGATCCATCTTAAGACCGTTCATATTCCTTGTTTACATAAATGATCTGCCTACTAATGGTAAAGAAGGTCATCTCTCAATAGTTATTTTCACAACAATGATTTTTGGAGAGTCCGCTTTCTAGTGAGCTGATATTCTGTGACTCCCTCTTTGGTGTCTCAATATTGTCGCGTGGACAAATAACCTGGAGCGTTCGACCTCCGGACTTAATTGGAAATGCTATAAATTAAACAGATTAGAGTCTATTCTCGGATACTAATATTGCCTGCTTTAGGCTTCTCGCCCCGTAGTAGATACTTAATACTTCCTAATAAACGTAGAATAATTAATCTTATCTTGACATGGACACTTACCAAAGACTTTATGAACAAAATTAACGTTGCCTAACGAGCCATGGAGCGAGCAATGTTCAGTAAAACAAAAATTGCTGAAAATAAATATCTCAGTTTAGCCACAAAATTTAAAAACTGTGAAAATTTGAGCTTTTCCACCACGCTACTTTCGTTGAACCTTAAGTGGAAGTGAGAAGGGTACTTGGCCAGATCCTGGCTACGTGCACTGATGGTAGAACAATGAAAACGAATAAGGACCATTGAAACAAAAAAATACCCTTCAATTTGATTCGATTATATTAGCAGTACCTGACACCGGTGTCCTCTGCATATTGTAAAAAATCTGAATATTATTCCCTTGAATGCACCACTATTAAGTATCGTTCAGCACATCATCCAGTTGCAGGATAAAGCAATTAAATTGAGCCCCATCGTTTGCACAAAGAAATTTACGCCGTAGTTGTATTTTTTTTTTCAGAATTCCGATATTCAACTGGAGTGTAATATTTCGAAATTTCATCAAATTCGCTCGAAACAAACAGCCAACTCGGCTGCAGCGTAAACGGATCAAATAATAAAAAAGGGTATTTAACCCACACACACTGCTCTGTCAGTCATAAAATTTGAGCTGAAATTCAGCGAACACAACAAATTCGCTCGGTTAACACGGAGTATTATTACTGAAACACGTCACGTTTTATGCTGATATATCTGATTTACTGATGTCAGTCGCTTTAACCACTTTTTATGTCTAAAGCACTAACCCAAAACTAGCACTTTTAGGTAGATATAGTGCAAACATCTCAGTGTGCTTATTCTGTAAAAACAAACGGCTTATTTGCGGGAAAATTGCTCTATCGGATAGCTGAGAGACACCCCAGACTCTTTAACTCAGTGGGATCTCTTGTGTCACCCCCATCCTTATTCCTCTTCAAAACATGCAAAGACCGAGGTCATAAGCTTGTACACGTCGCTGAGGTTCCGAAACCTGTATTTTGGTGCCTGATTACGCTCTCTCTAAAAGGCTTATTGAACAAGCGAGCGAAGCGAGCGAAGTTCTCCGAGTCTACTGGAACAATCCGGCGTTTGAATGTATGTATGTATGTTTGTATGTTTGTATGTATGAATGTTCGTTCGACGATAACTTAAATAATTTATTATTATTATTTTTGTTTTTCTTTTATTTTCACTCCTTTAAAAGAGGTACAGGGTGGCACGGGCCGAAGCCAAGTGCATGACTTGATTAAGTAGGTAAATCATGATGATGATGATGTAGGGCTTAGAGTTCGTGCTCTTTGCCCAGGAACTTTCGGACTATCCTACACGTGTTGAGTATCGTGGCTTTTTGCAGGAAAGTGTAGGTAGCTCGATGTATGTCTAAGACTTTGAGACTGGTGTGTAGCGTGCAAGGTATGACTCCTGTTGATGAAATGATGATGGGGACAGTCTTAACGGTTTGAACTTTCCATTGAGATTTGATTTCTATTGCAAGGTCGGTGTACTTTGTAATTTTTTCTGTGTGTGTTGATACTAGATTATGTGTGTTTGGTACGGCTATGTCTATGAGGTATACAGTTTTGTTCTTTTTGTCGTGAAGTGTTATGTCTGGTCTGTTGAAATGGATAGTTTTATCGGTGATTATGGTCCTATCCCAGTATAGTTTGAAGTCTGCTGAATCTAATACCGTTTGTGGTGTATATTTGTAATATGCTGTCTTTTGGGTGATGAGTTTGTGTTTGAATGCGAGGTATTGGTGTATGATGGCTGCGACCTGGTCATGGCGATGTTTATTATTATTATTATTATAACTTGAGTAAACTTGGTCGGGTCGTTATGAAATTTGGTAGGCAGGTAAATGAGGCAAAGAGAATTTTTAAGTTCGAACATGAGCCAAATCGGTCGAGGGGTTGCTGAGATATGGTGTCGCTGATATTTGGGGTCGCGAGTTCACAGTTCGGGGCGAACCACTAGTTAGTTTTTTATCAAGTATTTCATAGAATCCGGCTGGTCATCAAGTATAATGCGTGCCACGAAAGAAGATACTTGAGACACCACGTGGTTTGGCGATTTAAAGTCTTTTGTATTTACCAAATTGGGAAGGCAAAGTTTTTTGTTCGAAAGTCCGTTATTGGCTTAATCTTATCTTTAGACAATATTGAGAAACTAATTTCAATATTTTTTATTTTGGTTCAGTAGTTTGGATTTTACAACGTTTCAAAGATACGGTTTTATGACCTTCACGCGACGGTCTGCATACTGTTGGCGGTCGTAGAAACAAAACATTTTAGCGCATAAAAACAAAACTACTGGACCAAAATAAAAAATATTTAAATTAGTTTCTTAATATTGTCTAAAGATAAGTTTAAGCCAATAACGGACTTTCGAACAAAAAACTTTGCCTACCCAATTACTAACCCGTGCTAGGGTGCATCGACACGACAGTAATTACTTGACTCGGTAGCTCAATTGGTAGAGCGCCTGCACGGTATGCAATAGGTTACGGGTTCAAGTCCTGTCCCGAGTGAAACCTTATAAACTAGTGGTTCGCCCCGAACTGTGAACTCGCGACCCCATATAAACTTACTAACCTCATATCTTGGCAAGCCCTCGACCGATTTGGCTCATGTTCGAACTTAAAAATTCTCTTTACCTCATTTACCGGCCTACCAAATTTCATGACGGTCCGACTAAATTTACGCAAGTTATCGTCGAACGAACATTCATACATACATACATACAAACGCCGGAATGTTCCAGTAGACTCAGAGAACTGCGCTCGCTTCGCTCCCTCGTTCAAAAATCTTTATGATTTAAAATCTCTTTAGCAGCATGAGGTCTGAGTGGATTTGAGTGCAGGAAGGGAGTCATCGGGGCGTCGGAAAGAGGTGCGGGAGGTGCGGTCAAGTATCTTCTTTCGTGGCACGCATTATACTGGCTGACCAGCCGAGGAGTATAAAACACGTATTGTAACAGTACTGCAGAGAATGAGGAAGAAAGTAGAGATCCTGAAGACCATCCAAAAGAGGAAGCTAGAGTATTTCGGCCACATAATTAGAAATAACAACAACAAGTACAGCTTCCTTCAACTCATCATATAAGGCAATTAAGATACCAGGCAAAAGGTGACCCAAAACTCATGGATCCAAAATCTGCGCGAATACTTACTTACTTACTCCGCTGGCTCAGCGACCCGAAGTGGGTCTTGGCCTCAGACACAAGAAGTCGCCACTGGTCTCTGTCCTGCGCGGTCACTTTCCAGTCGCCTGCCTGTAGTTCGCGCAGGTCCTTGCCGACTTCATCCCTCCAGCGGTATTTGGGACGGCCGACTGGTCTTCGACCGCTTGGTACTCCAAGGTAGGCCCTCTTGACTGCCCGATCCTCTCCCATTCTTTCTAGGTGACCAAGCCAACGGAGTCGGTGGGATTTTATTACGCCGATGATGTTGGGTTCGGAAATCAGGTCTTCGATTTCCTGGTTCTTCCTCACTCTTCAACTACCATCTTCCCTCCTAGTTGGACCCAGCATTTTCCTCATCACTTTTCTTACCGCAACCAAAATCTGCGCGAATGGTTCAGGTAAAGCACCGGCTCATTGTTTCGTTTGGCGGCTTCGAAGCCACCAAACTGATCGCCAACCTCCGATAGGAGACGGCAAAGAAGATTGTAACAGTATTTCACCAGGATAAGCTCCCTGTACCATCATCATCGTACCGACAGCAATTACCGAGCCAAACGGCGCGACTGAGGCGACCAATCATCCGGCCCGCGTCGCGCGATATATTTGTCAACCGACGCGACGATGCGTTCGCATATTTGAGTACTGCTGAAACTTATTTGCTGATGATCTTTTATATTTATAACTAGCGATCCACCCCGGGTTCGCACGGGGCATTTTCCTACAAACCATGGCCTGTCAATACGGATACAACAAAAAAACATAACCCTTCCTTTGGGCAGTCGGGTAAAAACAGCCGCCGAATGAACGATTACGTAATTTTTTTTGTGACAGATTTTTGATTTTCTTTTTTGTGTCGGAGTTAATAGGTGTAAAGACGATTGAGTTACTCAAAATTATCTTTACAATTTTATACTCCAACCTCTGCCCGCTTGCGTCAACGAGGGTAAGCCAATTAACTCTGGGTTAAAGGTGGACGATAGCAACGTGGCGGGAAATTCAAAATTTTCACAGTTTTTAACATTTTGTAGCTAAACTGAGCTATTTTTGTTCAGCGATTTTTCGTTCGCGGCAACAAAACGGTATTGTAAACAACAGAACAACAGTAATTCAGCCGATTATGTGTTCTGCTCTACGACAAGTTTTTTGGGCAGTGCCACTGCTTCGTAGACCAGAACACATAATCGGCTGAACTATTGTTGTTCTGTTGTTTACAATAATGAAAATAATACTGTTTTATTGCCGCGAACGAAAAATCACTGAACAAAAATAGCTCAGTTTAGCTACAAAATGTAAATAACTGTGAAAAATTTTAATTTCCCACCACGCTGCTATCTTCCAGCCTTAACGTGAATAATTGTATGGAAATATCAAATTAATCCGGAGTCCGCCTAAGCTGTGATTATTGATAAGGTTTTGGACCCAGCTTTACCTATAAAAAAACTTCTCCGAGTAAAACGCGTAAAAGCCTAAATTTTTATTTCCCACTGCCAGCGTATCTTCCGTGTCACGGATCATATATTCCAATAAACTCTACTGATGTACACGTAACTTTGGTTCGTGACTCAAAGCGTCTGAAAACTGTTGTCGTGGTGTTTGCAGAGAAGGTGTTCTCTTCAGCCCCGGTGGCACCATGCATTGATAGAGTACATTATTATCAGACTATGTGTCTATTAACCTACCTATGTGGCAAGAAAAATAAATGTATCTTATCTTATCTTATCTTATCTATTAGGCAGCCATAATTGAACGACCGAGCGAAGCGAGAGAAGTTCTCCTAGTCTACTTGAACAATCCGGCGTTTGTATGAATTTTTGTATGTTTGTATGTCTGTATGTTTGTATGTTGGTTTGTATGTATGTATGTTTGTATGAATGTTGTAAGTTCGTTCGAAAATAACATGAGTATATTTAGTCGGATTGTCATGAAATTTGGTAGGTGGTTAAATGAGACAAAGGTAATTTTAAAATACAAACATGAGCCAAATCGGTTGAAGGGTTGCTGAGATATGGGGTCGCGAGTTCGTAGTTCGGGGTGAACCACTAGTAATTTAAATACTAGGAATAAGCACAGGCCTACTATTCCAATGGAAGTCGGTACGCTTATAATAGAGTAGACTTCGTTGAGTCTGGGAAAAAAATATATTTTGGCCGGTCGCGGTTGAGAGTTCGTTTTTTTTTACTTTGAAAGTGTAAATGTATGGGTCGAGTTTTGAGTGTGAGAAAAAATATAACTAGGTAAACCGCGACCGGACGAAAACAATATTTTTCCCAGACTCAGCGAAGTCTACTCTATCAGCTTACTAACTCCCAGCCTTGTACAATAAAATTAGTCGAAAGCTCATCAGCTTTCCAGCTAGTACCTACTACCACCGTACGGCTTTAGTTAAAAAATATGCTGAGAAATATCCTGAAAAACTAAACCTACACAGACCAGAAATGATCAGTAAAGCTATGCAGTGACACTCAGTAAAGATAACCACTATTTCTATCTACTGTGTAGGAACTAGGGTTTTATGTTCACCGGGAGATTTCGTAATAAAATATGGCTACCACTTTATTTACATGTTGCGTTGTAACGCTCAGGGACCATGCCATAGAGAAGTGTTTTCACCTTCTTTTCGAAAATAAATAAATGTATGTACTTTTTGTATTTTATAAAGCACTAGCTGACCCGGTGAACTTCGTATCACCTGAAATAGTTTGACTCTCCGCGTCAAAAATGGCGATTTTGAATTTGGTTAGCATTTTCATTAATGTTTAAAATGAAAAAAGTTGTTGTAGTGACATAACTACAATAGTTGGACATATGCTACCGCGGAGTTTTTTGTAGACATTATGATGTTCTTCAATATTGTTGTACATTATTTTGTTCTATCGCTAATAGTTTCGGCAGCGCATTCGACGAAAGACATTTTAAGACTCATTTTTCTACACCTTCGGTTACATTGTTCAAATTTTACCAAGAATCCCTAATTTTTTTCAAAATAAAATGTAGCCTATGTCAAATTGGAAGAATGTAGCATTCTATTGGTGAAAGAATTTTTTAAATCGGCCCAGTACTTTTTGAGCCTATTCATTACAAACATACAAAAATAGGTACAGATCTTTCCTCTTTATAATATTAGTGTAGATAGTGTAGATTAGTGTAGACTAATCCGTGCTAGGGAAAATTATTGAACGAGCGAGCGAAGCGAGCGAAGTTCTCCGAGTCTACTGGAACAATCCGGCGTTTGTATGTATGTATGTATGTATGTTTGTATGTTTGTATGTATGAATGTTCGTTCGACGATAACTTGAGTAAACTTAGTCGGATCATTATGAAATTTGGTAGTCGGGTAAATCAGGCAAAGATAATTTTTAAGTTCGAAGATGAGCCAAATCGGTCGAGGGGTTGCTGAGATATGGGGTCGCGAGTTCGTAGTTCGGGGTGAACCACTAGTATAGATAGTGTAGATTAGTGTAGACTAATCCGTGCTAGGGAAAATTATACAGATTTTTTATAAGGTTAAAAAATTCGCTCGGGACAGGACTTGAACCCGCAATCTCTTGCATAGGTACGGTCGGTCACAATCCCATGGCTGCTCATATCGCGCGCGGCATAAGTGCGCCAATCGAACAAAAAGGGGTATATGAGACTGTGGCCGACTGTACCTGTTTAAATTTTATTTTCCTTCTTACTTTCAATCTTCTTCGGAACCAAGAACTGGCATTAAACGTCGACATAATCATTGGTACTTAGATTTTAAAAGATAATTTAACTGCATATTAAAGCAACCTACATTCCAACTGTGTAAAACAGGGTGTAAAACTAGAAGGTAATCAACCCGTCCAATCACTGTGCACATAGTGCCATACATTGTCACTATGCAATTATCATTTAGAACTGCGTAAGTCATAGAAAATTTATGTGAAAATGCGAGTAACATTGTTACAGGATGTTTCAAAATGGTCCTGTAATACTGAAATTGTAGCTTTACTCGTCAATACAAAATATTGATTGTATTGATGAGTAAAGCGACCCAATTTTGTAACACTCTGTAGAGATTCTAATACCTATGGAATCAACAATAATAAAATATAGAGTATTTTTAAATATTTATTGGTTAGATTTCTACATAATTATCAAAAAACTTCTATATTACGACTTTTCAGTCCTCTTGGCCTTCATTAAAGCAGTAAATGTATTGTGAGAAGAAAATTGCACTATGGCGAATTCCTAAATTAACATCCTGAGATATACGTCAACAGTTTTGCGTCCAAATATAATATTACTATCGCGAATCATTAAAAGTGAATTATGCTCTCCATTGCAATGCAAATATCCGTAGCGTGTGACTTTGTATGGTGTAGACTGACTTCAAGATAGTAAGAATCGAAGCCTTCAATTTCAGGACCTCGCTGTATGTAACAGATTGTACAGTCGGTCACTCGCTAGGATACCCCTTTTTGTTCGATTGGCGCCCTTATGCCGCGCGCAGTATGAGCTGCCAAGGGGTATCTGTGACTGTGGCCGACCGTACATACATTTTACGGCGAAGAAGCATTTAGTGCTTTCGTTTGGTCATAACTCTGGAATCGACCAGCCATTTCATTTATCTACGCGAAACGGAGATAAGTCCGCCTCATAATTTTACTGTGTCATAAAGTTCAAACCTCAACTCAATCATATTAAGCCTCTCTTAGCGGAAACTACGAACATTTTAAAGCGCATAAAAATCATCTTCGTGAAACTTGCACACCGGAAAGTATGTAGCTTCAGATTTTATCAATCTGCTTAATAGAACGTGTTACAAAACATCCTAACTTTTTTTACTCTTTTTACCTACTGATCAACAAGAAGTCAATTCTGTAAAAAAAAATGTTTTTTTGTTTTTGGAACTACCTAGCTATAATTTAAAAATATGTTTGTGTTTGTAGGTACATTTACATAGCATCATGTACTTTATTCCATAGCTTTCCTGTCATAATTTGTTTTTCCAGGCTATCAGGTCCTCTACGGGTTATGACTGTGTCCGAAGAACATTGAGATACGTCGTTGACATAATAATATGATCAAAAAGTAATGTAATATTTTTACTGTGGCAGAAATTGTCGATTGTCTATCTAAGAGTGATGATTTCGGCGTAGAAAGAAAACGTATTCGGCAAAAATAAAACTAGATAGATGACTACGTGGTTTCCAGCCTCCCCAACATCTTTACACCCTGTACATACGGCGCGTAGTAAAGTTACGACTTTCCATCTCGAAATCATATCGCATCGCCCCGTATACAAAGCTGGGGCACCAATAAATAAGAGTTTTACTGCCGGTTTCAGCAACATATAAATTGGATGAAGATATTCGAAACTGCCGCGGGAGAAATGTTTTTCGGATATTTCCTCCGCCCGTAATGGTTATTTTTTTTATTTTTTCACTTTTTCTGGAAGGAGCCGGATGTAACGTAAAAACACACAAGCAAAATACAATAAAAAATACACTTGAGCGCGGTCGAATTGGGTGAAATGTGCATTGCTTTCATTAGATATTCTTCTTCTACTTGAATTCCGACATTAGACATTACCCAAATTAAAAATCTTGATTAATTGAGAAAAACAATACAACCACTTTTTTGTAGGTATTTTCTAAAGCACTAACTCGTGCTACGGACTAACTCGTGCTAGGGTCCCTAGAAAATAGGAAAAATTATAAAGATTTTATGAGGTTAACAAATTCGCTCGGGACAGGACTTGAACCCACAACCTCTTGCATACCGCAGGTTTAATAATTGATCTGTGGTGCAAGTGCTCTACCAATTCGGAAGGCAAAGTTTTTTGTTCGAAAGTCCGTTATTGGCTTTATCTTATCTTTAGACAATATTGAGAAACTAATTTCAATATTTTTTATTATGGTTCAGTAGTTTGGATTTTACAACGTTTCAAAGATACGGTTTTATGACGTCACGCGACGGTCTGCATACTGTTGGCGGTCATAGGAACAAAACTTTTTAGCGCATGAAAACAAAACTACTGGACCAAAATATAAAATATTTAAATTAGTTTCTCAATATTGTCTAAAGATAAGATTAAGCCAATAACGGACTTTCGAACAAAAAACTTTGCCTTCCGAATTGAGCCACCGAGACAAATTAACTGTCTATTTCAATTTACCAACCCTATTGTGTGAGGGTGTGTATATGTGTACGTTTCTGATTTTATTATGAGTTGTATTTTTTTACATTTGTTTGCATTATGATACACCATCATTGAAATACATAGGTTCACTTTTAGTGGAAGCATTACTTACAAAAGTAACCGAGGAATGCAAGAGAATATTTGAACATTGTATTCTAAGTGATAGATAGACTATTGCAAAGCTAACTACTGTACAAAAATTGACCCGAAAAGGCCAAAAAACGGCCATAAATTCAGCTGCAAAAATAAAAACGGCCGAATAGTCCATCACGCCTCTGTTGAATAAAACGCAGTCGCGCCAAAAAGTAAATTCACATAAATCCCTTTCGTACTTACCGCGTAAATAGCTACCTGTGGAGCATGAAGCAAGAGCTACGTATGAAACAGACGTACAGCTAAGCCAAATGGCTTACGCTGCGTTGCGTAGAGGTAATCCAAAGAAGGGTAGAAAAAAATGGACAACGGGAAAATGCCCAAAGACTACCAAACAATTTCATGCTACAGCTCACACAGCCACTTTAGTTATTATTTATTGGGTAATCGTATAATCTGTTAAAATTTCAACTGGCTACCTATTACGGTTCCAAAGATACAGGCCCAATTTCTGAATTGAGAAATTCACTAAGCAAATGCCTAAGTATCGTTCTGTCTCTGTAGATTTCACACAAAAGAGCGTGACAGAACGATAGTTAAGTAATTGCTTAGTGACATTCTCAATTCAGAAAACGGGCCACAGCCCTTTAAAGTTTAAAGTTAGGACAGGCCGACAGACAAACAGTTCTTTGACTTTTTAATTACAAACGTTTTTTATTAAACGGTTTTATTTAGCTCACCCCGTTTGTTTTTGTGCCCCACGGTTTTATTTTAGTCTAGTCTATGCATATGTTTATAATTCCCACGACTGTATCTATTTTATTATTTTTTGGTTTTTAGTACATATTTTATCTTAAACATTGCAATGTATGTTTAACATAAAACCGTTTAACTTAAAAAGTTTTTTTACCTATTTTTTTATTATTAAAAAGTTGGAATTTGTGCCATTTCAGCGCTGCCTGCGCGGCGCGTTTCCTCCTTCCCAGCCTCACACAACAAAATATCACAGGGAGCGAATTCTCGGGTATGTCACATTCGAGATTCTGAGTAGGCGACATCTCGGACAAAATATTTTCGGACACTTTGTCCGAAATGTCGCTTTATTATTTTAATATTTTTGAGGCGACATCTCGGACACTAACAAATAAAGCTGTTTTGTACAGTCGGATTATAAAACTCTTTACGATCTTATTTATGAGGAGACTAATAAAAATGTTACAAACCCACTAGCAAATAATATGTTGGGTACTCATGCAGTCTTCAACATTTGCTCTCACCGCAAGAGGTCGCCCGCGACACATTTTATTTCATCAATTTTTTGTAAGCATATCTTAACTTTATTATGTTGACAATATTTGAATGTTTTGCCTGGTGTACCTAAGTTTGGCAATCTGCCCCCGCGCCTCATGTCACTGCACAGGTAACAAAGGCTCAGCACAGCCAATAAGTGCCACTATCAAGACGTAGCATAGGGTTACGTTAAATCAAATAATTTTTGATGAAAAAGCACTAGGCTTACATAAGGTGGTAGGAGGATCACCACCTCAGATCTCATATCATTACGCGGGGTTAGTTAGGAACAAAATGATGTAAGAACTGTGGTGTTGATCCTCTTACCACTTTATGTAAGCCTAGTTCGTTTTCATCAAAAATGAGCCGAACGCGATCTGACTGCTTAAATTCAGGTTTTAACTGTTAAGGAAAACGGCTCATTTAAGTCGCTTTAGATATCATAAAATAGGCAACTGTGGTAACGCTCTTTATCTGTGTATTATATTTAAATACTTTAGTATCTGACTGTACGATACAGGTAAAATATTTTGGGAGTGTCCGAGATGTCGCCTCAAAAATATTAAAAATACAAAGCGACATTTCGGATAAAGTGGCCGAAAATATTTTGTCCGAGATGTCGCCTACTCGAGATTCGAGTCTATGAAGAAAACCTTAGTAACAAGTCAAATTCGAGATTGCCGAGAATTAGCTCCCAGAACCTTTCTGTAACACCCTGTAGAGCCATGCTGAAATGTTGTATAGGACCAAGAAGACGGTCTTTCTGTCATAACATTTTCCTGCTCACAAAGCGAGGTCCCGCGCGATGATTTATACGGAACACTCGTAGTTTTTCGACTGCGCAAAAAATCATTTACGCCGTGAAAGGGGCGCGGGGGCGCAGGACTTATTGCTTCGCGCCCTTCGGTAGAAAGTGATTGTGAGGAGGTGGGGGAAGTGTTTCTTAGCTGGAGCCTTATCATTGGTGAGAATCTCTTAATTTTGGTATGACAATAACAATATTGCAAGAGCTATGGGATTTGATATTGTCTTTGACATTTTCTTCTCAAATCAAAAATGGTAACGCTCGTGGACGAAGTCCATTACGGAATGGTGACAGACTACCAGTGGTTGTGCCTGGCACGGAATCATGGCGTGAGCATGAAGAGGCCTTACTAAGCAATGGGTCTTAACAGGCTAACAATGATGATAAATGCTAGTGAAAATAACAAAGCGACCAATGAAATACATACAAACGTACATTTCTTCAATTGGTGCCTCCGTCCGTTAGACTTGAAATCCTAAGTATAAAAATTCGCATCGATTGTTACTTGGCTCTGTAGCTCAATTGGGCACAGTTGGCCTTTGGTTGCGGGGTCAAGTCCTGTCCCGAGCGAATTTTGACCTTACAATAATGAATATTATCGTGTATTCCTTGGCCATCTACACTCGGCGTCAATAAGAATTCTTTTCATCCTGAAGGTATTGATACTCTTACTTGAAACAGTCCCTTTTTGAAGTGAAAGCGTAATCATTATCGCGGGCGACGCTCTAGCCGCAGCACAGTGGTCGATTTGTACGATTTAGGCGGCCAAAAGTCCATTTCTCAAAGTTAACTTATAACAAAACTAATTGATTCCCGGAAAAATAGACACCCCGACTGCCCAAACCCCACCCCTCCCCAGTTCCTAGAACTGCGTGCGCGCCCCCACAGGTAGTCGGAACTTGATCGTCGCGCAAGCTGTACGCGTTCGTTCTCGACACTCTTAGCGCAACCGATATTCTAAAGTGAATATTTCATTGGATATTATTCAGTTACAAGTGAAAGTGATGGAAGTCGAAAATTCAGGTAAGCTCCTTCAAATATAATTTAAATTAAGATAAGGAATATCAATATTTAGTGCAGTTACAACGTATCAAAGATCGCCCTTTTTCATAGAAAATATTATCATTTTTTTATTTTCAATAGTAAAAATGTTGTACTTCCGAGACCGTCCGAGTTAAATTCCTTATGGTTTCTAATAGTATAGCTCTTTGAGCAGATAACCACAAAAAAAATAGCCACCACCTTTGACCACTTCGCGAGAAAAATAATAATTCATTAACTTAGGCAGAAAGTGAGAAAAATTCCTTTTTTGTTTCTTTTGCGTTAAAATTCCTTTTCGTTGTTCTAGGTTCATCAAGTTACTCGGGCATGGAGGTAGTAACTCGCAGATATCTTTTTGATAAGATGATTGAGGAAAACTCTCCATCAATAAACGACAAATTGGAATACTTACAAAATTATTTGTTAGTGTCTTACGGGGACTCCGACGAAGACAAAAAGTATATAAATCATAAATTTTCATATTTTAAAACAGAAATAAAAAAGAGATGGTCCAAAGCACGCAACACGCTAGAAAATTTTCTTATAAGCAATGATGCATGGTTAGCAGGAACGTTCGAGATGCCCATAAAAACGCATAATAAGTCAGGACGACCTAGCAAAACATTCAGTGAAAGTAGTGAAAGAACTAAAAGGAGGAAAACAGAAGAAGTTCGCTCCTCTGTAGGCAAAGAAGTGATAGTTCACGCAGCGCAAGTAATTTTACAAAAAGAAGGAAAAAGAAACGCCTCGCAAGTCCTAAAAGATATTACAAATTCGCCTGCAGCCGCAAACGAATGTAAAAAAAGACATTCCAAATCAAAGGCACAAGATCCCCTTACGCCTCGGGAGGCACTGCGAATGTGCATGGACGCTGATTTGACACGAAATCAATATGAAATTGTGCGAGGAACCAACAGAAGCTTTTACCCGTGCTACGAATTAGTGTTGAAGGCTAAACAGGAATGTTACCCACCCAAAGAGACGCTACGAGTGACCGCTTCCTGTGCTGAAAGTGATCTACAATCTTTATTAGATCACACCGTCACGCGATTATCAATTTTCCTCGAAGAAGTACTAATGACTCTTACAGAAACTGAGAGAAATTCCTTGCAGATTATCTGCAAATGGGGTTGTGATGGTTCACAACAAGCTCAATACAAACAAAAGTTAATGAATGACGCCGACTCGGATGCAAATATATTTTTGAGCTCATTCGTGCCTCTACAAATTGTTTGCGGCGAAGACAAAACAAAAATGGTTTGGCAAAACCCGACTCCTTCTTCACCACGATATTGCCGCCCGATACGATTCAGATTTATAAAAGAGTCTACAGACATTACAAAAGATGAAATAAATTACGTTCGGGACAGTGTGAAGTCCGTAAAAGCCACGGAATTGGAACTGAATGGGCAAAAATTCTCGGTTAGCCACAGTCTTAAAATGACCATGGTGGACGGCAAAGTTTGCAATGCGGCGACTGACACCAAATCAACGAGTAGATGCTACATATGCGGAGCCACTTCAAAAAACTTTAATGACTTAAGTAAAAAAAAACGAAATTCACCCAGAATCGCTTGAATTTGGCCTATCAACTTTACATGCCAGAATTCGATTATTCGAGAGTATTTTACATTTAGCTTATAAATTGCCCGTTGGGAAATACCGTGAAAAAAGAACCAAAGCAGAAAAGATGCTAGAACAACAAAAAAAAAAAAGAGATTCAGCAAAGATTCAGAGAAGAAGTAGGTATCTTGGTAGATATGCCAAAATGTAATTTTGGTAACACAAATGACGGCAATACTAGTAGAAGATTTTTTGAAAACCCACATCTGGCTGCTGAAATAACGGGAATAGACTTTAATTTTATTTATAGAATTAAAGTTATTTTGGAAGCCATATCAAGCGGTCACAAAATAGATGTCCCGAAATTTGATGAATACGCCATGGAGACAGCAAAACTGTATGTAGAGTTATATGGTTGGCATTCTATGACTCCTACCATGCATAAAATTTTGGTACATGGTGGAAAAGTTATAGAAAATTCTCTAGTGCCTATTGGTCAACTTTCGGAGGAAGCTGCAGAAGCTCGTAATAAGCACTTTCGCTCATACCGTCTAAACTTTGCTCGAAAGTTTTCACGCGAAGACTGTAACCTTGATATTTATCACAGGTTACTCTTGACATCAGATCCACTCATCAGTTCAATGAGAAAAAAAAAGAAGATCCGATCAAAACCATTTTTGCAGGAAACTTTGGAGCTTTTGCTTCCTGCAGAGCCAAATACAAAAGGCACTTGTGATAAATGCATGGAAAGTGACGGTGAGGAAGAATTGTCTTTTAAAGAGTAACATAACAATTTGTATGTTAAACTTTCATAAAATATTGTCTTATTGTTTATGATTCGGTACCTAACATTGTAAGTAACATTTAGTATAATAATGTGGTAATAACTGTTGACCATTTAATTTTAGTGTATACTGTATTTTTTTGTCATCCATATTTTATTTTCAATTTAAATAGGCATGCAGACTGTAGAGAATAAACATTTTTTTTTATGTACGGCCGTCTTTTACTTAACAAATTGTGATAATTCTTAACCCAAATATCAAAAACTACTAAGCCGATTTCGATAATTCAAATGAACTCAAAATATATATTTTACACCAAAGGGAGATTTAAAGAAAATTTAAAAACATTGGCGCTATTTACAAAAATATTTTCACAGAAATGTTTTTTTGTATAGAAAAATACGCTTTCAATGAAACGAATAGGGATAAACATATATATTCACTCTAAAATACCAGATTAGCATTTGTTGTCGTATTTATTACTGAAATAAAGCATAAAATAGTTTTGGCCGCCTAAATCGTACAAATCGACCACTGTGCGCAGGTCATTCGTTTTTGAGCGATATAGTTCAGTCATTTTATGTTTTTCACCTAAACTAATTAATAAAGTTTTCAAACTTGTGTTACATTATACCTTTGGGTGTAGTGATGAAAACCCACAACTCTCCCCCCCTCTCCACCTGACGCTTCACCCCCTCTCACCATGAAATAGGTCCCATTTTTTTGCTTTTTCAATTTTGTGGGAAAACTATAGAAGATACGGCAAAAGTGTCAAAGGCAAACATAATCCTTATAAAATTTTACACAAAAATGGTTATACACATTTTTTGATAGGCTTGATGGTATTCGAGCTATAGCTAGTTCTATTATCCAAAAACTTGGCTATGAGCAATAAAATATCGTAACCAGCCTTTTTGTTTCAAAATATTAAAAGTTAGGTACGGAATTGTGTCAGGGAGCCTATGTTAATTAGTTGTCAGTACTTTAGCCTACAAAATGAGCTTTCATTCATTTCATTACGCATAATACTTATGGAGTTATAACTATCAGAGGTCTGGCGGTCACCAGTTACGCACGGCTCCCCGTTAATGGTTTCTTCCTTGTTTTGGGAAAACCATAAGAGATACGAAAAAGGTGTTAAAGGCAAACATTATCCTTATTAAATTTCACATAAAACAGGACAGCATATTTTTTGATAAACTTAACGGTATTCAAGCTATAGCCAGATACACCGAAAAATATGTCAAAAATTACATAAGTCGCATTTCTTTTAAAATCTTTATAATTACGTACAAAGTAGTGCTCAGGGCGACTACGCCAATAATTGTAAGTAATTTAGACTACCGAACAAGCTTTCATCCATATCATTACGTACATTAGTTCTGGAGTTATACGTTCTGGAATTATTAGACAGTTAAAAATATTGCTTTTTAATTATTTAAGGTTCGATACCTTATACACGAATCTATCGCCAAAAGGACGTCAGAAGGAGTTAGTTTATTGAAACGGTATTAATAATGAGCCATAACATCAGTTACAACTTTTTAATAACAGGAAATATGAAATAAAAACTCTAGTCACAAAGACTCTACATCTCCCTCAATATCATGATTTTTGTTAAAACTGCTTTTGCCTCGGCAACCGCTGCATTGCATAATTTTCCGCAGATGATGAATGAGGAGAACATTTGCGTCATCATTAGCAAGTACTTATTAGAGTTATTCCTTCGTCTTTCAGTCTGTTGGCCAGTGGAGCAATGAGTCTTTTCGTATTGCTCAAATTACTAAACATTATGTTTTGGTTAGGAAATTTCTGTTCTTTCATTAAATTGAATCTCAGGACATTTTCTGTTGATAATACGTCTCAGTCTTCTTCCAGCTAGGCTGCGGAAAAATGCAATGCAGCGGTTGCCGAGGCAAAAGCTATTTTAACAAAAATCATCATATTGAGGGAGTCTTTGTGATTAGTGTTTTTATTTTATTTTTCCTGTTATTAAATGGTTGTTACTGATGTTATGGCTCACTATTAATAACGTTTCAATAAATTACCTCCCTTTGACGTCCTTCTGGCGATAGATTCGTACATTACTCGTTACCTTTAATAATTAATAAACAATTTTTTTTAACCGTCCTATAGTTCCAGAACTAATAACTCGAGAACTATTGTACATAATTATATAGATGAAAGCTTGTTCGGTAGTCTAAATTACTTACAATTATAAACGTAGTCACCTTGAGCACTATTTCGTACGTAATTATTAAGATTAAAAAAATGCTACTTATGTAATTTTTTGGCATATTTTTTCCCCTATATCTGGCTATAGCTTGAATACCGTCATGTTTATCAAAAAAAGATGTAGAACTGTTTTATGTGAAATTTAATAAGGATAATGTTTGCCTTTGACATCTTTTTCTTATCTCTTATAGTATTGCCAAAAAAAATTAAAAACTATTAACGGGGAGTCGTAAGCTACTTGTGCCCTCCAGACCTCTGATAGGTATAACTCCGAAAGTATTATGCGTAATGAAATAAATGAAAGCTCATTTAGTAGGCTAAAGTACTAACAACTAATTAACATAGGCTTCCTGACCAAAATTCTGTACCTAACTTATAATATTTTGAAACTAATATGCTGGTTACGATATTTTTTTGCTCATACTCACATTTTTGCATAATGGAACTAGCTATAGCTCGAATACCATCAAGCCTATCAAAAAAAGGTACAGAATCTTTTTTGTGTGAAATTTAATAAGGATTATGTCTGCCTTTGACACTTTTGCCGTATCTTCTTTAGTTTTCCCACAAAATTGAAAAAACTAAAAAATGGGACCTATTTTATGGTGAGGGGGGGTGAAGCGTCAGGTGGAGAGGGGGGGAGAGTTGTGGGTTTTCATCACTACACCCAAAGGTATCATGTCACACAAGTTTGAAAACTTTATTAATTTGTTTAACCGCCCCATACATTGAAAACATAGAATGACTGAGCTAATATCTAAAATCGCCAAATCGACGCTCTGCGTTATAGCGCAAAATAACAAGACACAGAATAACCACTTTTTGCTTTTCTAAAGCACTAACCCGTGCTAGGGACATTATACAGATTTCCGCCCTATCATCCGTAAGACAAGTAACCATGATGTTCTAAAATTCACATCGACTGTTACTTGGCTCGGTAGCTCAATTGGTAGAGTGCCTGCACGGTATGCAAGAGGTTGGGGGTTCAGGCCCTATCCCGCGCGAATTTTTTACCTCATAAAAATCTGTGTAAGACACAGAATACCACATAGAGTTACAGTGACACTGAAAAAGACGACCAAAAATGAAACCCAGCTCTGGTGATCCTCGTTTACTGACTGAATTATTTACAATTGTTTGGAACACTAGAATTTTACCAATATTTCAAATTTAAATTAAAGCCAAAAAGAAAAGAGGCGGTGTCGGTTGCCAACATGGCCCCCGACGGTGTGATGCACCAAATACCTATTGGCCGGCAACCAGCAACGCCACCTTGCGCGACGGACGTCGCAGCACACCTCCTCCCGTCGTAGCGACATCTACGACCCTGACAATCCCATCCTTGCCCGGATAGGTCGCAGCTATTCGGCCACGAGGCCAACTGCTTCTAGGCAGAGTTCCATCCGCTATAAACACCAGGTCGCCAGTTTTCAGCTGCCTTGATTTCGGTATCTCTTTGCGTGGGACGAGCTGCGGCAGGTACTCCTTAACAAAACGCTGCCAGAAGTGATCGGCAAGCCTCTGCGCCTTTCTCCAATGTGCACGTTTATACAAGTCTGCGTCATCAAAGAGTTTCGTCTGAGGGCCACCGCTGGAGCTCCCAATGAGGAAGGAAAAAGGAGTAATTGCGTGGTCCGAATCCTCGTCGACTGGAACATGCGTGAGTGGTCTAGAGTTAACGACGCACTCGGCCTCTAGAAGAAGGGTGTGTAGGACCTCCTCTTTTAGTGTTCGGTCTTTGAGTGTTACTGAAAGAGCGTTCTTGACGGATCGTACCATACGCTCCCAGCATCCACCCATAAAGGGCGCGGACGGCGGCGTGAAGTGCCACACGATCTTTTCATTCGCGCAGAAGTTGAAAAGTTCTGGAAGAATCTTGACTGTGCCAACGAAAGACGTTCCATTGTCAGAGTAAACGTGAGATGGGCAGCCTCTTCTTGCTATGAAACGCCGTAAAGCCATCAAGGCAGAGTCCGATGTGAGATTATCAACGATCTCAATGTGAATTGCTCGAATCGTCATGCAGGTGAAAAGGGCAATCCACCTCTTCGCAGTCCGCCTGCATATGGAAACGTTTAAAGGCCCAAAGTAGTCTATACCAACGTGGGTGAAGGGACGCTCGTGATGCGCCAATCTAGCCTCTGGCAAATCTCCATTCGGTGGAATTACAGGCTTGGTTTTACGGTTCTTGCAGACTTGGCATCTCTGAGATATTCTTCGCACAGCTGGTCTCAGGCTAAGAATAAAGTACCTTTGGCGCAACTCGTTCACCACCAGCTCGTGGTTCCCATGCGCAAACTTGACGTGGTATGAGCTTATTAACAGTCTGGTAATAGGGTGTTTGCCATCAAGCACAATTGGGTGAGAATCAATAGCCGTCGTAGCAGCGGTGCGTCCGGATAGCCGAATAAGCCTATCCTCTCCATACAAAAGTGAAATGTTCTTAAGTCTACTATCGTTCGAGACGGGGCGTGCTGCTTGAACACGAATGAGTTCATCAGGGAATGAATCTAGTTGTGACTGTCTGAATAAATGGATCTCGGCAACGTTGAGATCTGTAACATTAAGACGCTGTACATAGTGAATAGCCCGCGCACCAAGAAAAATGCACAAAATCGAGTCCTGTATCAAATACACGAAAAAAATCGAAAATTTTCACATATCAAACCCTAGAATTAGGTGAGACCTATCTAAAACAGCCAGTTTCGTGTTGACATTCATAAACGTTTTGAAGATATTTTTGATGAAAAAAAATAGGCGGCGCAATTTTTTTCAAACAAAATATCTTGCAATCTGTTTTAGATATCAACACAAAACTGGCTGTTTTAGATAGCTCTCACCTAATTCTAGGGTTTGATATGTGAACATTTTCGTTTTTTTTTGTGTATTTGATACAGGAATCGTTTTTGTGCATTTTTTTTGCGCGCGGGCTAATTCACTATGCCCAGCGCCTTAAGCAAAGGTAAGTTGGAATGATCGCGCGAAGAATCAGATATTTTAGAATTTCGCAATAACAGAGATCGAAAAACGTAAGCCGATTGATGCACGCGAGCGGTTGCCCTGAGAAGGCGCAACCAGCTGCTAAACCGCTGATGGTTGGCGACAACCGGCGGCAGGGTTGGCAGTTGCGTCGTATAACCGACTAAAGCTCCAGTCGCATCAGAAAGTTTTTTTATTTCTTCCGTGACCGGAGGAACATTGCATTTTGGTTCACTGGGCCACTGGTTTTCAGGTAGCAGAAGAAAGGCTGGGCCAGTAAACCAACGTGAACACAATGAAAACTCCCCGTTGTCCCGAGTAGCGTCGTCGGCGATGTTTAGAGCTGTAGGAACATATCTCCAATCGCGAACATTAGTAGTTTCAACAATCTCTCCAACACGAAACGAAACGAAAGCTTTAAACATGCAGGCGTCGCTACGGAGCCATTTTAAGACTGTAAGGGAGTCAGTCCAATAAAAGGTAGCATTAGGTTTTCGTGTATGTGCGTCTGTAATATAGACGCTATAACGAGCGGCGATAAGGCCCGCTTGTAATTCCAATCTAGGGATTGATACAGGTTTAAGGGGCGCTAGGCGACCCTTTCCCCCAATGAGAGACAAGCTTACGCTGCCGTCTTCATAAGTAAAACGCCAAAAGGCAACACAAGCGTAAGCTCGCTCACTAGCGTCCGCAAATAAATGTAATTGAACATCCTTAATGGGACTGGTGCTATCCAAATAACATCTAGGAATAGAGCTGTTAGCTA
The DNA here is from genome assembly GCA_949319315.1 of Zelleria hepariella. Classification (NCBI taxonomy): domain Eukaryota; kingdom Metazoa; phylum Arthropoda; class Insecta; order Lepidoptera; family Yponomeutidae; genus Zelleria; species Zelleria hepariella. Next base: position 763,585 of record OX439386.1, on the reverse strand, counting down.
AATTTTGAATTTCGAGAAACCAACTTTTCCAGTTCTGTATCGCAGTGTCAGGTAAACTCTTATCCCAATCGATTCCTAGATTCCATGTTTTCTGGAATAGCACACGGCCCTTCATTATGATAGGGGTTAAGAACCCTAAAGGGTCATAAATTGACATCAATAAAGATAGAACGGAGCGCTTAGAAAACTTTGTGGGAAGCTTTGGTAAACACTTTATAAAGTAGAGTTTGTCGTCATTTATGCTCCAAGTAATACCTAGCACACGAACTTGCGAAGGGGAGGTTGGGCCTAAACTCACTTCGGACACATCAGTTGCTTGTAGATCTGAGGGAATCGAGACCAACGCCTCTTTGCGATTAGAAACCCAAGACCTCATTTCGAAACAACCCGCTTTGTGAATCATTAAAATCTCAGAGGCTCGCTTAGCCGCCTCTTCATTACTGTCAAAGCTGCCCAAGAAATCGTCCATGTAATGGTCCTCAATGATGGATCGAACAGCATCAGGGTATTCTTGAAGAAATTGACCGGCATTCTTGTTCTTAACCCATAGTGCGGTACATGGACTGGATACTGCTCCAAAAATCATTGAGGACATACGATATTCTTGCAGTGGTAGGTCTGGGTTATCTCTCCACAAGAAGCGCTGAGAATCTCTATCCTCAGGTCTAATCTTGATTTGGGGAAACATTTCTCTGATGTCTCCTGATAGAGCAACTAAACGTTCTCTAAATCTCATAGCTATAGAAAGCAATGGCTGAAGTAGGTCAGGACCGGTTAAAAGAAGTGAGTTGAGGCTCACTCCAGCACACTTCGCTGCCGCGTCATGGACTACACGCAGTTTCTTTTTCTGTGGATGTACAACTCCAAAATGAGGAAGGTACCACGGCATAGGGCCTGAAGGTGGTCCTTCACAAAACTCGGCATAGCCCTTACTAATCATACCTTGTATGTTTTGTCTGTAAGCGTCTGCATAAGAGCTATCTTTAGCCATCTTGCGCTCGAGACTAGTGAAGCGGGCTAAAGCTAGCTCACGGCTCTCAGGGACAAAAGAAATATTATCTCGCCATAATAGCCCGGTTTCGAATCTACCCGAATCTAAACGCTTGGTTGTATCTTCTAGGATCTGTAAAGCACGTTCGTCAGTGGCACTACGGTGATCCACCTTCGTTATTCCGATAGAATCCAATTTAAAGTAATCTTTGACAAGAACATCTAGCGAAGATTCATCATCGCCAGCCATGGAGACGTGATTGACGGATGCCTCTACATTAGGTCTATACGATATGTAGCCGAACAAGACCCATCCCAAGGGTGTGTGGGCGGCTGCCGGCTGGCAACGAGACCCACGGCGGACGGCTTTGGGGAGCGTCACCTGCCAGTTATCAGTGCCTATCAGCAACATCGGCTTAGCAACGTCGTAACAGAGTTCGTCCACCAGGTCTGACAAGTATCGATACTGGACAATATCATCTAAATGCGCCGACTGACTAGCTATACCTAGATTTGAAATGGATCGCGCACTTATGTTGAAAGTGTCCGCACTATGGCGGCCCTTGACTTGAATGTCAACATAACTTACCTCACATTGTCTAGTTAAACCGCCAATACAATCAATATTTAATTTACTTGTAGAGCCCTTGGCCCCCACTAAGTCCGCCACTGACTGGTCTAAAAGGGTTACCGAGCTTCCATCGTCGAGAAGGGCATACGTGTCTATGCTACATAGAGGCCCGGTAATGGTGACCGCTATCACTTTGAGAAGTGGCTTGAGACTGGATAATTTGGGAGGCGAAATGCTATGGGCTACGATTGCTGATGGCTGTTTATCTTCAAAGTTAGCAGAGTCGTTACTAGTGCAGGGAATTTGTATTGTAGACTGTACCTCCAAACTTGAAGAGGTTGACGGGCTCGACTGTACTTCCACATGAGCTGTTGTAGCCGATTGAGACCTGTGTAGAAGTGTATGGTGCCGATTCTTGGCCGTGCAGCCTTCTACTGAGCACCTTTTCCTGCAGCCACTATATTGGTGAGATCCTTTCCTCAAACATTTTCGACAAACCTTGTTTGTTAGCACCCATTGCCAGCGCTCGTCCAACGAAAGAGATTTGAACTCACGGCAATCGCTGACGTTGTGTTTATCTGTGTTGCAATACAAACAGGTATGCGAACTTTTTGGTTCCTCGTCGACTGAAATAGAATATATTTTGTCTTTGACGGGCTTGACAGGTTGACTTTTGACAGTTGTCGACTCTGGCGAAATAAAACCAAATTTAATTTGTAAATCAGCTTCGTTCTCTAGAAAAGCCGCTAGAATCTCTAGTTTGAACAAGCCAGAGCCAACTCTTGCCATTGCAAAGTCAGCCCACCTAGCTCTGAGGAGAGGAGTCAGTTTTCCGATGACTGTATTTACCAGTTCGGGAGCTGCGAGGTACTCGGGCTGATGGAGGAATCGTATCACCTCAACACAGTTCCGGATTCGGCATGCGAAGACAGTGAGGTCCCGTGGGGCGTCGTATGTGTTGAGCCTTGGAAGACCTCGGACGAGAGCTAGCTGCTGGAGGACTATGTGCTCAGGCTGGGCGAACCTGGTTTCCAGTGCAGCCATTACTTGCTCCGGATTGTCGGCAGAGGCGAGGAGTACGGCGACGGCTTCGTGCGCGGGACCGTGGAGGGCAGCAGTAAGCCTGCTGATGTTGTCACACGGAGAAAAACTAGCCTTGGACTGCTCAAAGGCCCTCTTGAAAGGAAGCCAGTCCAACGCGCGGCCTGTGAATTTAGGGATATCACTCACCCGTATCTTCTTCTTGCCAAGGTCTGCAATCGCGTTCGCCAATAAAGTTATATTGTCTTGTGTACCTTCATTGCTAGTTTTATTTTTGTTCAAATTACAATAGTCATCACTACAGTGGTGTGTGCCTAACATAGGTAAATGTGAAGTGGTGTTTAGGTCCGTAGCATTCTCACAAAGGCGCCCGCCGCCGCACGGGAGAGCTGTAGAGTGCGGCTGGGCGAATGCTTGAGCTGCGGCAGGCTTAGGCCCGGGCATTGGGCACCGGGAAGCAGCTCCGGCCTCAAACGCGGCATCGCGCAACGACGGACGTGTTGGCGAAGCGGGTAGTAAATGGGCGTGGCCATAGGCCGCGCCGTGGTTTGTTTCCCTGCAAAGGGTCTGCACTGGATTAATGTGTTCTGAATCTACAATACTTTTATGAGAGTCAACTAACCATTTTTCCACGTAATCTCCTCTGCAGCTGCTGCGGGAGGCAGTGCTGGCAATGGCAGCTAGTTCTGCCTGCAGCTCGAGATCCGCTAGTGCTTTTTCACGTGCGGCGCGCTGGGCGCGATCTGCGGCGCGGTCAGCTTCAATCTCCTCGTCGATTTGGGCCACACGCCTAGCATGTTCCAATCTTGTGGCAAGCTGTTGCGCCTTTACAGTATTGGTGGAGCGCACGCTGGATTTAGTGCGTGACTTCGCTGCGGTACCTTCGCTAGTAGAACGTGATTGCCGCACAAGGGTGCGGTCTAGCGACTTCGGTACTGAGTCGTGAGGAACGAGCGGCGAACTGTGTGCAGCGATAAGTTGAGGTGTGCTGGACGATGCTGGTGCATGGGCACCGGGTGCAAGGGCACCGGAAATAGAGGCACCGTCACTGGGTATAGGAGCACTACCCTCGATAATAGGCACTGGCACTGGGTTCACTATTAACTCGTTTGTTTGCTGGGTTTTTGACTGAGCTCTGGTTATTATGGGCATGTTTGCATCTTCAAATTACTTCTGACACCAATGAAAAAGACGACCAAAAATGAAACCCAGCTCTGGTGATCCTCGTTTACTGACTGAATTATTTACAATTGTTTGGAACACTAGAATTTTACCAATATTTCAAATTTAAATTAAAGCCAAAAAGAAAAGAGGCGGTGTCGGTTGCCAACAGACACTAAAGCCACTAATGAAACAAAAAAAAAATCTGATTTAAACTGGTATCAGGCTAATTTGTCAGCGATTTTTTAGGGCTGATTGCGACAATTATTAAAATGTCCTTGGGTTTATGTTCTTGTTCAAGGCTCTATCTCGAATACTCAAGTTTGCGTTTTTTTATGTTCTTCATTCATTACCTCAGTGTTTTTTTTGGACCTTGATCAATTAACATTCGACACTGACTCGATTAGTCTTTTGTATGTTTTTTTTTTAAGTTGACAAAAAATATTGTTCTATGGTCCTTGGTTCGAAGCTGGTTTAAAGCCAAAAAGACCTTCTGTATATTGCCAGCTATAATATAGGTTGCGTCAGAAATTGTTGTCGTGGCGTTACCTTTCACTCTTTGAGGGTCGTTTCTGCGGTCTCAGCCGTTTTAATCAATTCTGTTGGTGAGTCGGAGAAAAGAAAATGATCCTTTATTTCTTTTTCGCATTTCAGGACAGTGCTGCGGCGAGATTTGAAGGTGAAGGATACCCGATATCGCCTGTGTAGTCAGAAATATTAGTTGGTTTATTTGTGTTACTACGTTTTTGAAACTGTAGAGGAAATCTTCGTGAGGAAAGACTTTTTGAGGCATAATTCCCTCAACGAAAAAGCCAATCTATAGAGAGATCGCGCTCTCTCTCTCTCTGAGAGAAAACCTTTGCCTTAGTAGTGGGACACTTACTTTTTTTAAATTATTTTCGAAAATCAGTACTTCCATAAAGGTTAGTTCAGTGACTTCAAAGAGTCACTTTCACGATTTTTTTTGTAAATGAGGGTGTACAATTTGATTACACGATCATATCAGCCATCATTCGCAATCGCATGTTAATATGGGCGAGGGTAAAAAGTCTCGATGGAAAATTAGCTAGGGGTAGGCCCCTACTCTGGGGCACCAATATGTTTGTCACTTTTTAGGAAGAAAGAAAACGTTAGGCTAGAATTTTCAAGCACCTTAGTAGTGCAGCACCTGACTGATAATTCAAATCCATGTCCAAGGAAATGCTGGTTAATGCTGGTAATACGTTTTTTTTTCCTTGTACTGAATTTTTCGGCCCTATTGCAGGCGCCATATTCGTGAATAGGTCTTTCAAGTGGTGGCTTAGTAGTTGATTTAGCTGACAGATGATAGGTACTGGAAAGTTCCATTTCATCTTAAAAATACATGTCTCATTCTCCTTTTTCAGTGCCTGAGTGGTGGGTCTCATGTGTCTATCGATGCCACTAGTCACTGTACCTCTACAACGTGTTACAAAACATCCTAACTCTTTTTACGGCGTGTAACCTACTGGTCAACAGGATGTCAATTCTGTAAAATTAAGTTGAAAAAAATATAATTTATAACATAATTATAACTCCATCAAATATTTTTTTTTATATTTTTTTTATTTTTGTATTAGCTCATGAAAATATGATTCTGTGTTTAGGTGCATTTGCATAGCTTGGAGTTGTTAAACCATTGTAAAAGTCTTGTGAGAAATATTTTTCTCCCGCCACAGCGTTCACATTTTATTAATTAAAAAATTAACGGAACGTCATACAGCAATAACAATATTTAGGTTGTGATTCCTAGGTTATGATCACCGCGTAAAAAGAGTTAGGATATTTTGTAAGACCTTGCATAAATAATCTGAAGTAAAAATCCAGAGTAGAGTCCCTGCACGCTTCTAGCAAGAACTTTGCCCAAACTCGAAAATTACCGGCTGAAAATTCCCCCAGATAACCAAATTAACTTTAAATTAGTTATGAGAGTTCGTTCGCGCCCTTTTTTCTTTGGTTATCATTACAGAGCTCTCGGAGAAAGGTTCAATGTGCCATCACGGAGTTTTCCTTAAGGCTGGAGTAGATTGGTGCTATTTAGCTAAAAATTTATAAAAACAGTCGCGCTTTTAAGTGACTGTGGCCCTGTTTCTGAATAAATGTGAATTTTACTAAATAAATACTTAAGTATCATTCTGTCACGTTCTTTTGTGATAAATCTGCAGAAACAAAACGATACTTAAGTGCTTGGTTCAAATCAAAAGTCGGCAGTGTATTCTTCTTTTTCTTCAGCATTATCCATTGCTATACCTCTTCCTGTAGTAGGTAACTTTATTGTTACCTACTCTGCTAGCTCAGTGTGTGGATCTTCGCTTCGAGTGTAAAAAGCCTCGCTATTACTAAAAAAAAAAAAAAACTATCAAGCAATGTATCCTTTAAATTAGCACAGTACTCTACAACGGGCGCCGTAACTAAGGGTGGCATTAATAGTCGTCAGCTCAAGCTCGAACTCAAGTAAGTGATCTCAGAAAAATCACCTCTTTGCTAATGTCAATGTCAAGCTCTGCCTCGGTCTCAAGCTCGAGCTTGAGTAGCTGTCAGCATATTTGAACGAGCGAGCGAAGTTCTCCGAGTCTACTGGAACAATCCGGCGTTTGTATGTATGTATGTATGTATGAATGTTCGTTCGACGATAACTTGAGTAAATTTGTTCGGATCGTTATGGAACTTGGTAGGCGGGTAAATGAAATCAAAATAATTTTTAAGTTCGAACATGAGCCAAATCGGTCGAGGGGTTGCCGAGATATGGGGTTGTTAAGTTTATATGGGGTCGCGAGTTCACAGTTCGGGGCGAACCACTAGTAATAGACACTAGCTTGAGCTTGACATTGACACTAGCCAAGGTCTCAAGTCGGTGATTTTGTTTTAGCTATCAACTACTTGAGCTCGAGCTTGAGCTGAAGACTATTAATGCCACCCTAAGAGCCCAAGTATTGTACGCCAACCTTTAAACCCCTGCGCGCTTTGCTCCCCATATTTTTTAATGTAGCACTTTTGTTTTCGTTAAAGTGCTATTCTGCAAGTGGGGTGTACAGGGTGTACTGTTTATGGGCACCGCCCCGCCCTTTAGTACTCCGCTTCTGGTTGGAATTATTTTAACCGACTCCTAAATAACGGAGGGGTTCCGACATTGATATATTTTTTACTGTGAAGCTGTGTGTGATGAAAACCGTACAGCCCGGGTTACACGGGTAGGGTAAACGGCATATAGCTCGGTTAAAGTAATAACTAGACCAATGTAGACAGAATTAGTAGAGTAGAGATGAGTAGAACACCGAGGGCAAGTTACAGGATTTTTCTCGTGTGATCTGAATAAATAAAAAAAATACATCGTGAGGAAACCCGCGGCTTAGTTGGCTCCACACGTATTGACTTTGTCTTTCCTGTGGGCTAGGCCGACTAAGCTGTCAGGTGCTGGGCAAGCCTACTCCATCTAAAACAATGTCCCAGGCACTGCAGCGCCGAGTGGTCTCTTCACCTATCTACAGGGTGCACTCTAAGTCGATAGCGAAATTTTAAGTACGATGTCTACTGATCAATACAAAGAACTTGTACTAGGTGGCGACAAAAATGGAGCGAAAAAAATATCAACTGTTTCATACATTTGGCGCAGTACTGAGGCGACCTTTTGTACGGAACAGCTGATATTTTTTTCACTCCATTTTTTTCGCCACCTAGTACAAGTTGTTTGTATTGATCAGTAGATTGCCTACTTAAAGTTCCGCTATTGACTTAGAGTGCACCCTGTAGTGTGAGTGAAGGTGCCACTGGACGCTGTATAAATCATCTCATCGGTACGTAGATGCAAAGGCCTTAGTTTTTTGAATAAATAAATAAATTACTATCATTATTATTACTGTACTGATACATCATCGTCATCATATTGGAGGTACTTAAGGTGAATACAGAGGCACAACTAGCAACGCCAATGAAAAAAAAAACACATCTTATTTTTGGATGCGATTTTTGCTAAAAACTCTTCATTACAATACCTACCAACGCGAGGCTTAACTATTTTTAGGACCTAAGGTTTAGATTCCTGATCCTAGAACCTACGAATAAAATCTTTTATCGCCAAAAAGAGCCACGGTTTGGGCCTTAACGAGATGTATGGTACATTTATCGCAGGGATATTGTCAAACCTACATACATGCCAATAGTCAAAATAAACGACAGAATAATGGAGAAAAGCCGCGTGGCTTCTGTCTTATCCTAGCCGGCCGAGACCATCCCATCTTTTCTCAATTTTATTGAATTTATTTCACTATTTTGGTCAAAAGCGGATGTTACTTGACGCCACTACTCCAATTGTTACCGCAACTCTTCTTTTTATAAACTGTCTTTTGAAAATATTGCCTCACAATTGTTTGAAACAGCAATTCTATTTTTCCGCGGCGCACGCTGCAAAAATATCGCTGTTCATATTCTATTTCCAACGGCCACAATTGATTCATTCTTTCCTCTTTCACGGGCTTGCAAATGGAACTAGGTATTCATTTGAATGGTTGTATAAAAAAAAACAATGTGAATTACAGAAGAAAACTTTGTAAAAAAATACCCTTGCTTCGACTGGCGTCGAAAAGTTAAGATTTGCTGCCCATTTCATTATTTTTGTTATTGTTATTACCTAAAGCACCGTCCACTTTATTATGAACACCTACTTACAAAGGAAAAAATAACAAATCCTCTTCCGCTCGCTGTATTTGATAATTTTTTATTTTGCAAAAAATGCACCTCGAACATTTAAATCCTTAGACATTTTGTAAATTTTAAGACCTAGAAGCTTAACCCAAAGACCTTTTGTAGGTAATTTTTGACGTAAGTAGGATTCATTTGTATGTAGGTCGAAAGTACCTAAAGTGAAATTATAGTTATTTCCCGTCGACAATTGTACCACCTGATAAGCAGAATAATAAATTGACTCACCATCTCCCGGGGAGAAATATTACCGTACACAAAAGCAAAAGCGAGTAATAAAGAATTTTAAAAAAAATAAAGACAATGAACGTAAGTAATATTCCGATATCGTAACTGGATATATGGGAAGTGGAATGTTCATTGTATCAAGTCCCGTATGTTTATTTTATAAGTGGAGCACGAGGAATTACGCAATGCGGAGGGATGCCGTGGCTTTTCTTCATTCCCTTTTTTGTGTTCAAACGTAATTAAGTGGTTTTCCAATTAGATCCTTTTTTTCTGATATTATACGGTGCTATAATTATGTTCTTTATTTTTTTCAATTACTTACCGTAGAAGTTTCTATCTTTCATTAAAAAATATTTAAATGATTACCTATAACCCCCATAGAGTTCAAACAAAATCACACTAAATCCGTCCGTCACGTGAATGCCAAATAATTTATTAGTAACACACCCATTTGATTCTCGTCGGCAAAAAAACTCGTGCCAGGAAAAACAAAGTTCACAATTATACAAGGTGTTACAAAAGTACCTAACTCTTTTTACAGGGTAATAGCACCCGGTGATAGGGATCACAATCAAAATTTTTTTTTGCTCTATGACCTTTCGTTATTTTTTTAATTATTAAAATGTGAACGATGTGGAGGGACAAAAGTATTTTTTAAATATTGTTTTCATTGACTTTCACAATGTTTTAACATCTCAAAGCTATGTAAATGCACCTACACGCACATACATATTTTTATGAGCTAATAATAAAAACAAAAAAGTTTTGAAAATTTTTCAATTTGAGGTTATAAAATATAAAAAAAAACAACTTTTTTTACAGATTTGACATCCTGTTGACCAGTAGTTTACACCCTGTAAAAAGAGTTAGGTACTTTTGTAACACCTTGTATAAATTTTCATAAGGTTAAAAAATTCGCTCGGGTCAGGATATCAACCCGCAACCTCTTGAATACCGTGCAGGCGCTCTACCAATTGAGCTACCAAGCCAAGTAACTGTCGATGCGAATTTTCCAACCTTATTGTTACTCGTCTTACGAACGATCTTTATAATGTTCCCTGGCACGGGTTAGTGCTTTATAAAAAAACAAATATGCTCACAATGTCAACTCTGAACGCCAAACTAATTGTAACTTGGAGAAATTGTGTTTCCGACGTCAAGTCTACTCTATGTCTGGATGCGCGTAGCCTTTTCTACTTCACTACAGACTTCCTTATTGCGTTGATATTTCGAAAATTATATTTGTTTACGCCGCTGCAACTGAACAGGGAAGTCTGTAAACAGTTCCGATGCGCATTTTTATCGAATCACATTTGCGCGGATGCCGGATGCATTAGGAACTGCGAAGTGAACTTCCCCATATTATTTTGCCCGCTCCCATTGATGTAAAAAGTTTAAGAGCCTTTTAGAACACAAATGTAACTTATAGGCGGATTCTGAAGCAGGAAAATGTATTAAAAGGAAAATAATGACGAATAAGAAAGATACATTGTACACACGACAGCACGTCGAGGCTTAGGCGCTAGCACTCTACTCGGTTACGTTACTGGCGACTTTACAACAAAAGTGTACACTCTGACGTGCTGTCGTGTGTATAATATAGAGGGCAAGATAATGTTGGTATAAGAGATCAGTAGGTAATTGAGATTTTTTAATTGACGGAGACGTATTAATAGTTCTGGCAAGTTATCATCAGCAGCTTGTAAAATAGTACCATTGTGAGCATCCCCATTTTTTGTATTTTATTTATACGATAAAACTGGAACTTTAACAATCGATTCGATAATGCTGCACGCCATAGGGCAATAAAAAAACGTTGCGTTTTCGAATTCAATCGAATTGCTAAATTTTTCCCGTCATTTTGTCTTTCCGCTTAGTAATTTGCGTGCTTTTTAGAAGTTAATTTATGGTCTTTCCGCGACCATATTTTGAGCTTGAAGTTTTTAAATGAAATAAATCTAAGCAAAAACGTCACTGAGCTTTGGATTTTACAAAAAAGGAACCTTGTTTTATTGCGTGTTTTTTTTTATATTTTGTAAGCCTAAAATGTCTGGTATTGTGGAGCGATGAAGAAAGAGACTTTTAAGTTTCTTGAAATATTAAGTATTATCAATCCGAGCCCATTTCTTCTTCTCTCGTGTCGAAAGCGTCACACGTCGCGCTCCCAAACTCGTACCAACTGGATCGCGCTGGGGATCGCCTCCAGGAGATCCTGCCAGCTGCACTGTGGAGAAACGAAATCAATTTTTAAAAAGCCCATTTCAAGAAAGAAGTACCCAAAATCAATTAAAAAAAAAAAAAATGACTCCAGAGCACCAAATACTCAATATACTTCAAGTGCTTAAAGACAATAATGAGCCACTTTTTGTATTTTCTAAAGCACTAACCCGTGCTAGGTAACTTTATAAAGATTTTTATAAGGTTAAAAAATTCGCTCGGGACGCTCTACCAATTGAGCTACCGAGTCAAGTACAGTCAGCATTCGCAAAGACAGTACTTGACTCGGTAGCTCAATTGGTAGAGCGCCTGCACGGAATGCAAGAAGGTTGCGGGTTCAAATCCTGTCCCGAGCGAATTTTTTAACCTTATAAAAATCTTAATAAAGAGCCACGCATGAGCCACGCGCCAAGTGTGAACAACTTTTCGCTGTTGGGCCATGTTGCCCTCTTTTTGCGCTCGGCCCATGTTGGCCCAATGTGTAGAGGGGCCTTTAGTCTCTAAAGCCGAAGTTTGGTTATTAAGATTAAAGATAAGTTCAAACTTAGTTTCGTAGGTATTATATTGCTCGAAATTATGAAGCGTTACAGAACACTTCCAAAATTAAGAGTTATTTTTCTACAAGAGAATAAACGTCAATTTATTAAGCATTTATTAATGTTTAGGCATTAGAGTAGATCATAAAAAATAGATTTGATAATAAAGCAAAATTGGACTCAAGGTCCAACGATAGCAGCGTGTGGCGGGTTTTTTCGCCCACTTTTTCACAGTTTTTAATTTTTTTAAGCTGATCTGAGATATTTTTGTTGAGCGATTTTTGTTTTATGGCAATAAAATAGTTGAACGAGCGAGCGAACTTCTCCGAGTCTACTGGAACAATCCGGCGTTTGTATGTATGTATGTAGGTATGTATGTATGTATGTATGAATGTTCGTTCGACGTTAACTTGAGTAAATGTAGTCGGATCGTCACGAAATTTGTTAGGCAGGTAAATACGGTAAAGATAATTTTTTAAATTCGAACATGAGCCAAATCGGTCGAGGGGTTGCTGAGATATAGGGTCGCGAGTTCAAAGTTCGGGGCGAACCACTACAGGGTGCACTCTAAGTCGATAGCGAAACTTTAAGTAGGATATCTACGGATCAATACAAACAACTTGTACTAGGTGGCGACAAAAATACAGCGAAAAAAATATCAGCTGTTTCATACATTTGGCGCAGTACTGAGGCGACCTTTTGTATGGAACAGCAGATATTTTTTTCACTCCATTTTTTTCGCCACCTAGTACAAGTTGTTTGTATTGATCAGTAGATTGCCTACTTAAAGTTCCGCTATTGACTTAGAGTGCACCCTGTAGTATTAATACGCAATTCTTTTTTTGTCATTTTCGGTACGTTCAAGCTGTTAACAAAAAAATATCTAAAAAATCTAAACAGTCTGACATGCCGGGGGTAGAGATGTCCCAACATACCAAAAATGTTTGCTCTAGTGCCATTATCCAGCGAGGAAATCGGGATCTACGTTTTTATGGAGAAAACACTAAAGGGTAAGTACTTTGACTGTGTAAACGCAACACAGTCAAAGTACCTACCCTACAACGTAGAGCACCGTCAAAGTAAGCTAAACCTTCTGATTGGTCGGCCATTTTGTTTTATTTCCATCCAAGTCAACTTTTACGAGTAGAGCTACATCCGTTTCTGTGCGCATAGACAACATATCAGAAGAACCGACCAATCAGAAGCTTTAAGGCTCGGTTTTTAACGGTCGATGCGTTATTGCAACATCTTTTTTCAGTATGTATATTTTGTATTGGATGGCCATGTAGTTACACACTAAACTAAGGCCTTTGCATCTACGTAATGAGATGATTTATACAGCGTCCAGTGGCACCTTTACTCACACTAGATGGATGAAGAGAACACTCGGCGCTGCAGTGCCTGGGAGATTGTTTTAGATGGAGTAGGCTTGTCCAGGACATAAACCATCCTGACAGCTTAGTCGGCCTAGCCCACAGGAAAGACAAGTCAATGGAGTTACACAGTGCTGCGATAAGAACGCCGCAATGGAAGTAGGACGTTCCTAATACAAAATGTAGTGATAACAAATATCGCAATAACGCATATTATCGACCGATAAAACGCGCCTTTAGCTTAGTTGGACGGTGCTCTTCACAGAGTACATAGTTCTCTTCGACATAGTTTTGACAGTACAAACGCGGCTTTATTCTTATGGCACATACGAGCGGAAGCGCTTGTGATTCCGGGACCTCACACAGACTAGGTGGACCTATAAAACATGATTATCGTCTCCGATAGGCGTTATCTCAACATCGATCGTACGCGGTGCGCCCATTAATGGTTAATTTGTTTTGGTTTTGGATAGGCAATTAGAGACCGCATTGGAATACGTGTTGGAAAACCTGCGTTTCATATTGTATAATACAGGGTGTTAAAAGACCGCCAACAAAGCGGGAAACCACGTATTGTCCTCATCATAAGGAACATTTTTGCCCAAGGAACTATGCCTGGGAAATCAACGGTTTCCGAGATAATGAGGTTCAAAGTCGGACTTTTCAAAACTTTTTTTTTGCAGAAATGCATTCAGTATCTAGTTCTTAACATACCTTCTCAAGAAGCCATATCAAAATAATGAATATTTCTTACAAAAAACGACGTTAAAATTGCAACCCGCAATGTATTGTAAACATCGGCACTTCAAGCTTAAGTAACATAAATTGATACCTACGCTTGCGCAATATGACCTCTGTGCGTTACACGTACATTGCGTCATAAAATAATTTTCAAAATTATAACCTAAAAAACCAAAATAATTTCCCAGCAATAATTTATCGAAAAAGAACTTTGTTTTGGTGTCTAGTGTGCGTGGCTTTCGGTTCTGTTGGCGGTATTTTAACACCCTGTATAGCGTTTCATATTCCGATAACTCTCGACGGCATCCCAGTCCCAGTAGAACGAAAAAACCGGACCATTTGGCAGACGCCAACCGATCTCTTCCCCTCTCGGGCACGCCATTCCGCAGTGGACTTTGTCCATCTGCCATCGGGACGTCAAGCCAGGTGTACCGCCCGCTTTCACTTCAAAGAAGTTATGCGTTTTCCGACGTCTGTCTCTTATTGTAACGTTCGGTATACACCGTGGAATTTTAGTGGTTTTAAAGCCGAAGGTATTTAATTGCACTCGTGATTCTGAGCCAAATTCCAAATTTTTACTTCAAAACGAGCGAAGAAAAAACACTTCCCAATACAAACGGCTATTGCCAATCGACACCATTTGTATGGAGAAGTGAATGTTTTTTTCGTGCGTTTTGGAATGTTTTGTAATTTGGCTCAGAATCACCAGTGCAACAAAATACCTTCGGCTTTAAAACCACTAAAATTGCACGGAGTATGGTCCAAGAGCTTAATACAGAAATTAAGTACGTAATTTTCTTTATTTAACTTGTTCGTGTATACCGTCTACCGTTACAAAATCAACCGCAGACCGTGAGTAAAGTATCGTTAAATTTTTATAGCCTCCATTAAGGTCTGTAACAAAGAGCATTGAATGAGTACTGAGTAGCTGGGAAACCGATATTGCCTTCTTAGCAGCCCAAAATAAAAGGCGGAACGTTTTAGAGCCCTCGCCCGCGGCGACCTTTTTGTAGCGATGCTGTCGCGCGTTTGTATCGATACAGTCGCGACCGCTAGCTGAGTGCCCTCGCCCACTGTTACCACGATTCAGTCGCGCGAATTCGCGATGCAAACGCGATTCGCGCACCACCCTTCCTCCGTTCTCTCCCCTCTCCTCCGTACAGTATACCTATTACACATCTAAACTATGTTGATTCTTCGTACGCCTTTTTAATTATTTTCTTTTTTTTTTCAGGTAAGTTATACATGTTGCGGTTTATACAGTCATATACAACGTGTTACAAAAGATACTAACTCTTTTTACAGGGTGCTGGTCAACATAACTGCAAAAAAAAGTTGAAAAACACAACTTTTTTTTTATAACCTCAAAATTGTAACATTTTCAAAACTTTTTTGTTTTTGGATTTAGCTCCAATCAAAAAATATGGTTGTTTGCTTAGCTGAATTTTAATAGCTTCAGGCTCCAGGCTTCAGTCTATGGAAACAGTATTTTAAAAATACTTTTCTCCCGTCACAGCGCTTACATTTTAATTATTAAAAAATCAACGGAACGTCATAGAGCTAAAAAAGTATTTTGGTTGTGATCCCTATCATCAGGTACAATGACCCTGTAAAAAGAGTTAGCATCTTTTGTAACACCATGTAGAGTATTAAAAGACCGCCGACAGATCCGAAAGGTACGCATGCTAGACACAAAAAAAAGTAAATTTTCCATAAATTATTGCTGAGAAATGATTTTGTTTTTTATTAGGTTATAATTTTGCGAAATATTTTGACTCGGTTTTTTATTTGAAAGCAGGTTCTGTAGCAAGTGCTCTTCCATCCATTCAGTCGTTCCCTCAATGCTGAGGATCGTGACCATCATTGAAGTTGGCGGAGAGTAGAGTTCTCCACTGAACTCTATCACTCGCGACGTGGATCAGATAAGCAAGTGCTCTTACGAGATATTATGCTTATTTGAAGCTAAAATGTCGGGGGTATTTTAAATTTTAAATTTCGTTCTTATAATGTGCAACTTCTCAGCATCGGGCCAACTTTGTTAACCACGGACGTTCTCTGAGGCAAATTAATAACTTCCCTCGAGAAATAATACTATTCTGTTCAGTGCTTATTTCCTATCGGCACTTACCACAAACTTTTCCAACAGTTCTTTCGATTCTTTCACAAACCGCGCAAAGTTCGATCCTTGCGCCGAGCATAACAATTCCTTTTCGTCTCGATAACCTATTTTCCTTTGAGCCGACAGCTCTTTGTAGCACGAATTGGATTAAATAAATAAATACGAATGCGCCCTTCTTCTTTGTCTTAAGGCGCTGGGCATAGTGAATTAGCCCGCGCGCAAAGAAAAATGCACAAAATCGATTCCTGTATCAAATACACTAAAAAAATCGAAAATGTTCACATATCAAACCCTAGAATTAGGTGAGACCTATCTAACCGAGCCAGTTTCATGTTGATATCCATAACAGTTGCAAGATATTTTGCTTGAAAAAAGTGCGCCGCCTATTTTTTTTCAAGCAAAATATCTTCAAAACGTTTATGAATGTCAACACGAAACGGGCTGTGTTAGATAGGTCTCGCCTAATTCTAGGGTTTGATATGTGAACATTTTAGATTTTTTTAGTGTATTTGATACAGGAATCGATTTTGTGCATTTTTCTTTGCGCGCGGGCTATTCACTATACACCGCGCCTTAATGAAAGATGTTGCCGCTTGTTGTTCTGTTCGGATTGTAGTTTACGGTACTTACTAGTTCCTACACCCTATTATATTCGACTGTACGAATAGGGAGCAAACAACGATGTTTTGAAAGTTAATGTCTTATTTTGTACAAAACAAGAATGGAAGGTCGATTAGTCAAAGAACTCTGAAAGTGGGCAAAATTCGAATAAAAAGTAGGGTCTTTCAAAAAGGGGGCAAATATCTACAAAAAACCAATGCCTTTGCATCTACGTAATGAGATGATTTATGCAGCGTCCAGTTGCACCCTCACTCACACTAGATTGATCAAAAAAAACATCAGCTCAATAATAATTGTAGTTCTGTTGTGTAGAATAATAAAAATAATACAATTTTGCGGTCGGAAAACAAAAATAGCTGAACAAAAATATCGACAAAATTTAAAAAAAATCTGTGAATATGTGTGCTTTCCCGGCAAGCTACTTTCATAGAAACTTACGGCACAATAGGACGTACAACAGTAACTAGCGCCGCCAATGAAAAAAAGAATCATAATTATCTTCTTTTTGGATGCGTTTTTTTTCTAAAAACTCTCCTGCGATTTCTCAACGCGAGTCTTAACCTATTTTTAGGACCTAAGGTTTGATTCCAGATCCTAAAACTTAAGAATGCCAAGAATTCTCGCCAAAAGTGGCCACTTAGGATCTGGAATCCAAACCTTAGGTCCTAAAAATAGTTAAGCCTCGCGTTGAAAAATCGCCGGAGTTTTTAGCAAAAAACGCAAATAATGCGCTAGTTGTGCGTCCTACTGGGCCTTAACATCTATTTTTTATTCCAAACCAATTTACAAATCAAAGCTGCTGTTTATTGAGCCACTCAAAGGCATACACTGCGAGAATAGCGTTTGGCACAGGTGTATGCATATCTACCTTTAGATCGTTTATGTTTAAAGTGGTATCTATTGAATATTAATCAACGGAATACATTAACCGCCAGCACCGGTGCTAGAAAATCGATGTGTTACCGAAATTAGTAATTTACATTCGAAATCGAGTTCGAATCGGAATGGCAATTTGCAAGTTTAGTTAGCGCGGGTCAGTGGGGGCGTGAGAAATTGTCTAGTGGTTAAAACCAGATGAGGCTGCAATAATTCATTCCTTGACGAGGTAACGCTACCGATTCTTGTATCTTACTTACCATACTAGGCTTTCCTTTGCATCGACGTAATTAGATGACTTATCTTTTTTCCCCTTTTTATTTTTAATATTTCATCCGGCACCCACAACACAGGTGTGGGGGCTACCAATGTATCTCTATGTTGTTGTTGTTGTTGTCCTATGGTACCCCAGAGGTACAAAGGGCCTTTTACAAGATCACGCCACGCCTTCCTGTCCTCAGCAACGCTTCTAGCTTCGCTCCAGCTCAGCCCAACGGCTCGCAGCTCGCCTTCCACTGTTCGCTGCCATGTGTGAACGGGGCGTCCACGTCTTCTCCTGCCCCCTCGCGGCTGCCAGTCGAAAGCAAAGTTTGCACTGTTGCTCTGACCCCTTCGGATTGTGTGCCCGATCCATCTCCACTTTCGCAAGGAGATTTCTTGCCCTATGGGGGATTGGTGGCTCCTCACCCATAGCTCTTCATTTCGGATGGTGTTTGGCCAGTATATGCGGAGGATCGACCTTAGGGACCTATTGACGAACACTTGCGGTTTATTCGTCAGACCCTTTGTCACTCTCCACGTCTCACAGCCAAACAAGAGAACCGATTTGACCATTCACTCGAAGCGGGAGATCTTGATGCGTCGGGTGAGCACGTTGGACTTCCAGACAGGTTTCAGTTGGGCGAAAGCGGCTTTGGCTTTATTTATCCTATAATGTATGTCTATGTTACTCACTATTTTTAAATAAATACCTTTTTCTTTTTTCATATGGCGTGTTGTGGCACAGGAAAGACAAGTCAATTCGAGTGGAGCCAAATATCAATAAATACAGAGAGATGGGGCGAAGAACAAATTAAAATAAGTGGGTAAAAATAGTACGTGGGTGATCAATGGGGCGAGAAAAATGCATCTGTCAAATATTAAAAAGCGCGCGGGTCATAAAAAGAAACAAAAGAAAAAGGTTCGGAAATTTTGAAGTAAAAAGAAAAGTGGCCAGTACCCGGCAATGCAGTGAGGTCGCATTACCCAACACACGTTAAACTGTTTGTCCCGGTTGTTGTCGATTTAACAATCGTTAAGCCATATCAGAGCCCCTTTGGGCTGCCTAAAAACTCTGACACAGGGGTGGCCACTACCTCATACGATTACCTTCCTTGTGGAGCCAACTAAACTGCGGGTTTGTTTACGTGGGACCTCATAAGTGGGTTCACATAAGTTCACGTGGGTTCACATAAGTGTCCAACGTTCTATCCACAAGTAAAGCCCATTTACATTACATTGGGCACAGACCTTGATGTATTCACAGAATGATGTTAGTACTAAATCATTTTAGATAATAAATGCTTAAACACTAGGTTAGTATAATATAGAGACAGGGACCTTTAAATACCATCAGATATAAGCCCAGCCCAGACCAAACAATCGGACGCACAGCATTAAGGGTCAAAATTCGTGTTTCCGTCGATATAATTGGCCTAGCCCAAGGCCTCTACACAGTTTTACAATCCATTGAATATGTTGACAAAAATATCTGTAAAATTTACCCATTAAACTCAGATTTACGAGAACCTATATGCGATTTAAATAGGTAGGAAGGGAATGTGTAGTAAGTATGTAGAATTAAAATCGTATAATATTAACGTGGGACAGTTTTAACAACGCTGTTTACGTGATATAAGTTAAAATTATTTGGCTTTTTTTTTTTCGATTTTATTACTTAAACACAGATACCCATGGTAGCGCTTACCGCACGCAGCATAAGGGCGCCAATCGAATAAAAAGGGGTATCCTAGCGTGTGGCCGACTGTACCACTGGCAAATTTTGCTCCTTCTAGTGGATCAGAAGTAAAGTCTAATTCTTTATTCAGGATAGTAAACTGACAGATGCTAACTGTCACTTTGCAAAATAATGTTGCCATATTGATTGTAATAGTGATGCATTCCACTCGTTGTGCGATTCAGCTCAGTCACAAAAAAAAAGCGAAATACGAAATTCCGCATGGTAGCCCGTGCGTCAGGAATTCCGGACGAAAAAAAAAACGTTCAGAACGCAATATTTCCATAGATCATTAAAAAAACACAATTTTTAACGCATTTAACACTCCTCAAAAAAGTGGACCAAAACACACTTTGTCATCATTACTAATTAATAAGTTTTTAGTTAATTTCATATTATAAGCTTTTCATCAATCGGCATATAAATCGATTATATCGATTACGCATTTACGCAAATCGATTCATGTCAAACTTTTTGTCACCACACTATTTAATTTTCACCAGAGACTGGTCACACCATAAACGTCAGTGTACTATCTTGAATGAAGAATTAGACTTTAGCTTCGGAGTAGGCCTCGCGAGCCTGACGAAGGTCCAACCACCGCCCTGAATACAGATGTGCCGCACAAAAACTGACGGATTCGTTCGACGGTTAACCATCGCGTGTGGCCTAAATCTTTTGTTACTCAATTAGGCTGATTTGTAGTCTTCTCCTTCTAGATCGGTCCCTCAATTCTGAGGATCGTGACCATACAACGTGTTACAAAAGATACTAACTCTTTTTACAGGGTGTAACCTGCTGGTCAACATAATGACAAATCTGCAAAAAAGAGTTGAAAAACACAACTTTTTTTTTATAACCTCAAAATTGAAAAATTTTCCAAACTTTTTTGTTTTTGGATTCAGCTCTAATTAAAAAATATGGTTGTTTGCTTAGCTGTATTTTAATAGCTTCAGGCTGTTAAAACATAGTGAAAGTCTATGGAAACAGTATTTAAAAAATACTTTTCTCGCGTCACAGCGCCTACATTTTAATTATTTAAAAATCAACGGAACGTCATAGAGCTAAAAAAATATTTTGGTCGTGATCCCTATCATCAGGTGCCATGACCCTGTAAAAAGAGTTAGCATCTTTTGTAACACCTTGTATACAATGGTTCTCCACTCATCACGGTCATGGGCGCTATGGGATGCGTGCTGGATGGATCCACCTGCTGCCCTCTTTAGGTCATCGGTCCATCGGACCAGCGCATTGGTGTTCTTTGTAGTGGCAATCTTCATCTTCTTCATCGATTCCTCGTGGCTGTGGATTGCGACCATGTCGAACTCGCTTCCATTGGGAGTCTTCCGCCGTATGAACTGCCCGATTTCTCACGGTGATTGCTCGTGTTGATCCATTCCGCGAGATTTGATGATGATTTCTTAAATTAATATTTTTGCATTATTATAGAATGCTTTCTTGTGTAGAGCCAGATAAAAAATATTTTATGAAACTTACAAAAGAAAGCTTTTTATAAAAATTAAAAAAATATGATTCGATGAAATTGCTTTAATAAGTTTTTTCGTAGATATTTGAACCAAACGACAGATGTTAGCTAAGAAGTGATAATTAATTTTGTCCTCTGTTAAGATGTGCAAATGTCTTTCAAAGGCGATTTAATTTAAGTGCATATTAACTTTAAAAAATCTTAAATCTCGCTGCACAAACTTCACCGGACGAAGACCTTTCAACGAACCCCTGCGACGTTGAATTTGATTGTATTTTCTTTTCATAGAAAAAGTTAGTTTATATGAAAGCAGCGTTGCGCGATGAAGAAACATTCACAAAAGACGCTGCAGAGCTCGCCCGGACAAAACTCCTTCATTATTAATGAAAAATCATTAAATTTTCATGCGAAAGCTCTTGCTACATTCGCGCATTGCTGCAGTATTCTCTTCCTAATATACATAACATTAGCGTAGTTGGGCCACTGAAATAATAAATAGAAGGATTGCACAATATGAAGTGTTTATTGCATAATACTTCAAATATTATGTTTAATTCAATTCAATTCAATTCGTTTATTTCAGACGTAAGTATCCATAGTGTTAGTAACATGCTGATTTACTTAGTCTATGTTAGTACAATTGTGTATTTTAATTTAACTACTTTTAAATCCATTATAGCACGGCTGATTTACATAAATATTTAATTCAATTATCAATGTTTAATATTTTAATGTCAGAAAAGGTAAAAAAAATGAATTTAAATTAATTTAATAATTTATAATGCCATGTCAATGTAAAAAATAAAAGTTAAAATAAATAATAATAAATTAAAATGTCATAATCATTAGAAACTATAATTAGATGATTATAGGTATTTATGCAGCGTTAACCTTTACAGAGTTATTTTTAAATAGCTTTATTCCTGAAACACCTCAACTTTTAAATGTGATTTTCATCAACTTTTAATAAGATATTGTGTTTAAGTATCGTTGTAATAAATATTTCCGTCGTGTGCGCGGATCAAATGGACGAACTTGAATAAGAATAGTGGTTTATAAGGTTTATAACTATTTTAAACAAGCCAGGACAGATATTAGCCAAAAACATTTTAGTTGATGCACAATCAAATTTAATATTGCTATGCATGTGAAATTTTACAGCAATTATACAAAAACTCTAATACGAATGTATTTGCTGCAACCATTTTGTTGTCAACTCTCGCAGCGAGCTTAGTTTAAAGGCCAAATGAGTTAAATCCCTTTTGGCCCCATTCGGAGCCCTCCCCATTTCAATATGTAGCCAAGCATATCATTACTATTTCCCAGTGATCCTTGGGGTCTACTCAGCCTCTTCAAGTAGACTCTAGTTGGGCTTACTAATAACTACTTATAATTTTAATTACTCCCGACATTTCAGTTTTAAATTAACATAACTCATAAACGGCTGAACCAATTATGATAAAACATATCTCAGAACACTCGCTAGAAAATCTGCTTTAAACTAAATATAAAACCGCATCCAAATCGGTTAGCCCGTTTAAGAGCTTTGGTTCCACAGACAGATTTCACACTCATAGCGGTCAAGCTTATTTTTTATAAAAGTCAAGCAAAGATTTAGTGTTTTTTGATACTTCAGTATATTATTATAACGTTAAAAAAATATGTTTAATTTTAATAATGTTAAATTAAGTTTAATTTAATTTAGAATAGTTGGTGTCCGCTGAAAATTGGCGTCATGGTTGGTTTCTACTGACCATGGCATATAATGCTGAGCGGAGGCCATTTTGGTTCCTAGCAACGTTACAAAGTATTTTTTTTTTTTTAACTTAGCTTGTAATTTGGTACCAAATAAACGCTTTACTTACTTAACACCCCTCTTTTGGGATAGGAGGTAAAAATAGGACGATTCAATTAGGTTCCGGAGTTAAAACTATGGCGCCGATTCCCTCGTAAAAGATTACCTGAGTAGGGGCCGCAGCGTCCCTCCATAGGATGGTGGTTTTCAAGAGCCGTTCCCATTCTGCGGCTCGAGATCTATTACTCCCTCAGGTGCAGTTTTGCTTATGATGTTTTCCTTTAGACTGGAGTACGTGACGAATTCGTGCAAAAAAATGCTGGTTGTTTTGTAAATACTTTGTTCTGGTGGTCTGATAACATAAAGGCAGCACGAGGAAGCGGCTAGAGGAAGCATTCACCGGGCATAATACACTCAGGCACAATTAACCGCCCACTCCCAAAAAGTAAGCCCGTGGTAATTTTTACACGGATACATTACATTACATTTCTCACCTCAAAAAGGCGGTTGCGAGCTTCGAAGGCTGTTGTAAACCGATTCCTCAGCACGTTGCTGACAATGAAACGGTCATCTCGAGCAGAAGTGCATCGTTGACGACCTTGAACTGGTCTACGCGTGTAAGAACCAGTCTCCCGAAAACGTCTGATGGCATCCTGGACAGTGGTTCGCGGTACATCAAGATTTCGAGCAATTCGACGTTGACTGTAGCCAGCATCAGCTAAAGCTACAGCCCTTGCTGCACCAGTAGCGTCGAGGGGCGTTACATTTGATTTAATTCAACAGAGATGCTTTCAGTACCACGATCTTTGATTCATTAAAGAAAAACACAAGCAAGCAAAATCAGAGCAGCGGTAAGACAGAAACCAAGAAAAACAAATTCAGACAAAAACACTAAATGGCGGCGAGGCTTAAATTATTCAAAAATTACTTTCTTAGTAAATAATTAACAAACCGATATCTGTATCCGTGTAAAAATTACCACGGGCTTACTTTTAAAGAGTGGGCGGTTAATTGTGCCTGTAAGTGTATGACAAAAGAACAGTCTTTTCCCAACAAGTGAAAATAATAACGACAAAATTAAATATTGTCCCAAGTAACGTCTGATAGGTGATGGTAATATTTTTTGGGTATGATTTAAGCTGTCATCAATTTATTAAGTTTTGAATGTTTAAAAAAATAAGGTTTGTCTGCAAAATAATAGATCTGTCATCAAAGCGTAATCGCCAAACAATATAAAAACAATTTTATAATAAATCACATATAATCATCGGGATTTATCAAGTACTAGTTGTGCCCGCGACTTCGTATGCGTTTTTACACATTTGACATTTAATTTAAATTCGACTGTGGAGGAAAACTCAAAAGGAAGGTTTTTTTTTAACCCCCGACCAACAAAGAGGGGTGTCATAAGTTTGATAGCTTTGTGTGTGAGTCTGTTTATGTGTTTATGAGGGTGTGCCTGTCTGTGTGTCTGTCTGTGTGTGTGTGCCCTAGTCTAAACAATACATTTATGATAAAATATGTTTTGTTTAGATTAGGTATCGCCCGTGTAAGATACCAGGAAGCTTAGCTTAAGAATAGATAAAGTTATAAGCCCATAGATAAGGTCTTACCCATTCTCATGCTAAGCCAGCAAGCAAAGCATAAGGTTGGGTTAGAGCGTATCTACCGCAAATAACTCTGTCTATCCCGCTCTACGGCAAACAAAATATATATTTTTAATATCAAGTTGGGCTCAGTAGAGTAAATATTTTAAAAAAGGCACAAATAAAAATTTCAACCTGGCGTGGGTTCAAACCCAGAACATTTCGACCGCGACGCAACAGTACTACATTTCTTACATCGATGAACTTTGTCCGACCTCCACCGATAACCACTCACAATTCCCTCCAGCAAGCATCATAAGGCTGGGTTAGAGCGTATCTATGGCTCTGTCCATCCCGCTCTGCGTCAAACAAAAGAGTGAGATACCTATTGTTTTAAACCCATAGATACGCTCTAACCCGGCCTTATGCTACGCTAGTAGAACTAACATTTTCCGCCAAAATAAAATAAAACCAAATGCCGATTTTTCATTTACAATATGCGCCCCAAATGCCAAAAGTCGTAGCGTGCTATTATACAGAGTGTTAAAAGACCGCCAACAAAGCGGGAAACCACGTATACGTATAGTCCTCATCATAACAAACATTTTTGCCCAAGAAACTATGCCTGGGAAATCAACGGTTTCCGAGATAATAAAGTCGGACTTTTTTTTTTTCTGAAATGTGTTCAGTATCACGTTCTTAACATACCTTCTCAAGAAGCCATATCAAAATTATTGATATTTCTTACAAAAAATCAAGTTAAAATTGCAGCCCGCAATGTAGGTTTTCGAGAGAATGTGGTTCAAAGTCGGACTTTTTTTTTTTTGCAGAAATATGTTCAGTATCACGTTCTTAACATACCTTCTCAAGAAGCCATATCCAAATTATGAATATTTCTTACAAAAAATGAAGTTAAAATTGTAACCCGCAATGTATTCTAAACATCAGATAGCCTAAGTTACTCCCAGAAACGTGAGTTACGACCATGTTAAGTTTGGTTGAAAACTATTCAGCGGTGTTCGCGTTTATCGTGTTCATACAGACAGACAGACAGACAGACAGACAGACAGACAGACAGACAGACATAAACCGTTTTTTTTGCATTTTTGGATTCAGTATAGTTTACTTAGTAACCCCTGCTAGTTTTTTTCTAAAAATATTGAATGTACAGAATTGACTTCGCTAGAGTTTTATTATAAGTATAGATCAAATAAATAGGTTTGTACTAATTTTAATAGGTTTGTCCTGATAACTGTATAATCAAATTAAGGAAAAACGGTCATTAACTAAATCTTAGTAACTTAAAAAAATCATAAAGATCCACAAAAATAATGTTTTTGTATCTATGAGTTTAACCACTATCTTACATTAAGTACTTGTATACTGCTTGTACGTACCTATTGTTGTACACACGACAGCACGTCGACCTTTACACTCTAGCACTCTACTCGGTTACGTTACGGGCGACTTTGCAACAAAAGTGTACAGTCTGACGTGCTGTCGTGTGTACTAGCACTTTCTCCACTAGTGATTTCTCAACGAGCGATGATAACGTTACTGGAGGAGTTGCATCATCTTCACCACAACTTGATGCCATGATAATATAAATAAACTATTGAGAAATCAACTAAAACAAGCGAATGAAGTAAACCGCCACCTCTCGTACCCACGACAGCACGTAAGTCTGTACACTTTTGTTGAAAAGTCGCCCATAACGCAATCGAGTAGAGTGCTAGCGTGTAAAGGTCGACGTACTGTCGTGTGTACGACCCATTGCTGCGCATGATTGGTAAATTTTCATAGCGCGCCAATTTGGCTCCGCCCCTTTGATCATTTTTTAATAAAATTTATGAACTGAACTATTAAATTGGTAACGAATAGTATTATTTGGAGAATTGAACGAAATAATTTGTAACTACTGTACTGATGACAAAATAACAAATAAAAACAAATCGCAATCTGCGGACGATAATCAATTTATTTGATGACAGATCTACTATTCTGAATACGGAGCTGTTATTTTTGGAATAAACCTATTATTCTGAGAACAAAGTTTTTATTCAATGGATGCACTACGATTATATAGATAATCCATCTCTTTTTCTGCGAACATATTGACATTAATTTGGTGATTTCTACCTGGCGACACTTTTTATTTTTCTGAGAATGAAAATATTTCGTGGTGATAGATCTATTAATTAGATGATACAAGTTGATGAAAAATATAAACTTTGATGACACAAAATATAGTTCCCATATTTTTTTAGCCCATATCAGGGACATAGGGCTCGAAAAAGGGATCTCTCCTTTCGCGGTTTTGCGCGTCAACCTCTAGCTTCTTCGAGTCGAGTCCAGGGCCCTTAGCCTGTAACGCAATGGCGTGTCTATGGCGTCCCAGCAGAAGCACAAAACCGGGGTTTCCTCGTTTTTCTCCTACAACCAGAGAACTAATCCTCTAGAATTAGAATCAAAATATTCTTTGCTGTACTACAAAAACATTAAAAGGACCGACAGCAATGATATTCCAATACAAAATGTCTTTGACCGACAGCATTAATAAATCGCAATTGAAGCTGTCAACTGGGAGCCCATTTTGACACCATTGCGTTACAGGCTAAGGCCCCAGTTGATGAGCCTCTTTCTTAACTAAGCATCTCCAGGTAGTAAGGACGGGCCGTCTCTTGCCATTAGCTTGCCTCCTCAATCCACGACTGTATGCTTAGCATGGTTGTTTTGACACTCTCTCGAACTCGAGAGACAGACGTGCCTATTGTGCGAGCATGGCAGGCGGGACTCGAGATGGCAATAGATTAGGGTCATGTCGAGCAAAAAGTAGTTATTGCCATTTTAATAAAAATTTTGTATTTTTGTCTCCATCGCCATGTTGGCGTAGAGCCAACTCGAGCCCGACCGACAAGTTGACAGTTTTGCATAGAGAAGGGCCTATCTCGGGCTTACCATGCTGCCCGTACTGATAGGTATACGGGATGTATAATCCGCGCGTGATGAGAATGGGATTGAACCTTGTCAAAATCAGTCGAAAATATACGTTATTTTACTTCGACAAGGTTGTTTCGTCGTGAGTTTGCTTACAGCGCGCGTCTCAGTTCCAAAAGGTTGCATGCACCCCATTCTCATCCCGCGCGGACTATACCACATATAGGGACCGGTTGAAGAAAATATGCTTGCCATTAAGTAGGGTTCTTTAGAGAGGGTTTCGAGTACCGGGTTTAATAGCTTCTCGACACACCACTTGTCCCAAATACTTCCGAACCTAATGTGCTCGAAATTACGGGACCGCTATTTCCTCTACCGATTTGACGATATTATGATTCTTGTTTACCTACAAACTGACATAAAGCCATCGGACATGCTCTCTGGTTTTTTGGGTAAAAGTATACGGAGTTTTCTCGGTACTTAAAAAAAAACTAAAGTTAGAAATGGTCTGAGCGTTCAAGTGTTTAGAAACACTAGAACTAGTGGTTCGCCCCTGAACTTTGAACTCGCGACCCTATATCTCAGCAACCCCTCGACCGATTTGGCTCAGGTTCGAACTTAAAAATTCTCTTTGCCTCATTTACCCACCTACCAAATTTCATGACGATCCGACTATATTTACCCAAGTTATCGTCGAACGAACATTCATACATACAAACATACATACATACATACAAACGCCGGATTGTTCAAGTTCAAGTAGACTCGGAGAACTTCTCTCGCTTCGCTCGCTCGTTCAAAAATAATGACAATATAGACCCATTTCTGGTATCTAAGCCACAAAATTACGCCTTCATATTAGCGTGTCCACTGACACCTGTGATAATAATTTGTCGATACGGTTTTTCGAAAATTCACTCGCAAATTTCGAAGGCAATTTTTTTAATTATAAATACTATTTGCAAACCTCCGTATTGGTCATCTACTGATATAAACCAAGTTTCAGCAAAATCCAGCCTGTAGTTTAGAAATTAAACCTACGTTTGTGTGGGAAAATGGTGCTCTAGCGCCCTCTTAACATTTAGCAGACTTAACAGACCGCGAGGTCTACAGCAGCTCACAAAGACACTAACACAAGTAGGTAGATTTTATTTTAATTATAGAATAAGACATCACACGTTTCTCGTTTACCATCCTTTTCCCCTCAACGTGGCAGCCGTTTAACGTCTCCAACTCAATCATGAGTGATGTCCATAAAACCCATCCTTAAGACTTGAACAAAGCGGCTTCGCGCCGTGGAGCCCTTATCTCAGCCCTTCGAGCCTGACATCTGCTGGAACTCTTGTGAGGGCCTCAGCCAACTGGCCCTTAAGTTCTGACCCCAAACTTCCGATCACTTTGGAAATTAGAACTACTACTACTGAGATGGAATGAAAACAATAACCCAGGCACTGCAACGTCGAGTGGTCTCTTCACCCATCTACAGGGTGCACTCTAAGTCGATAGCGGAACTTTAAGTAGGCTGTCTACCGATCACTACAAACAACTTGTACTGGGTGGCGAAAAAAATGGAGCGAAAAAAAAATCTGCTGTTTCATACATTTGGCACAGTACTGAGTCGACCTTTTGTATGGAACAGCAGATATTTTTTTCGCTCCATTTTTTTCGCCACCTGGTAAAAGTTGTTTGTAGTGATCAGTAGACAGCCTACTTAAAGTTTCGCTATCGACTTAGAGTGCACCCTGTAGTGTGAGTGAAGGTACCACTGGACGCTGCATAAAACATCTCATTACGTAGATGCAAATGCCTTTATTGAACGAACGAGCGAAGCGAGCGAAGTTCTCCGAGTCTACTGGAACAATCCGGCGTTTGTATGTATGTATGTATGTATGTTTGTTCGACGATAACTTGAGTAAATTTGGTCGGATCGTTATGAAATTTGGTGGGCGGGTAAATGAAATTAAAATATTTTTTTAATTCGAACATGAGCCACGGTCGAGGGGTTGCCGAGAAATGGGGTTGTTAAGTTTATATGGGGTCGCAAGTTCACAGTTCGAGGCGAACCACTAGTTAATTTTCTTACTACTGAGATGACTCAGCGACCGGCGGTCTTGGCCTCAGACACAAAGTCGGCAGGTTACTTTCATTCAATGCCCTTTCTTTAGTAAAGTCATCTAAAAACTTTATGCTGAGGCAATTATAATAGGAGATCACCCATTATGTAAACAATGTCTAATCTAAACCTTTCTTTTGTCTCAGGCGCCGAGTGGTCTCTTTAGCCAGTGGTGCCACTTGACGCTGTATAAAAAATCATCTCATTACGTAGATGCAAAAGGGCCTTAGGTTTTTGTAATAAAATAAATATTTCATTTCATTTCAAAATGGGGCAAGCTTTCAAATCCAAATCAGTCCATGGGCGTCACATAAGGGTGCGTTACATTAGCCCCTGGAATTTACGCCCGATTTTATTCGCCATTTGAATTTCAATGACATCGCTACAGCCCTCCCTTTGCCTCGGCCACCGTTTATTTCACAGATAGAGCTTTGTTAGGGTAGTGCTTTTATAGGATCTTCTTTATAAGATTTAGATTAGCTCGCTCAGCCTTTTATTGGTTTGGAGATGGTTTCCGCGATTAGGTGTAGCTTTAATGCAGTATTGACTGTTTTCTTTTAGAAGGCTGGATTTAAATTATGTTATATTCTGGCTACGCATACTGAATTTTAATTACGTTGTTTTTTGGATTATTTATAGATACGTTTTCTTCTAGTTATAATTTCATTGTTCAATCTTATAATCATAATAACATGAATTCCACTCACTCCCAGTGCAAGAAAATACACGAGGATCTAATACGGTAGGTACCATAAATGCTTTATTACCTAGTTACCAAGGAATATGAGCTAGAATTAAGTATAAAGAGCGTAAAATATACCGTATACCGTAAAATATGCGGGGTTTTCACAAAAACGCTACATTTCATGTAGATACAGTTTAGAAAATAAGCTGAGTGAGTATGCCGATCGATTCCATTTACTAATCTATTACTACTAGTGGTTCGCCCCGAACTTTGAACTCGCGAGCCTCTATCTCAGTAACCCCTCGACCGATTTAGCTCATGTTCGAACTTAAAAATTATCTTTGTCTCATTTACCCGCCTACTAAATTTCATGACGATCCTACTACATTTACTCAAGTTATCATCGAACGAACATTGATTCATACATACATACATACAAACGCCGGATTGTTCCAGTAGACTCGGAGAACTTCGCTTGCTTCGCTCGCTCGTTAAAAAAATACAGCATTGTTTATCCATTGTTTCATAGTGTTCTAACATACACTGCATTGTAAGTGCAGTTATCTGAAGGGGTAATTAGGCTTAATTAGGCTGGCTGAACCGCAAACCAGTTTCTCATGTAGAGACAGACCTCAAAATACAACATTAAATTTAATAAAAAAAAATATATGAATGAAATGATACGTTTTGGTATTGACCTCCACAAATATATACAAATACGAGTAGATGGTCTGATTACATATTATGACCATGTTGAAGGTCAAACCATCCTCACAGACGACAACAACAAACACCAAACGCCCTTCGCCAAATAATCTTTACAAGCCGAGGGGAGGACGAGAGGTGACGCCGCGTCCTGAAACATTTATTGAACGAGCGAGCGAAGCGAGCGAAGTTCTCCGAGTCTGCTGGAACAATCCGGCGTTTGTATGTATGTATGTATTTATGTATGAATGTTCGTTCGACGATAACTTGAGTAAATTTAGTCGGATCGTCAAAAAATTTGGTAGGCAGGTAAATGAGTCAAAGAGAATTTTTAAGTTCTAACATGAGCCAAATCGGTCGAGGGGTTACTGAGATATGGGGTCGCGAGTTCATAGTTCGGGGCGAACCACTAGTTATTATTTTAGAGACCTGGGGCCTTAGCCTGTAACGCAATGGCGTATCGACGGTGTCCCAGCAGAAGGTCAAAACCGGGGTTTCCCCTATTTTCTTCTACAACCAGAGGACTAATCCTCTAGAATTAGAATCAGAATATTCTTTACTGTACTACAAAAACATTATAAGGACCGACATCATTAACAAATCATAATTAAATCCGTCCACTAGGAGCTCATTTTGGCACAATTGCGTTACAGGCTAAGGCCCCAGGTCCTGAAACATTTATTATTATTTTAGAGACCTGTAATTCTTGCGGCTGACAAGCTCCTCGGACCCGGCTGAGATTAAAAAACTTTTCCAAAGAGGGAGTGAGAGAGTGAAAGGGAGTGCTTGCGGCCTTAAAAATTTGTAAATGAAATTCCGCGGAATACCTCCGCGCGGCTTGCTCCTGTGCGCGCCACTGGGTTGTGTCCCGTTTTCTTTATCATTAGCGGACACACCAGCTAGAAAAATAGGAAGAGCAATGAACCGCGTGCCAGAAAATAAACCAGATTCATAGATTTTTAAACTTAAACTTTCAGCACTGCACATATTGTATTTCGTAAACGGTTAAACTTACTTGTGTTATGTCGGTGTAGCCGACTAGTTTCGGTTCTCATTCGGAGACCTTAATCTTGGAGAACGAGACGGCCCTCGCGACGTTGCGGCAAGTTTCGAACTGATGTGATGATAAGAACCGAAACTAGCACGCCGACAAAATACTAGTGAGTAAAACCGTAATTTAATAGAAAAATGTGCAGTGCTCACGAAAGTTTCAGTTTAAAAATTGCCAACCTTTTATCTTAGTCAGCGCGGATGAAGTCGCGGGCAAAAAGCTATTATTTACAAATGCATATTCGGATGGGGCAACTTTTATGGGTCAATCGGGAACAAAGCCTACGGGAGTGAAGTGAGAAAGTTCGTTCCGAAGTATTGGATGGCGAAGTAATATACTTAGGTATATTTTAAAAGTTACGCCCAGCACAGATAATTTGAGTCAATGTTGTTAATTTCTCCGACGACTCATTAGTGTGCTTGAGGATTTATAAAATTTTAGAGTAAGTTTTCCAAATATGTTTTTGACTGCTTTGTGATCAAATATGAATTCTATACATAGAATAAAATAATTGGCTATATTCGTATAATTAAAATCCCATTAATATGAAGCTTGTTTGCAGTGTTAATCGCTGGAAAATTAGGGTAAGTTGGTACACATACACACGACAGCACGTCAAAGTATACACTTTTGTTCTAAAATCGCCCGTAACGTAACCGAGTAGAGTGCTAGCATGTAAGCGTTGACGTGCTGACATGTGTACATCAATACATTATCCCTAGGATGTTTCAAAGCAAAAAAATAAACAAGTTTAGGACCTTAAACCTCAATAAAAATCTTTAGTGCCAGCCATAACGGAACTATAGGTACAGTCGACAGCACGTTGACCTTACAACACAACTTTACTGTACAGTATGACGTGCTGTCAACTTTACCCACCTACTTTTCTCGTTGGCCCTTTAGAATGGTGCATCAGCAAACAAAGCCAAATAATCTAACACTCAATAAATTAACTTTTCACCAAAAACGATAATTCACAATGACAGTCAGAATTTCCGCTTTCAACAGCTGTTTGAGAAAACAACTTATTGCATTCTAATAAGCCATAGATAAGAAAGGAACAGAAAGTTTATACCGAATTTGATTGGGTTAGTATCAAAAAGTCGAAAACGCAAGTTGTCCTAGTAGAATCTCGTTAGAAAATAACTGACAGGGTGGAATGGACGCAAGAGAGCGAGGCGAGAGTTACCTACTAAGTAGTTACCTACACGCATTGTGAAAACCTGCTTTCAAATAACACACCTAAATCGTTTCCCCGTACGGTGCCACAGACAGACACACACACACATAGCGGTCAAACTTGGGTGTTATAAGTTTGACGGTGACCGCTATGCACTCTTTTTTGGTGGGAAAAAATATTTTCTGACGAGATGCTACTAGGACGACTTGCGTTTTCGACTATTTTTTTTTACATCACCTTTTAGGGGCCAGCCACCCAGAAGAGACGTGTGACGAAGACACGACACGGACGCCACGTCAGTTTGATGTCCCTGTCGTACAAAATGTATAGAAGAGACGCGACGCAATACACACAGAAGAGACGGGGCGCGGACAAAGCAAAACTTCAAATCAAAGCAAAAAGTCAAGTCAGCGCCCCGTCCTTGACCCACGCACGTCTCTTCAGTGTGGCTGTCGCCTTACATTGCTTGTAACTATTTTATAAGAACAATAATTTATTTGAAAGCGTCTATTTCAGCACAATGTTTAATATACATATTATTATGTATAAAACAAAGTGTTAGTTACACCACTTGTAACTCGAGAACGGGTGGACCGATTTTTATGATTTTTGATTTGTTGGATTTCTCTCCGCCCCGAACAGCAGAATAACCATTAAAACAACAGAAAAACTCACGAGAAAAAAAATAAGTCGAAGAATAAGACGAAGTCGAGGGCAAAAGCTAGTATAATAATAAGATGATAAACTTCGATGATTTCTACAGAGGTTAGGTTGTGTGTTAGTAGATACTCTTTGGTATTTGACATAATTACAGGGTGCACTTTAAGTCGATAGCGGAACTTTAAGTAGGCTGTCTACTGATCAATACAAACAACTTGTACGGTCGGCCACAATCTCAGATACCCCATGGCAGCTCTTACCGCGCACGGCATAAGGGCGCCAATCGAACAAAAAGGGGTATCTGAGACTGTGGCCGACTGTACTAGGTGGCGAAAAAAATGGAGCGAAAAAAATATCAGCAGTTTCATACATTTGGCGCAGTACTGAGTCGACCTTTTGTATGGAACAGCTGATATTTTTTTCGCTCTATTTTTTTCGCCACTTAGTACAAGTTGTTTGTATTGATCAGTAGACAGACTACTTAAAGTTCCGCTATCGACTTAGAGTGCACCCTGTATACTTCCACCACTTTAGGATGCAATGCTCTTTACTAAATACAAAATTGAATTTCACCCATATAAAAATACCTTCATCTATAACCTATTTTTATACACCAAATTTTTGAAGTTTGAGTTCAAAGAACAGTTTGAGTTCAAAGTGCGTCTTCTGTTTATGTGTGTAAGTATATTTAGCGATGTTAGTTCAGAACCGGTCGTAAAATAAACTACCGAGTTTTAGGTTAAACATGCGACATCACTTCCTGTTTTACTACAACATGGATTTTTTAAACCGGTAATTCCAAACTTTGCCTAATTATAAGGCTGTAAAGTTTATAGGCTGATAATGAGTTAGTTTTGGAACTGCCTACTTGTTTTCGTTTATTAATACTTTTTTGTGTTTATGATGCTGCTACATAAGTTTAGAATGTTTTCTGATAAGGTTTGGTTTTCAAACGAACTTCTATTTTATTAACAAAAAGCCAAACGAAAAGACGCAGATTTGATCGTAGATAAAATCAATCAAAGCACTCGGAATCGAATCGGAAGTGATCCTTTTTGAGAAAATTATCATGTTTCTAGCAAAAAATAGGGCTACGTAAATAACAGCAATGGATAGCTACCAACCACAAAGATGCCACACAACATAATTAATTTGTTTAGCCCACAAAATTTTTAAATAATTTAAATTATTTGAATTTAAAAAATATTTTAAAAAAATATCCGCCTTCCAAATTTCATGACGACCCGACCAAATTTACTCAAGTTATCGTGAAACGAACATTCCTTCATTCATTATTTATACATACATACATAAAACGCCGGATTGTTTTTCGCTTCCTTCGCTTGCTCTTTCAATGATTAGAGCGAGAGGGCGCGTGTTTTGCAGTTCATCCCAAATGATTTCTCTATTGGTACGGGTTGTACATGTACAGGTTAACGACCTGTCGTTTTTTTTTTATTTATTTAGATTCTTATTAAATTAATCTTATTTATACGATACAATCTCGCCAAAGTGCAAAGCGAATGCAAATGTAGGTCAACTGCTTTATCCATGAACTGGCATTAGCAATGCCTTAGTAATTCGTATATTGTATGGCCTAAAAAGGTTTCTCATACGGTCTGAAGGGTCACCTTTTTAAAGATTAGGTATTGAGCGTGATGGTGCCTTTAATAAAGGATCCACCTTTCGGGTAACCCTACTTACCCTTAGTGGCCTTAAACCCTGTTCTCCGCTGGGTATACCTATTGATCGTGGAAAAAAATTAGGGTCTTTATGACCCGTGTCATTAAAGAAAACATTTAGGATGAACTTCAAAACACTCGCCCTCTCGCTCTAATTAATACAGTCAAAGCGACACAACGCTAGGTTTTTAACTCCATCCTGAATGTTATACATCAGATTTTTACAGCGTCCAGTGGCATTTCCAATGCGACTTCCTGGCGCTGCAATGCCCGGGGCATGTTTTAGGGGTAGATTGACTAGGTTTGCCAACACCTAGACCATCCTCCCAACTTAGTAGCTTAGTCTACAGTTAAGATGAGGGTACCCCGTCCTAGTGGACCACCAGTGAAAAAAAAACAATAATATTTTCTTTTTGGATGCTTTTTTTTGCTAAAAACGGGACGTCAAATGAGAATGCCCCTATGCTCTATTTTAGGACCAAAAGGCCTAGATCCCAGATCCTAGAACCTAGGAATGAAACCTGCACAAGCTGCACAAGAGCTTTTGGTCGATTAGAGTCGATTAGATTTACCGTCAGTCTTAAGATTTTCAAACAAAAAAAACAATAAAATATACAAAATGCTTACCAAAATAATAACCTGTTGCGAGCAGACGCGCTAACTCGTGACGTTGTTTTGATAAAACCTTATTGTTGTTTGAATAATACTATGGATTATCAAGTGAGAGTTGGACTCTCGCTTTCAAAGGGTTTCTTTCGTGCAAGTCATATCCCACCAAAACGTATTATGTTAAAAAAGGGCAAATTCAACGGGAAACCAATGAAATTAAATTAAATGACAAATGCAGAAGATTCCAATGAATACTCAATTGATTTAGTTGCATATAAACCAATTAATGCGCGTCTTTGTTATGCTAAATCAAAATGTAGTGTATGTCTTCAAAATTAATGATATGGTTCCTTTGAACCTCTTATAGTTTCGGACCCCCCCCCCCTGCTGACCCAAATGAAGGCACCGCCCTGTATACGTACTGTTATTTTTAAATGTTTATTTGTAAAATGTTTTCGTTTGTGCAATAAAGAGTTACTTACTTACTTACTTACTTATACGTAGGTATTTTTGTATATCCGTGTAAACTAACGCCTTTTTGCATCTACGTAATGAGATGATTTATACAGTGTCCAGTGGCACCTTCACGCACACTTGAAGAAGGAAAACATCGTGAGGAAAAAATGTAATTGTTTTTTTATTGGAGACCATGTGAAAAGCATTTTTTGCTGATGACAAATTTTAAAAACCTTTAAACAACAAAAGGGCTTCAAATCCCTCCCTGTAGTGACATCATCATCAAATTTCCCTAAAAGCTTGTAATTGTCAATCCCTTGGGTACTTTTACACAGTAAAAACAACGTCCATGCACTTTCGGCTGGGCACCACTCTTTTACTTTAAAAAAAAGTTTGAACTGTATGTGCGATACCCCCCATACCATGGTCCACCTTGCATCATGCCCTGCCTGCGTGCCCTAACACTGAAGGATTTTTTTATAATGATTATTTTTTCCTGAATCGAAGTTCGATTTTCGCCAATGGTAATCGGCTTCGTCTTAGCCGTTAGACACCCAGGTCCGAATCCCACCCAGGGGCCCCTAGAAAAACAAAAATAGAGTCTCAAAGGAGATTACCCGGCGTGTGCTAGCGTGTTCATCGGGTCTGCCATAAAACAACATCAAATGTTTCAATGGTCTCGTAAGCCGCCAATCTGATCTATCTCCAGGTTGATGAATTTGCATGAATTTCGATCCTTAGCCCGTATCGAAGAACTGTCCCATTCACTAAATCATTCGTTCAATGAACTTCAATGGGTTTGCCGATGTTCATGACGATGAAATTCGGCATTTTGACGGATAGATTTCAGTTACGCGGTACCACCAAGTTAATTTTTCCTGAATCGAAGTTCTATTTTCGCCAATGGTAATCGGCTTCGTCTTAGCCGGTAGACACCCAGGTCCGAATCCCATCCAGGGGCCCCTAGAAAAACAAAAATATAGAGTCTAAAGGGGAGGGGACACCACAACTCACCTTCAGATTCCGGTGTTTTATAGAATTTTAAAGCACACTTTTGATATGTCTGTGTTTGTTTTTTGCTAAAATTTACAGCATGTTAAAAAATCAAAGAATAAAAAGTTACAGCATGTTAAAAAATCTATATAGTTGGTTAAAAATATTTTTGTTTTTACGACGCGTATTTATTAAATGGAACACGATGATGGGGCCTACGATAAATAGAGCGTACCCAAAAAAATGCCTGAAGAAAAAAAAAATGGGAATAAAAACAATTTCATAGAAAAAATTAATGGTGATTATTATCGCCCAAAAAATGCGACCCATACCATCGTAAATTACTCGGCGTGTGATAGCTTGTTCATCGGTCTGCCATAAAACAACATCAAATGTTTCAATGATCTCGTCAGCGAGCGGAAGATATCTCGTCAACTATCAGTCTGAGCTATGTCCTGCTCTGAATCCTATCCAGGGACCCCTAGAAAAACAAAAATGGAGTCTCAAAGGAGATTACGCGGCGTGTGCTAGCGTGTTCATCGGGTCTGCCATAAAACAACATCAAATGTTTCAATGATCTCGTCAGCGAGCGGAAGATATCTCGTCAACTATCAGTCTGAGCTATGTCCTGCTCTGAATCCTATCCAGGGACCCCTAGAAAAACAAAAATGGAGTCTCAAAGGAGATTACGCGGCGTGTGCTAGCGTGTTCATCGGGTCTGCCATAAAACAACATCAAATGTTTCAATGATCTCGTCAGCGAGCGGAAGATATCTCGTCAACTATCAGTCTGAGCTATGTCCTGCTCTGAATCCTATCCAGGGACCCCTAGAAAAACAAAAATGGAGTCTCAAAGGAGATTACGCGGCGTGTGCTAGCGTGTGACAGACAGGCCGCGCTCTGACGAGGGTACCGGCCTCTGGTCGAGAATACAAATTTAACGGGTCAAGTTGGAAGCATTACACTTTCGGCATTTGACACCACAACTCACCTTCAGATTTCGGTGTTTTCTAGATTTAAAGCTCACTTCTGATATGTGTGTTTGGTTTTTGATGATAACCTGTGGGAGTAAAAAGTTACAGCATGTTAGAAAAAAATCCTACAAAAAAATTATGGTGATTTTTATCGCCCACAAAAATGCGACCCATATTATCGTAAAGAAGAGACAAGTATATAAGAATTCTACCCTATTTTATTTCTGTACACAGGTGTACATTATGCGTGGACATGGTTTCCATACAAATATGCCCAATGACCTTTGACGGGTCAAGTTGGTAGCATTACCCTTTAGGCATTTGACACCACAGCTCACCAGACTCAGACTCCGGTATTTTATATAATAAAATTTTAAAGCTCACTTGTGATATGTGTTTGGTTTTTGATAATAACCTATGGGAGTAAAAAGTTACAGCATGTTAGAAAAAAATCCTACAAAAAAATAATGGTGATTTTTATCGCCCACAAAAATGCGACCCTTACTATCGTAAACTAGAGACAAGTATTTATGAATTCTACCCTATTTGAACAAGCGAGCGAAGCGAGCGAAGTTCTCCGAGTCTACTGGAACAATCCGGTGTTTGTATGTATGTATGTATGTATGTATCTATGTATGAATGTTCGTTCGACGATAACTTGAGTAAATGTAGAAACTAGTTTTTGTGAATTGTGGAAGTAAAAAAATGAATCTGGCCACCAAAAGTAGTTTTTGTGTTTTCGGACTGATACTTTTTTTATTCACTGAACAATAAAACCGAATATAGGTTGGCTTCTAAGCAGAACTAGAATCTCCATATTCAGCATACTGCACATAAGTAGTATATAGATAGGCTAATACAGGGACCAATTCTCGGCAATGTAAAATGCGCATAAAGCAATGCTTCGATTACCAAGAATCAGCCGCCTGAAATGCAAAGCATCCACGAGGATTCCAGGATTTGGTCTCTAGTTTTGAATTATTCAATTCAATTCAATTCAAAATATTTATTTTATATTATGCATCCATATGAAGATATAAATCGCAAAATAATATCATATCACATGAAAAATAATTTAAATACAATAAAATTAATTAAATTCAAGCCATGAGTACACAAAATTTGTCTTCAGTGTACAGGTACAGGCCACCCAGACAGGCCTAGCATGCAGAAAATTATAATTTAATAGATTCTGTGTAAACCAAAAGGGCGCAAGCCGACTGACCCCGCTTTAAGTGTCACGTATTCATTCGACCTTTGCAAAGAGACACGTCTAATGCCAATACCGGAGTTATGAGGACGTACAACGTGTGTTGTCCTGTCCCTGTCGATTTTAACACGACGCTGTAGGAAGTGTCCTTTTTCGCCCATGTCATTCAACCCGCGGGTGGAAACATAATCACCAACTCTTTCACAGCGACATGTCATCCAACTTCTTTGTAATTTTGGTATAAATAGCTTCTAAGTGGCCTTCCTCTACTTCTCCTTGTCTATGTCCTTCAATTATCTATGTTATGTTCTTATGACCCATTCGATTGTCCTCTTCTTCTTCTTCTTCTTTGTCCTCGCTTCTTCCCGTTACACGGGGTCAGCTTTTCTAATCTTGAGGCGCCACTTGTTTCGTTGATAAGCGTCATCAGCAGACAGACCCAATACCTTGATCTCTTCATTGACATTCGTCATCCAAGTCGTCTGGGGTCTGCCTCGCCCTCTCTTTTGTATGTAGCCATGGAAAGGCACTTCTTCACCGCGTATCATCGGGTCTTCGCATAACATACCATCTGTACCATCTTAGCCTGGGTCGTCCTGATAACACAAAATAAGAAAATATATGAGGAAATCTGTGAATTTAGGCTACGAACAGAGTGTGTGAGGAGCGCTGTACCGACAAGAGTGTAACTATCAAATGCTAGTAGTTTGCCCCGCACTGTGAACTCGCGATGTGCAACTTTTTGCTGACACGCGCGCATTGCATATTATTATAAACTTTACAACCCCATAACTTGGCAACCCCTCGACCGATTTGGCTCATGTTTGAACTAAAAAATATTTTAATTTTATTTACGCGGCTACCAATTCAAGTTATTGTAGAATCAGCATACACAAATACATCCATCCTTACATACAAACATAAAAACGCCGCCGGATTGTTCCATTAACCCTTAGCTGGTATCGGGGGTCAAAAATCACCCCAGTGCCACATATTTTCCATCATAACTTTGCAGTATAATCATTCCCACTCGTGTGCATCTATGTAATCTCAATACGTCGTGGTGTGCAACGGACGACAGACGCACGTCGCTGAATTATTGTCGAGAGCGGAGGTACGTACACTGTTGGGGTCAAAAATCACCCCCGATACCGAAAGTAGTGGTATTAGTGTATTGCAATTTTATAGCCTTTTATCACTTTTTCAGCTATATACCATCACCATGTCCGGCATTTTGTCCAATGACCTTTCACAATTGCTGGAGGACGAAAATGACGAGTCTGGTCCAGAAAATAACCCTGCAACTACTTGCGATCGGGAAGAAATCAATGATTGTGAAGAAGCAGAAGCGGTCAGTTGTTTTGAAGAGAGTATGTTAGAAGCCGACGTCAATTTCGACTCGTCAAGTTCAAGCAGCGAAGAAGAGGAACAAACGACGGAATCAACTGGCTGTTATAGAGGTAAAAATGGATACAAGTGGTCAAAAAATACTCCAAAAAAATATAAATATATGCGTTTATAGAAGTGCTTTAGTAGTAAGATGTCATTTTTTTGTATTTGATTGATCTCACGAAAATTTCCTTATTTTTGTTTTGTAGACTATATACGAAAATTATAAAAAGAAGATTATTTGTGTTATGTTTAAGTTTTTATTATAATAATGGCTCCTAAAGTCGACTCTTTGAAAATTTGTTAAAAATGTTAGAGGTTACATTACGTTCCAAAAAAGTCTGATTTATTATTTAAATGTTAAATAAATCATGTTTAAAACAAATATTGTAAGTTGTTTAATTTATTAAAAAACAAAGTGAATACAAAAATTAAATATCTCTATGTTTTCTTGATTTATTATAAGTGGGGTCACTTTTCACCCCCGACACCTACTACGTTATTGATTTTAGCGATACCAGCCAAGGGTTAAACTCTGAGAACTTTTCTCGCTTCACTTGCAACGTCATGGGTAGAGTAAAGAACGACTCAGCTCGTCGATACCCCCCGGAATGATATCTGTCGAATTTGTTTATGTAGGGCATGTTTCGGGGATTTGAGAGGGCGAGTGTATTTCATGAATGCAATGTGGAAGCTTTAATCTAAAGCTTTGGTGCGTGCGTGTTTGACTGCGTGCGTTTAATTTGGAAACAGAACCCAACATAGACGGGCTATTTAATTTATATTATAGGTTGTGGATTTTGATCAGTTATTTTAATTAATTTTTATATCACGTCATTATTTAATTTTGTCCTTTTCACAGTCCGTGACACGCTAGGAAAACAGTAGGAAAACTCATGGTAGCTCTTATAGTGAGCGGAATAAGTTCGATTAAGTATTGAACCGTATTTCTACATTTGCAGTGCAGAAATAATCTAACTAGTAGTTCGTTCGCCCCGAACTATGAACTCGCGACCCCATATCTCGGAAACCCCTCAACCGATTTGGCTCATGTTCGAACTTAAAAATTCTTCTAATGAGGGAGCGCTGTGTGCTGAAACACAACCTAGTTCAGCAGCAGATATTCCTAGCGAGCTTATTGATAAAATTATTGTTCCTAATTATAGATGAAATATGTATACAATGTAATCTGTTTTTGGAAATAAACTTTATTATTGCCGAATTTCAGTTAATCGCCTACCAAATTTCATGACGATCCGACTAAGTTAACTCAAGTTACTGTCGAACGAACATTCATAAAAACATACCTAAAAGCGTCGGATTGTTCAAGTAGACTCGGAAAACTTCTCTCGCTTCGCTCGCTCCCTCAACAAATACCTCAATATATTTTGTCAACTGCCAGCTGGCTTCTATGAGCCTTTCATGCATGTATACGATATCTCTTTTGATTTAATTAGAACGCTTTAAATTATTGGTTATTTTTAAATAAGTAGCTTTCTTTATTCCTGAAACTCATCTACTTTTAAATGTAATTTCCAAAAACCTTACACGCGGTACGGGTGACTATGAAACGAAAATGTATACATTTACGTGCTGTTGAATATACAAACAAACAAATTAAAAACTTAATACAGACACCAAATAAACACCAAACAACATAATATCCTTGCCACATTTAACTTATAAATAGTGTGTCAAATGAAACCGCTCAATTAGTAATCGATTCCGAGACTCGGAGGAGACTCGTCGGGGCCCCGTCTCCGCTGTCAATAGTCCGGACAGCGTCGTAATTGGCGGGAGAGTTGATAAGGGTGTCGGACTATGTCCACATCACGGGGAGGCATAGAGGCCCGGCTCCGTAGTAATCGGTAGTGCAAACTTTCTATAGATGGCGCCGCCTTCTAAAGTCCGGACGACGAGCAGAGGCAAGTCCGGACGACGAGTCTCTGTCACTTCTGCAATCTCGCTCAGCCATTGAATATGTACGAGCGATTACTGAGTGTTTTTTTTTAACAATAGCGATGTCGTCTTGCCCTCGGTCTACTTGTCTTTGCACTGATCGCAAAGATTCGATTCGAACACAGTCCTCGGTCGCTACTCTGTCACTACCCATTTTCCACCAGCCACCATCTTCTCGCCTTTTCAGGTGCGCTGCTTTTTCCACCTCTTCTTCTTCTTAGGCGCCAGCTACACAGATAAGAGACGGGGGGGAAGGATGCGGATCGGACGTGATATTTTGTTTTGATTTGTCGTTTTGCTTTGTCCGCGCTCCGTGTCTTCCGTGTGCATTGCGTTGCGTCGCTTCTATACGTCTTGTATGACAGTGATATCAAACTGACGTGGTGTCCACGCAGCGTCTTCGTCCCTGTCTTTTCTGTGTATCTGGCCCCTTAGTTTGACTCTCCGACTCAGTGAAGGTTGACGCTTAGCTCTGCATATTTTACTTTCTTCCTCCTTCATTTCATTCATTTTGTTTACGTATGTCACAAATAGGCCTCTTCCTTTTCACGCCAAACTCCTCGGTCTAAAGCCAATCTCGTCCATTGTCCTTCCGCTGTTTTGACAATGTCATCGAACCATCGAGCTTTCGGTCTACCCGCCGACCTTCGACCCATTCTAGGCCACCATTCCGAGACTGCCCTAGTCCACCATCCTCCCGTATAAGTTGACGTGAAAAGGAAGAGGCCTATAAATAATTTTCTATTCTACTCTATTCTATTCGCCCAGCAGTGGCTTTATTTATTGGCTGGATAGATAGGTCACAAACACACAAATGAAACGAGCTAAGTGAACGTTCTACGTTCATCCAGCCTCGTGCATCGCAGCGTCGAACCGTGCCCGCACGCCATTTTGGAAATGAAAGGATACATTCAGCGGCGGCAGCGCAGTATGTTTCGTTAGCAGCTGCTTGTTTCGACGCGTGTTACATGGGTTCTGCCCGTGCGGCATTTAATTAGCCTTGTTAGGGGGTTCTTTGGTCTGTTCGCGTAATTGATAGGAGGAAAAGGTCTCTCAATAGTTGCGTGGTACGTTGACGTAATTGTTTCTGTGACGGGTTATTAAAATGAGGAGTTTCATACGTCTTGCCTTACAACGGCACGGGAGAGCCCTATAGAAGGGTTATTACATATTTTTCTCTGTCAAGTGAGGCTTGGTCAATATTTTATTATTTAGCCTTTCTCGTCAGTTTGTAAGTACGCAATTGAAAATGTTCACATATCAAACCCTAGAATTAGGCGAGACCTATCTAACACAGCCAGTTTCATGTTGATATCCATAAAATATTGCAAGAAATTTTTGTTGAAAAAAAAGTGCGTCGGCCATTTTTTTTTAATAAAAGATCTTGAAAACTTGTATGAATTTCAACACGAAACTGGCTTTTTTAGATAGCTTTCACCTAATTCTAGGGTTTGATATGTGAACATTTTCAATTTGTTTAGTGTATTTGATACAGGAATCGATTTTGTGCATTTTTCTTTGCGCGCGGGCGATTCACTATGCGCGGCGCCTCAAGCTACTCGTATGATTTTGCCAGATTTAGGTAAATTACATCCAATCCGTAGATACAGCGGCGGTTTCAACGGTTTCAACGCGATCTTAAACGCACTTTACATTCTTAGTGGAATTATTAGAAGTGAGATAGGTACTCCGAGCCACACTGAAATGAAATGAAATAGTTTATTGGTTACACTGGGTTATTTCATTTAATTTTGCGGATGTCTTCTTCTTAATTGAATTTTGTAAA
The DNA here is from genome assembly GCA_949319315.1 of Zelleria hepariella. Lineage (NCBI taxonomy): Eukaryota > Metazoa > Arthropoda > Insecta > Lepidoptera > Yponomeutidae > Zelleria > Zelleria hepariella. The sequence continues at coordinate 719,144 of OX439386.1, read as the reverse complement.
GCTGCGGTTGTCATTGAGACCCTGCTATCATACCAGCTATACAAGGTGTTACAAAAGTACCTAACTCTTTTTACAAGGTAATAGCACCCGGTCACAACCTAAACTTTTTTTTTGCTCTATGACATTCCGTTAATTTTTAAATTAATCTAATGTGAACGATGTGGCGGGAGAAAAGTATTTTTTAAATATTGTTTTCATTGACTTTCACAATGTTTTAACAGCTCAAAGCTATGTAAATGCACCTACACGCACAAACATATTTTTAAATTTGTGCTAATAACAAAAACAAAAAAGTTTGAAGTTTTTTAAATTTTGAGGGTGTAAAATAATAAAAAAATTCAACTTTTTTTTACAGATTTGACATCCTGTTGACCAGTAGGTTACACCCTGTAAAAAGAGTTAGGTACTTTTGTAACACCTTGTAGTATAGCTTCTAGGGCCGGGAACACTCAGTAGCTTGGACAAACTCGCGGTTGTAATTTCCCTAATTGCAGTTTTATTAGTCATGTTGTTGGCTTGTGTCAACAGGGTGACACGGCAACTAGCTACAATAATATTCATGTCAACATGGTCATAAAAGCAAGTCATGCGAAAAAGACATGAAAGTTTTGTGTTAGTTGAAAACATTTTTGATTTCTTCATAATGGCCCGTTTTCAACTGACAGTTAAAAGATGAATTCAAAGCCGTTGGTAGATAGCGGTCATAGGCTTGGCCATACAAGAGCCGGGAAGTGTCGGTCTAATTTCGCTTACACAGATAAATAATAATTATATTCAGAAAAAGCGAAATTTAACAGTTAAAACGGCTCATTGAAACAGTGGTGTACAGGGCCCTTAGCCTGTAACACAATGGTGCCAAAATGGGCTGTCAGGTGACGACTTCAATTACGATTTGCTAACGCTGTCTGTCCTTTTAATGGTTTTGTAGTACAGCAAAGAATATTTTGATTCTAATTCTAGAGGATTAGTTCTCTGGTTGCAGGAGAAAAACGAGGAGAGCCCGGTTTTGTCTTTCTGCCGGGACACCATTGACCCGCCATTGCGTTACAGGCTAAGGGCCCAGGTAGCGTCACAAGTTATGAGCGCTGACCTTGAAGTCGAGTCATTTTGTATGGCAGACAGAAGGCGATTGTACGCGCAGATAACCCCCACCACTTTCTTCGAGCGCTCATAACTCGTGAAGCTACCTATATGAAGTCATCTACGTAATGAGATGATCTATACAGCGTCCAGTGGCACCTTCACTCATACTACATGGGTGAAGTTTAGTGACCGTTTGGATGCTGCAGTGCCTGGGATATTGTTTATATGGAGTAGCTTGCACAGCACGTATACCATCTTTACAGCTTACTCAGCCAAGACCGGTCATACGTGTGGAGCCAACTAAACTGCAGGTTTCCTCACGACGTTTTCCTAACAGATAGCTGTTAGCAAGGGACATGGAATTTTGTAAAATTGTAGTAGCAATACTACTACAATTTTACAAAATTCCATGCCCGCACCGTGAATCGAACCAGAGTCTCTGGCTTCCGAGTCCATTGTACTTCCCACTATATCACCACTTGCTATCTACTGGGCAGTTTTTAAATGTGATTGCCAACAACTTTTGGTCTACGACTTTAGGAATAGCTCGATCTCACGTTTGTATTATTTAAAAGTTTGCAATTAAAGAACCATTTCAGCGTATTTCAGCTTTCGTGCACCACCAATCTTTATCACCTTTCCAGCCTCTCCAGCTCCAAAATATCTAACGAAAATATTCCCGTTTTAAAATGTCACTAAAAAGATAGTTTATTACAATAGGGGCTATTTTCGAGTATTTTGACGCCCGACGGTGTAGTGATTTTTTAGAGAATGCTCCTATACGAAATCCCGCGCTATTTTTTTTTTAAATATTTTCGATAAAAAATAAAATGGCGCTTTCACAAATTGGCAGGACAAGGGAATCACATTTAGAAGTTGACGGTTTTCAGCTATTTTAAAATTATTCCCATTTCTTCGCAAAACAAAACTAAACTAACAACACCCTCTCTCCCATTCCAGGTATTTTAGTGTGAAGTGCATGTGACGTGCAAGTGCAGTGAAGTGCGATGTGGCGCGGGGTCTAGCAGGGCCGCACTCAGGGCATGGCGGGCCGCCGCGCGCTGGGGCCCCGGCCGTGCGCCGCGTGGGCCTGCCTGGCCGTCCTCGCGGCCCTGGGCCGCTCCACGGCCTACACGGAGACGGCGCAGTTCATCAGCGACTTGGATAAGCCAGGTTGGTTTCTTTACTTTAGTTCTTTACATGTCTGCCGCATAGGTGGGCGAAACTCGCCGGGTGGATACAATGTGGTGGTCGCCGCAGCCGAGGTCGCCCAAAAAGACGATGGCGGGACGAACTCGACCAATATCTGCCGGATTGGTTAGAGGTTGCTGAGGACCAAAAGACCTGGTCTGAAAGGGGGGAGGCCTTTGCCCAGCAGTGAGACATCCAACAGGCTACGTAAAAAAAAAAAAAAAAGTTCAGTAGTTAGTTGAAACGTTCTAGTTGGACTAGCCATTATTAACCGATTGGCAAAGTTAAGCTACATCGGGCGCGGGTCAGTCTATGGATGGGTGAACGCTAGTGGCAAAAATATCAGAGTGCTTGCGTGCTTCAAAAGGCACCCGGTTGTTGTTGATTAATAAAAATCGATAAGCTATGTCAGAAGCCCTTTGAGTGGCCTAAAAAATTTTACAAGAGGCATGGCCAGTACCTCATACGATTACCTCAGTAGTTAGTTTAGCAAGATTTCCCTAGTCCAGTGGGACGCTCGTGGCCCAGTGAGCTGGCTAGGTATGAATAAACCTGTCAAGAAATATTTTTTTACTACCTATCTTTAATTCTATAGGGTGCACTCTAAGTCGATAGCGGAACTTTAAGTAGGCTGTCTACTGATCACTACAAACAACTTTTACCAGGTGGCGAAAAAAATGGAACGGTAAAGATATCAGCTGTTCCATACAAAAGGTCGACTCAGTACTGCGCCAAATGTATGAAACAGCTGATATTTTTTTTTTGCCACCTGGTAAAAGTTGTTTGTAGTGATCATTAGACAGCCTACTTAAAGTTCCGCTATCGACTTAGAGTGCACCCTGTAGAATTAAAGATAGGTAGTAAAAAAATATTTCTTGACAGGTTTATTCATACCCAGCCAGCTCACTGGGCCACGATCGTCCCACTGGAGTGCACCCAGTAGTTAGTTTAGTAAGATTTCCCAAGTCCAGTGGGATACTAGTGGCCCAGTGAGCTGGCTAGGTATACAACGTGTTACAAAAAATACTAACTCGTTTTACAGGGTTTAACACGCTGGTCAACATAATGAAAAATCTGAAAAAAAAAGTTGAAAAACACAACTTTTTTTTTATAACCTCCAAATTGTAAAATTTTCAAAAGTTTTTTGTTTTTGGATTTAGCTCCAATTAATAGTTATTTGTTATGCAAGAATGCAAAATTATTGTTTGCGGCGAGTGCTTGTATTGGATACCGAGCTAGCGAAGGTTTCTAAAATTGAGCCACGAGCGTAGCGAGTGGTTCAAAAAAAGAAACCTGAGCGTAGCGAGGTATTCAGAATCAGAATCAGAATCAATTTTTTTTTATTCAATATTCCATAATAAATTATTTACATTGAACATCAAAATATTATCTAAAGTAAAAAAAAGGTATATAAATCAGATACTTATTACTATCTAATACTAAGTATCTAGCTACTTTTTTTTCTCCAGCTTCACTAGCTCTGATCGTTCTTGGAGAAGAAGCATGGTAAAGAAACTCCAAGGATCTCGTGCTTAAAAAATAATACATTTGTAATGCAGGTAGGAACTTAAAAAATAACACATTGGTAAGTGTGGTGATCGTGCGCTGAACTGGTTTAGTGCCAGACTTCTTTGTCATTTAGATAATCATCTATTCTGTAATAGGCCTTTTGGCACAACGTGTGCCTTACACATTTTTTTAATCGGCCCTCTGGTAAACTTAGGATATCTGTTGGGATCTTATTATAGAAGCGTATACAGTTGCCGAGAAATGAGCTCCTAGCCTTCTTAAGCCTAAGAGTTGGAATTGTAGGCTTGTGCTTATTCCTAGTATTTATATTATGATGGCTACCTAATGTATCGAATTCTGCAATATGTTTTTTAGCATAAACAATGTTGGCGTAGATATATTGACTTGCAACTGTCAGGATGTCAATTTCTTTGAAAAGTTCTCTTAACGACACTCTACTACCTAGTCTATAGATAAATCGGATGGCTCTCTTCTGCAAGATGAAGATGCTCTCAATATCTGCTGCCCGACCCCATAGTAGTAAGCCATATGACATAATACTATGGAAGTAACTAAAGTAGACAAGCCTAGCAGTTGCGATGTCAGTCAATTCCCTGATTCTTTTTACATCATAAGCTGCAGAACTGAGCCTATGAGATAATTTTACAATATGCGGGCCCCATTGAAGCTTTGCATCAATAGTGATGCCTAGCACGAAACGCAAATAATATTGCATTCGTGCGAAACACAAAACTTTTCATTTCACAGAAGCGAGGAAATGATTTTGTTAGCCAAGCGGGAAAAACTCTATAGACAACTACTTACAGGCAAAACAGGTGAGTCGAATAAGTTCCTTTTAAAAGCATATTTTACTGTAGTTATGGTTGCCGCACTAAAGTTTTCAGCTTCGTTGGTATTAAAACCATTCGTTTTATTAATAATTTCCTGAAGTTTATTTATCCAGACACAAAAATAATGTAAATAAAAGAATGTTTTTTTTCCGGGTGCATTCTGAACTTATACCATATAAATAAAAAAATTGTAGGAGATAAAAAAATAAATTAGTAATATCGTTTGAAAAATTTTATTTAACATACCAAAACATAATTATCTATTTGATAAAACAGAAGCGAAGCATTTTTTTTATTTACTAGTATTAAAATTAAATATTGAAAAACCTGAAAGAAGAAACCGCGTTTCTGAATGTTCTATTCCGTGACTTTACCTTTTTAAAAGATCCTTATGCCCCATTTACATTCACAGTTTTGTATAGAGAATGGGCACGAACAATCACTTTCGCTGAAATACGCGTGTAAACGAACTATGAATGAGGATCTTTTTTCGGTCGGGATCTGGCATCTACTTAAACGGCCAGAGTTTTTTTCTTTTTCAACACCATAGGGCGCGGGAAAGACTTTCCCTGCGTCGCGTTCAAATTTCGAAGCGCACTCAAATGCAGATAGTTTAAATCCGGCCTTTACACGATCGTAAGTTACTAGTAACAGCAAACTTTCCGAGCGTGGGAGATGAAAAAATTTTTGTTGTTTGCTTAGCTGTATTTTAATAGCTTCAGGTTGTTAAAACATAGTGAAAGTCTATGGAAACAGTATTTTAAAAATACTTTTCTCCCGGTACAGCGCTTACATTTTAATTATTTAAAAATCAACGCAACGTCATGGAGCTAAAAAAATATTTTGTTGTGATCCCTATCTCTGTAAAAAGAGTTAGCATCTTTTGTAACACCTTGTATATGAATAAACCTGTAAAGATTTTTTTTTACTAACTTTAATTTTAGTTAGTTACGGGGAAACTTCAATATTGTAAGATTACTTGCACTAAATTACTATCCTTTGGTTATTACTGGCCTTGTGTAACTGAGGCATTACTCATCCATAGTAAGTACTTTTATTTCAAATTAATTGCAATAATTGCAGCTTTCTATCTAAATTCAGATTTATGGAGGTTTTGGATTAATTAATTTGATAGCTCGTAATTTTTCAAATTATTCTCGTGTAAAATGATTTTTAGATGAGTGCTATTCAGTTTAAAATATTTCATTTCAGTCAGTGCTTTTAATATAATTTAGGTTCAATGTATGCGATTGCGAATAGAAAAAGTAAAAATAATTCTGAAAAACCAAGAAAGAACTTTATTCATCTGAAATGATTGAAGATTATAATTTATTGTATTTTTCAATATGACTTCTAACGTATTAAAATGACGATTCAAAGACTCAATTGTCTGTGCTGCGAAGCATTTGAAGGCCGATCTAACGTTTGACCAAGAAAATAATGTATGTGATCTAAGTATCGCTATTTTCCAAAATTTGATTAATATAATTTGTGTTTGAAAGCAATCGTACATTTTGCTCGCAAGACTTCATATAAAATATCCTGATTCAAATTACCTATTGATTTTCCACATAAATAACCAGTTAATAACTCCACCTTTGCAACAATTTAAGCTGATTGAAATATAGCGTCTTATGACGCCTCTATTCATATTAGACTACTAATGAAGGAGAACGCTAATTTGTTATGTTTTTGCCAAAATTACATTCAAGACTCAATTTGTTACAATAATCGACAGACGTAGGACAATGAAATTAAAATAATCAGGCTATTAATATCCATCAGTCATATTTTTAAATTCAAACATCAATTCAAAGCGCGTGTGATCATCCGACACAAAATAAACAAAATTAAAATCCATATAATCCCCATAAGAATTTCCCCATACACGTCACTCGACCATTATGAATCGATTACACGATTTACACGCATTATAAATTCCGGTCTTTTCTTCCAACAATAAACAAATAGTATTATTGAAATCATTAAAATACAACCTGCTTCGATGACAGCCGGGTAATTTTATCCATGACTAATGGACTTTTAAGGGATAATAATGGGAGATAGTGAAAAAAAAAAACCCATGTTTGTAATGGATTGGGTGGATTGGGCAGGTTGGTAGATAAATCGTAACCCTTTTGAAAAAAAAGAGATCGAATTGTTTGTTGCTCTGATTTGTGTTGAGTTTTGACAAATGGAGTCTGCTTTATTTTAAAATTTCTTCACCAAAAAATAATTAAAACCGTCAACAAAACGAACAATATACTTTTATACATATTTATGTGCTTTACGATCATAAACCTTGACCTAACCAAAGATTAGAACCATCATGGTTCTGTAATAATAACTAAAGGTGCGTATTGACTGCAAACACACGGAGAAATAACGAAAATCTTCACAGAAGTGGTGAATTACACAAGGATTCTAATTCTTTAGGCAGTTATTACTAAACTTATAGTCACTTTTTTTAAATATTTTATTACCAAAGAACCGAAGAACTTATATTCTTTCGGTCTAGGATATGCTATCCCGAGAAGACTCATGCGTTTACTAGCTAGAGCATCGCAGTCAATGTGGTTGCAAATACTCAAGTTTTCATTGCTTGATAGTCTTCAATTCTCTACGTCTTTTCTTATCCTCTGGAAAGCATGGTAGAACTGTGGATCTTTTGGAACAAGGAGATTGTAAGCATTTAATGTCTCATCCACATCTCAAACATTCTTAATAAAATAAGTTCATGCTATCGATTTTTTGTGCTCACAGGGGAATGGATCTACAATCCTAAAGCAATATAGTTGGGTTAAGCACATCAAGAAGACTACATATTGTTTGTGCTTGTATCCAACAGTCATACGAAGCTTTGCTTTATGCGGCTTTGTCACGCATTGTTACGTACTAGAGCGTTATGGGGATTCTTTTGTGGTTCCGTAGACTGTTAAATTTTACTTGTAATATAATAATAATATTTTATTTCAGGTTTCATGGACCCATATTATAATTACAGTTACAACAGTACAGTTACATTACAGTTACAACAGAAAATCTGATGAAATAATTAATTAAAAACGCTCAATTATAATGTCATAAATAAAATTATTCAAAATTTTCCATTCTCCACACAATTACATTATTAGGGATTAAATTATATAGAATTATTCTTTTATTTATTTATTACTAATAATTTTATTTTGTCTTATTATACCTACTCTAAATGTAATGGCTACTTCGTGCAACGTAAATGACTTCTAACGTATGACCTTTTCCTACGTCAGATATTATTATTATGGCATTCAATATTACACTCTATATTTATAACTTTAGAAGATGGGAAGTTGAATTATTAATATACATAGATATAACTTAAACTATAACAATACCAAGCTCTACAGTGTCTGACTTTGGCCATCTCAAGGGAATTTGAAAATAATATTTTTCAAAAATTTCAATAGATAAAGATAAGATAAAATATTCTTTATTGTACACCAAGAAACATATACAGACAGGAAAAAAGTTACTTAACTAAAAAAAAAAAAGGTACAATTGGCGGCCTTATTGCTTACAGCAATTTCTTCCAGGCAACCACTGATGGAGACAAAATGCTAGGGAGTTGAGTGACGGGTAGTTGGTGCAATCATGAATATAAACTACTTAAAAGTAATCATAAACATACATAGATCATACCTACATAAATACAAAAAAAATACACATACATAAACAGATTATAAATTCAAAGCGAGAAGGACTATTATGAAATTTATATATTTACATAGATGTAATGCAAAAAGCTTTATTACTATGAAATGCCCCTTTCTTATTTCTACGGCTTCCCCCGCAACTCCAGTGGAACTCAAAACCGGGGTAGGGTACTGCCAGCCGGGTTTATTTCAGTAGATAATAATATATCAAAGAATTAACATACGCTCCGTAAAATAATACGGCTTCTAAAGGATTGCCTGGCATGCTTGTTTATTTATTTGTAGAAGTATCGGGCTTTGATTTGTTGTTGTTTAAAGCAAAAATATGGCCTCTTATCTGTGATTGTTGATATTTGATTTACTTTTATTTTAAATGCACGATATTATAAGCAGCTTTGTTTTTATTTTGTTAATTATGTGGAAAATAGACGTGGCATAAATATTGCCATTTTAGTATAATGTAGTTGGGATCGATGTTTTCTACTCTTTCACGCAAAAACTACTGAAGTGCAGTTTCTTCCCTTCTCTAAAAAAAAATATTTCAAAAAGTACGTAGTAAAACAAAATTATGAAAAAGGCTAATAGAGTGTAGACCTCCCCTGCATGTGCCGAAACCTTAATTACGTGTCGCGCGTGCCGCTCCGAGAAATTTGAGTGGCAAAGCGCAAAAAGGAGCACGTTTACTTCCCTTTTCAGCTAACGATGTTCCCAGGGCCCGGCAGGTTTTGGGTTCCGTATGCCATTTAACCTAGGCACAACTCCGACAGTGAAAAAAAAAAATCATATCTTCTTTGTGGATGCGTTTTTTGCAAAAAAAAAGTGGCCACTTTTGGCGATACAATATTTTATTCGTAGGTTCTAGAATTTGGAATCTAAACTTTAGGTCCTGAAAATAGTTAAGCCTCTAGTTGATTGATGGAGATTTTTTAACAAAAAACGCATCCAAAAGAAGATATGATTTTTTTTCCATTGGCGGCGCCAGTTGTGCCTAGGTTTGGGCCTTAAGACGCCCCTGGACAACCGCAGCCCCCTTGCTGGCACTTTTCAACATTTTAATTGATTGGAAGATAATGATTCAACTTTGGAGGAGGACGATACAATATAGATACAGACACAGAATAAAGCTATCGACATGTAGACACACTTTTGATGTTGGGAAGTGCGAGGAAGAGGGCTGCAGTTGTCAAACTTTTCCAGGGCATTCGTAAACAGATATTTTAGTACTGTTTCACCCGGGTTGCCTTTGAGAGGATAATTCTAATGCTGGACTTTTCTCTTTGGATCCTCTTAGGGGGTGATTTTCAGGAAATACTTTCTTACCTCCGATTTCTGAATTGAGAATTTCACTAATCAAATACACTTGAGTATCGTTCTGTCTCTGCAGATATCACATAAAAGAACGTGCGTGACATAACGATACTTAACAATTAACTTCATTTCATTTCATTTCATTTCATTTCATTTCATTTCAACTTAGTGAGTTTCTCAATGCAGAAACCGGCCGCCATTAGTGCGCCAGCCCTAGAAGAAACACGATCTTTCGGGGTTTTATTTCTGGTTCTCTGATATACACACTACACTTAGGCTCCCTTCACACTTTGGCGGAGGTTTTGCGACGTTTCCTGTGTAAAAAAAATTATATGGGTGAAGGAGGACAACGGCGTTTTATTACAGTGTACAAAAACCGCGTCTTCGATCATAATTTGACAGCACTAATCGACAGGCTTGGTGTCACATCACGCGTAGTTTTGACAGTCTGTAAGGTTGCAACAGTCGCATGTCGCAACGACATGCGTCAGAGTGTGAATGGAGCCTTAGTGCCGTAGTGCCGAAGGGAAAATCTCCTACATTAAACGGAACCCTTAACTAAGGCCTTTGCATCTACGTAGTGAGATATTTATACAGCGTCCAGTGGCACTTTCACTCACACTAGATGTTTGAAGAGACCACTCGGCGCTGCAGTGCCTGGGAAATGGTTTTAGATGCAGTAGGCTTGCCCAGCACTTATACCATCCTGACAGTTAAGCCGGCCTAGCCCACAGGAAGGATAACTCAATACGTGTGGAGCCAACTAAGCCGCGGGTTTCCTCACAATATCTTCCTTCAAAGTTAGCGAGTGGTATTGCTACTTCAAATTCACACAAATATACAAAGTCAGATATAGGTACCTACATGCCCGCACTGGGAATCGAACCGGGGACCTCTTGCTTCAGAGTCCACTGTTCTACCCACTAGACCACCGCCGCTTCTAAACGGAACCCTTAGGACGTGCTTTATTTTTCGCACTTGGGCGTTTTTTTTCCTACACTCGACTTTTAAATCTGTTCGTGAACCACTTGCACTGTCGATGAGAACAGCCGAGGAAATGAGGAATACTTGGCTGCGACTGTTGAGACTCCTATCTTGCCCACGGCACACTGGCGAGATTTTGTCGCCTAGTTGCGCAATGTGGCAACTTGCTTAGTATACTAAAACCAATTAAGCCGTCATAGTAATAAGGGTTCTGATTGGCCATTGCGCTGTAATGAAAACAATCAATCAGAATCCTTAGTTTACCGCTTAGCGCTCCGTCACAGTATGTTAAGAGCGTGAAAACGCGTTTTTTAGAAATAATCTGGCTTGATTGTGATATATATTACTTGATTGGATGTTGTGAATGGCTGTGATGCATTGTTTTTTTTAAGGCGAAGTAGAGTCGAAGCAGACAACAGATCCTAAGTCAGCTAATACCGTGTCATCTCAGACACGGCTTTACATCTTAATTATCTTGCAAGCCTTCTTATCCTCACAAAATTTGGGTCATGAATCATCAATACGCATTATGTCACAGTCAATGTGATATTTAAGTTAGGTAAATTAGCAATGCCCTTACAGGGTCCTTGTTGAATTATCTTAATTATTAAAATCTTAATTATTATGTATGCACTTGCAAAATTGACACGTCGAGAACGGCGAATATTGCCCTGCCGCAACACAATTTCAACTAGCGCGGAGGGTAGTCTGAACCATTTCTCTGCTGTTACTCTATTGTATAGTTTACCTAACTACTTACCTATATTTTAAATAGTGATGCCATGTAACTTGTAGCAGCTATGTACACTATGTTTATGAACAATAAATAACTTTACACTATACTATGTACGTACAACGAGTGAGCTAAATATTAGCTTATCTATCAGAGGCGGGACGGCAAAAGTGCCTAGTGTGTGGCATCCGTTATTGAAGCAAAGAGTCTTTTCAACAGGGTTATTTTTGTTTTCAACTAAGTGCTCCTCTCCCTGAGTTGTAGTTTCGCGATTCGCCTTTTGTTTCTCAAGAGGGTTTTCTTGAAGCACCCCTCTTACAACCTCGTACCAAGCGTTAGGTTTTGGAGGAATTTAACATAAATAAGTTGTTTTGCTAAGCGTTGGTGGCCTAGTTGTACAACAACGGACTCGGCAGCGGGAGACCCAGGTTCGATTCCCGGTGCAGGAGGGTTACCCTTGACGCTATTGCGATCAAATTGAAAAAGTTTTAAAATTAATTTCTCTTTGAATTCGCATAGTAATGCTTTGATTTTAAATACTTTGTAATGTTTAATTATTGTAAGAAAACGGGATTCTTACCACGATTTATTTTCTTTTGAGTTCCCGATATTGTAACGGTGCCGAAATATCGGGAACTCAAAAGAAAATAAATCGTGGTAAGAATCCCGTTTTCTTACAATGATTATGTCTAAAAACCACGAAAGTTTCAAAAAGCATTTTGTAATGTTTATTCAAAGGTAAGGCTGTTTTATTCAATAAAAACACAAAATGCGTCTTAATTTGTAAAATATAAAATTTTGTAAATTGCGCCATATTGCGACCGTATTGTAAAAATGCGTCAAGGGTAGAGGGGCAGGTATGTACGTATGACTTTTAAATTTTAGTGGTTCGCCCCGAACTGTGAACTCACGACCCTGTAGCTCGGCAACCCCTCGACCGATTTGGCTCGTGTTCAAACTTAAAAATCCCTTTTTGTCTCATTTACCTGCCCACCAAATTTCATGAGGATCCAAATTAATGATACTCAAGTTTTCGTCAAAAAACATTCATTCATACATAAACAAAATAGGTTCCAGTAGACTAGGAGAACTTCTCTCGCTTCGCTTGCTCGTTCATCGTTCAACTAAGTAGTAATGTAGTATAAGCCGTGCCAATAGAGAAACAATATGAAAATGGCGGCGGGTACCTATGGTATGGTCTGAAAAAGAGGTTACGAAAATACGATTTCGGTTCATACCTAAAACTTTCTTACATTTTTGGTTAGGATATATTGTTTTACGATGCTTTCTTTATTGTTTAGGTAATTGTTCTGCGTTGGGTTTGTGATTAAACAACAATCTTTATGAAAATAAGATCAAAAATATTAAAACGTAGTAAATAATACAAACCTCAACAAATAACAACACTTAACGTAAACTACAATATTGAAATAACTCGTCAAACATTTAAAAAATCAATAAGAGGCGAACGTATTTTGGCGTGTTTTATTAGCCAAGCGTAGGTGACTAATCAGGACTGCCTAAAATGACTTTGCTAACGTTACGTGTGAGTATAGACGGAGATATGATTAAAGCGAGAGGGCGCGAGAGTGTCCGCCATTTATATATCGTTTCTTTAATGGCACGGGTTATAATGAACTTTCTGGTTTAATTGAAAATGCATGCAGATAGTGTATTTCTACGCAAAAGAAAGACCGAGAGTAGGTACTTCTGCACATAAAGAACAAAAAATCTCCACTCCTTTCCTTTTAGTTCCTTTTAGTGTAACCACTAGCTACACATTCCTACGTACTAAAATAGCAAGGACAATTCCATTCGGGAAAAGTTTAATGAAAAAAAACCTTCCTTCTACTTCGTTGCGAGGGAGGTTTTAAAATGGTATTCTTTATTGTTCTCGTGGCAAATTTTAAACGTGCAGGAAACTTTGGCCATTCTCGTTTGTAACAGTTTTTACATCTCTCCGAGGAAAGGGTGAAAGGTTCCAAGTTTTATCGTACACACGACAGCACGTCAGAGTGTCCACTTTTGTTGTAAAGTCGCCCGTAACGTGAGCGAGTAGAATGCTAGCATGTAGGCGTCGACGTGCTGTCGTGTGTACAAAACTCTTAGGGTGGTATTCTAGAACGCTACTTAAACTCAGTTCAAACTAGAAAGCTACTTAAACTCTGTTTAAACCCAGTTCAAACTAGAAAGCTCCTTGAACTCTGTTTAAACTTTTTAATTTTAAGTAGAGTTTAGTAGTGTCGACTGTCGATAAAACAGTGCATGTTTTGATTTGAATAATCCCTTCACATAAAAAAATGCACTGCTTTATCGACGGTCTGAACTCTGTTTAAACTGAGTTTAAGTAGCGTTCTAGAATACCACCCTTAGTGTCTAATCATCGCCCCGAACTATGAACTCGCGACCCCTTATCTCAGCAACCCCTCGACCGATTTGGCTCATGTTCGAACTTAAAAATTCTCTTTGCCTCATTTACCTGCGTACAAATTTCATGCTTGGGTGACTTCGGCAATTAATTCCGTACAAAATCGAACTTACTTCAAAACAAGAGTATTCCCAGAGGTCCCTAATTTGGTCACTGTTACAGAACTTCATTAAATTTCTAATTACTTACACAATTCATTGAGTTTCCATCCAAAAGCTATTCCGGTGGACCCACGTCGTAATAACAACATTATAAATAACCGCAAGAGAGGGAACAATTTCCCAGCAACAATGTACGGAGTAAATTATTTAATTTACCGACTTCGCCCTCCATATTGATTTGGAAGTTTGAACCGCAGCGCAACTTGCGAATTAGGCCGCGATGCTGTTGGCAAAAGGGGTCAAAATTCTATTTGCAATATTCAAGTATCCTCAAACCGTCGTCACACACACTAACACCACTCTCATACGCACACACTACGAGGCTCGTTATCGAACCCTTTTTTTTCTTATTATTGATGGAGCGAGCAAAGCGAGCGAAATTCTCCGAGTCTATTTGAACAATCCGGCGTTTGTATGTACCTATGTTTGTTTGTATGGTTGCGGCGATCAACTATTACCATGTGAACGGTGTGCTCGCATGTCCGCTGTGTGGCAGGACTTTTACAAAAAAGATCGGCTATGTAAGCCACATGCGTGCACACGAACGCCGGAGTTGAAGCAGTCGCCGTGGCCGAAACCGGCCGGGAAACATCATCATCATCATCATCATCGTTCTTTCGTCGATAACTTGAGTAAATTTGTTCTAATCCTCAGGAATGATAAGTTCGAACATGAGCCAAATCGGTCGAGGGGTTGCCGAGATATGGGGTCGCGAGTTCACAATTCAGGGCAAACCACTAGTAAGTATAAGTTACGTGTGGCGAGAGACCGAGAAGTTCTAGAGGAGACCGAGACCTATCTAAGTATTTAAGTAAGCTCCCATAGAGAATTTGGACATCTAATTTTCCAGACACATTTCAGAGTTATATGGACTATCTAGTTTTATCCTTGATCGAAGATTTAAGTAGTCAAATGTGGGCTAACAATGATGAATGTTTTCCAGTGCAATGTCCCAGGCACTGCAGCGCCGAGTGGTCTCTTCACCCATCTAGTGTGAGTAAAGGTGCCACTGGACGCGTATAAATCATCTCATAACGTAGATGCAAAGGCCTTTTTTCCAGTGAAAAATAAAGCGCTTTTCCGAGATATTGTCTTACCGATTTATGTTATAAATGGGCACCTGCAAATTAATAGCGAATCACAATCTCTATCCGCAAGTATTAGGCTCTTTACAAATCTCAAAAAGCAAAAAACAACTTTGTGTCCATCAGCAAAACCAGAGTTTGGCAACTGTTTTCACCATTTTCACTCATGCCAGGCAAGTTCGTGAGGCCTGACTGGCAGGCTGCAGCCGCAGGCTAAATTAGGACCAATTTCCTACCTCTCTGTGGTCGGGAGAACTTAAGTACTGCTGCTTTTTATTACCCCTTTTCGGGCCTAATGCTTGAATGACACAATGAGGAAAATTTGAAGCCAGCAATTTTCGTACAGCCTCTAGCTCTATAATAAGTCTGGATATTTTTTAGGGACGAAAAGGTCTTGTTATATTTTATTTAAAACCATGCATCCAAATTTCATAATTACATTAAAATTCAAATTATGATTCATCCAAAAAATAAAAATAAAAGAAATAATGTCAATAATAAAACACAAAAAACATGTCAAAGATAAAATTAATAATAACAATAAGCCAATACCTACTCAAATAAACCACCCCGGGCCACATCCGATCCAAAGGTCCCCATGACGCTAGCAGCGTTTCCACGCTGAACCGCCAGGGAGATCCTCTGCATCAGATATGCCCCGGAGCGGTAGTCAAACCCACGGTTCCTCAATCGGCGACCTATTTCTTTGACAAAAACCTTGCCCTGAATTCCCGAAACCCCAGGGAGTTTTTTAGGGTCCCGGATATGTCTCGGTTAAGGTCAATTAAGAACCTTCCTTCCGTCTATGTCCGTTTAATTCGAACATTAGCCAAATCGGGTTGTCGACGGGTTGCCGAGATAATATGTGGTCGCGAGTTCCCAATTCGGGGTGAACCACTAGTAAGTAAAGTAAGATGCAGCCTGTACAATTGTAAATGTCCCACTAGCTGGGCAAAACGCTTCTCTCAGAGAGAGAGAGAGCTTAATGACGACCAATTTTACTATGAGAACAACAAAAATGAGAATGTACACACAGCACAGCACGTCGGACTGTACATTTTTGTTGCAAAGTCGCCCGTAACGCAACCGCGTAGAGTGCTAGCGTGTAAAGGTCGACGTGCTGTCGTGTGTACATGCTGGATTTGGTTCACAAAATGTTTTTTTCTAAAGCTGCGTTTATTCGGTTTTACTAATACTTTTTTGCACTAACAACAGTTATAAAACTAGGCACTGCGTAACTGAATTCTTGAATATTTCACATTACAGAAATATTTTTAACCATCCACCAAGAGAAGTTCAAAACGTATAATTTCACAATAACAGTGAAAAAAGTTTCGCCCTAATGACCCAAACTTTGCACGGCAACGGCTACTATGACTTTTTGCATGTAAATTAATCTTTTTTAACAAACTCCGGGCTAGAATGAAACCGTCTCATGAAATGAAGTCATAAAGCCTCCTTGGAACCACCTCCAGTGAAATGAGGGCTACCGTTTTAATACACGCTAGTTGGCGCCACTGTCGAGTAAGGTCATTATTTTCATTATCTATTGTCTACTTATTGACTATTGTTTTATATTTTGACGAAACTTTTGTGAATCTTTTTGATTTGTAATAGATTATTTTTTCTGAATTTTTCATGAATAAATTGATGTTTCATAAAGTATCTCTGAAAGTTAGTTATTTCTTAATCTTATTACGTAAAAAAAAATTACATCAAAATCATATTTAATGCCTACCTTAAAACTGTACTAATAATAATAATAATAAATCGTTGATTTCAACCAACTACACGGTCATAATATTGGGCGAGATACATTGAATTTATTTACGTACTAACCTAAAACACAATAAAACACCTCAAGCAACCCGTCATTTTGAAAAAAAAAAATAGGAACACAATTTTTCGAAAGATGATTTTTTTGTTTGAAAGCAGTTGTTAGTAGCGAGACGGCGACCTTTTGCCATAATCTCAGGTATTGTAATATATTCATAACATTATACTAATTAGGAATAAACCCGCGTAGTCCATACAAATAGTGTAATTTTTTGACCTTGCGCTTCACTAGCGCCTCTAGCGGAAAATCTGAGCGCGGTAGCCCTTATTCTCTAGGACGGGATTCACAAAAAAAGTTTAGCACTAAATGTAACCACTGTAACATGCAGGACCTGTGTTACCGAAATCAAATGGAAGCTCCGAACTTTGATCAGTGCTACCAATTTTATTTTTTTTTTTTCATCAAAGAGACGCTGGGATTGCAGCATGTTTCGAAGTGATGTTTTTATTTGAGTTTTATTTTAGAAACAAACAGTCATACATTTGGCTATATTTAAAGTTTCTTAAAGTATAATAGAGACCTATAGTTTGTCATAAAATTTCTACAAATTTGGTAAGTGTATATGCATCAAAAAAAGTAAAAACAATGACACAAAAAATTTCATTTGTTGTTGATGTTCATTTGCTTCCTATGACGGCGTGACGCATTTCGAGTGGAAGTTTCAACAATTACTAAAATATAATCAAAAGTATGCTGTAGTCTGAGAATAAAGACTTCTTCATGCTCACGCCACCTCTCACGATTCTGCGCCAGGCGCAACCACTGCTTTCCTGCTACTTTGGCTATGTCGTCGGACCATGAAGAGGCTTCTACTCAACTCTGTTCTACCAAGTTTAGCACTACTGTAGGGCACATGCTGAAAATCAGCGTCGATCGGAAAACAGATTTAGTAGGTACCTACTTTATGTTTCCGACGACAAATGCTGAGAATGGCACCCATTGCCGAATTCTGTGTTATGTATGATTATTATTATTATTTATTTACTCTAATTTACTTAATGTCTAAATGTTTGTTTTTTATTGGCAATAAAAACCATTTTGTTTCTTTCTTTCACAGTGGGTGCTAAAGGGCTGATGATGATGATGAGTCTGTAGAGTTGTCCCTGTCCCACTAACTGAGCAAAGGCCTTCAGAGAGAGAGAGAGAGAGAGTTCGGGTCCTCATATTCACCTTTGTTCTAGCCCAGACAAAACACACCTTCAAATGCTTCCAAAGATGTTTTTTTCACCGACTTCAAATAGGAGGAAGTACTCAATTCGACACGTGTTTTTTTATATGTGTACTAGCGCCGACAATGAAAAAAAAAAACATATTATATTCTTTTTGGATGCGTTTTTTGCTAAAAACCCTAATGTTTAGATTCCAACGTAGAACACCAAAAGTGGCCACTTTTGGCGGCGGCGGGTTTTATTCGTAGGTGTTCTACGTTGGAATCTAAACATTAGGTCCTAAAAATAGTTAAGCCTAGGGATTATCATTTATTGATGATTCGTTTTTTTAGCAAAAAACGCATCCAAAAAGAAGATATGTTTTTTTTTTCATTGGCAACGCTAGTTGTGCCTCGGTATTCCCCTTAACCGATCAAATTAGCCAAAGTACTGTTTTCCTAACCGCCAGTTAGTCTCGCCCGGTGCGATCGAGCGTCGAATTTGCAATGCGTATGAAGGAGCCCCCCAACCCATAGTGAAGTGGCAATATTTCAGAGCGTAGCATTTAATGTATTATTATGGAATTCATGCTGAATATTTATGAGGGCCGCCTCCAAACCGTACTATGTTTCACTCATCCTTTATTAAATAGTTGAAATATGCTTTTTGATTCCTTTTTTGTCGTCCGCAACGGAAAAGTTTTTCACGCTTACATTGTAACTTGAGAATTATGTTTTTGTGGTCCAAATTGTTCTACTGAGCGATTTTTGTTGAAAATACATCATAGCCTCTCGGAATAGTTATACTTTTGGCGTGTAAGCTAGTTCGCCAGCTGTGAACAGTTACTGGACTTAATATGTGTATAAGTACTATCGTATTTAGTACAATCAAGTAAATAATTATGTCTCTAAATTACCCATAAACTACCTGAGAAATAAAGCAATTCAGAAGTTTTCTATTTTCTGATGGTAAAAAAGCTTTTTTTACATACTTACTTTAGAAGTTCGAGACGAGACAGAAACACCAAAATCAAACGTTCCCAAACACAATAAAAACGTGTCGGTAAAGAAAAAAAAACTACTGATATCGATCGACAAGCAAGAGTGAGCTTCCAAGTGACATAAAAAAGAAACAAGAATAATGTGGCCTTCAAGCCTTAGAATAACGGGACGACATCAATGGTGCCCATAAGGTTCATCTACAGGGTGAAAGAAAAAAAAAACAACCAAATCGTCTCTATCCCATGTCTCAAAAGTTCTCTATCAATCTATTTTTTTTAATGAATTGAAGTTTAATAAGTTACTATCAAGAACCAGGTACCTATACTTATCGCTTTGTTTGAATTTTTGTTTTTTTACAATTTATTGTAATACAAATATTTAAAAAAAAAAATGCAAAATATGAATGTTGGTAGATAATAAAATAGTTGGAAAAAAATAAGTTGAATATAAAAGAGTTTGAGTTTTTTTTCAATGCGATTTAAAAGAATGTTCTGAAATACCTTTCTTTCATACTTGACATGACCGTGACAAAGATGGTTAGAACTTTTTATTGAGTTATTGTATACACGGTTATTATTCCCTAGCACGGGTTAGTGCTTTAGAGAAAACAAAAAGTTATTGTATACATTTTCTAATTTATGTAAGTAAACTATTTTTTTTTTGTTTATTTGATTACTTCCCATCTCGTTTATTTTCGGCCATTCGTTCAAAATGTGCTCTGGTTAAAATGAACTGAAGGCACCATCCCGTATATGAATTCAAAACAAGCTTTACGGATCTAAACCGATTTGAAAATGTTAAACTTATCTAAAACATTTTAGGGATTCCACACACGTTATCTCCCCAGATAAGAACATTCTCGATTCCGATGAAAAGAAAATGTATAAAAGTGGAATTTCTTTTTAAAGCCGTAGTTTGAATAATACAAAACTCTACTGCGTTGACTTAAAGTTGTGTTCGGGGTGGCTCAAGTTGGTGTCGATGTTGGATCCCCCACGTAGGTAGTAATAACATAGTAAGTGTGTAGATAAAACAATGGATAATACTATTTGCATGTTATTACCTGATATTACTGAATCCTTTGCGACACGACGTGATTTTAATTTAAATCACCTTTAAATCATGGCAACATTATGGATAATATTAAAAAAAGTAAGATGTAGCCTGTACAATTGTACATGCCCCACTAGCTGGGAAAAGGCCTTCTCTCCGAGAGAGAGTTCGAGCTTAATCATAGCTGGGCAAAGGCCTTCTCTCAGAGAGATAATATTACGGTTTCATACATTCGTATACTGTCATGATGAAATAATATGTCAAATATGACGTCACAAAATAATCACTCAATAAAAATGTTCTAGTAAGGGTACGATGAGTTATTTTGCAGAAAACAATATTGATTTAGATTTTAGAGTAATACTCTGTAAGTTGTCCACTGTAGAAATCGTTTTGCACAGAAATTGATAGATGATACTTTTTATCCCCGAGTAAATCTGACACCTTCGAAAAACGAGCTAAACCTAGAGAAACGTAAAATGAAAATTAAATATGCGATAAAATTAATAAGTTCCTATTAATAGAAGTTATGAAACATCCATAAACTTTAAACACGTAACTTAGAGGTAAACTCGAATATGGACAAATAGAGTTATAGTCGAAGAAAACCGCATTGCGCCAGGCGTTACGTAACTTAGAACTTTGGAGTGACCATGGTTTATTGTTTTATGGGCATTTTCCTTGAGATTAATTCAATCAACATCTCTGAGTTTTTTTTAATTAAATCACGGTTTTACTCACTAGTAATTTGTCGGTGTAGCCGACTAGTTTCGGTTCTCATTCGGAGACCTTCTTCATGGAGAACTTATAACACCGAGGCTACACCGAAAAATTACTAGTGAGTAAAACCGTGATTTAATAAAAAAAATGTGCAGTGCTCACGAAAGTTTAAGTTTTAAAACATCTCTGAGGTTGATGTTGGTGATAGAATCTCGAGTCTAAAGCCGCTTTTCCACAGTCAAAGTACACACGGCAGCTCGTCAGAGTGTACTCTTTTGTTGTAAAGTCGCCCGTAACGTAACCGAGTAGAGTGCTAGCATGTAAGGGTCGACGTGCTGTCGTGTACGTACACTTTAACAACTAAGATCACCGTCCAAGTAAGCTAAAGCTAAAGTTTTATTTCCATCCAAGTCAACCTTTAAGAGTAGAACTCCGTCCTAGTTGACGTTTTTACGCCCATAGACAACATAATAGATAGAGAGATAGAAAGAGAACTCTTTATTTCACAAAAAATGGCGGCCTTA
Source organism: Zelleria hepariella (assembly GCA_949319315.1). Taxonomy (NCBI): domain Eukaryota; kingdom Metazoa; phylum Arthropoda; class Insecta; order Lepidoptera; family Yponomeutidae; genus Zelleria; species Zelleria hepariella. The sequence goes on along the minus strand of OX439386.1, from coordinate 697,833 downwards.
TCGCTAAAAGCAATCTCTTCCAGTCAACCTTGTAGCACAACCGACCAATCCAAAGCTTTAGCTTTTGGACGGTGCTCTTCACAGAGTACATTTTGCTCTTCGTCGTAGTATACTTTGTGAAAACGCGGCTTCATACCCGGTTTACATTATTCGAATCCAGCAATCCAGTAGTGCTGGACTGGAATGTACCAAACTGGCGATACCGTCCACATGATTCCAGTCATTTCAAAGCTGTGGAATCGACGAGGCTAAGGTGACAATGGGTTCAAGAAATCAGTTTAAAAAAAGTTGGGTTGGGACAATCTCATATTCAACTTTTTGTTTTTCTAACCCTTGCTAGGAAATATTTTTAAAGAAAGTTTCTTTTCCAGATAGATTTTTACCTTGTTTTGTTTATTGACACGGGTACTATGATATATTTTATGCGCCACAGATAAAAAATGCTGTCATAATTTCGTCTTCAATGATCCGCTTTCAGCACAAATTCAAAAAGCATTTCATACATGGCGTATACAGGCGTGGCCTTAGAAGAACCGGTAAATTTCCGGTAATTTGAGCTTGGGAACCTAACAAAGGAAGCCCAAATATAACTCCTTTTAAAAGTTAACAACAATAAGGCTCCCGCGGCTCTATTTACATTGAAAGGGTTGAGTTACAAGAAGTACAAGTCGAGGCGGGTGAGCGAAAACGAACGTCTTAATTGATGGATGCTCAAGCGTACGGAGATATCAAAACATTTCACAAAATATACCCTGAAGCGGGTATACTCCGTGCAATTTTAGTGGTTTTAAAGCCGAAGGTATTTTGTTGCACTGGTGATTCTGAGCCAAAATACAAAATTTCATTCCAAAACGCGCGAAAAAAAAATTAACTTCTCCATACAAATGGTGTCGATTGGCGATAGCCGTTTGTATTTGGAAGTGTTTTTTTTTTCGCTCGTTTTGAAGTAAAATTTTGGAATTTGGCTCAGAATCACGAGTGCAACTAAATGCCTTCGGCTTTAAAACCACTAAAATTCCACGTTGTAGTAGCGCGATGGTGGGACGCATGCTTTCAAACCGCAATTTGATTGGAACGAGGCTCGAGGTTTATAGAGTTTTTGAATCTGAGTAATGAGATCATTTAATTTTAAACAGCGTCCAGTGGCACCTTCACTTACAGTAGATGGGTGAAGTGAACACAGGATGTTATAGCGGACTCGTCTGGGAAGACATCGACTGATGCAGCGCAGTGCTCTTGTTAGAGATAAAATAATTTACATATTTTAATCTTTTTTTTGTATATGTAATGCGACTATCAAGAATAAGTCCTAAATATTTTTCTTTTGTTTTTTTTTCTGGACTAGACATTATTATAAATATTTTTTTTTTAACTGTCTACGGAATGGTCAAAACACGGAGATCAGAAAATTAAATGAAAACAAATCTAAAAAGCATTCCAAATTGTGTAAAAACTTCACCAGAACAAGATATCTTGAAAAACATTGCAATTACGCTGCTGGAACTTGAAGAGAAATCATGTGAGAATTTGAGATAAGCGCGCTGATTTCATACAAACGAAACTGAGTTTAATAATATTTCATATTGCAGAAGAAGAAGGCCATTGTGAGCAAAATATAACATTTTCTGCGCTGGAAATATCTCTGTACACGAGTTCTTTCATCGATAAAACTCGGTAGAGTGTAAGTGCTTTATACACATTTTATTTACTTCAGTCACATTACAGCCGTAATAATATTTCATGTTTTCCCGATAGGCACGACTATTGTATTGTAAAGTCGGCCACATGCTAGGATACCCCTTTTTGTTCGATTCGCGCCCTTATGCCTAGCGCGGTAAGAGCTGCCATGGGGTATCTGTGACTGTGCCGACCGTACATTAAGGCCCAAACCTAGGAACACACAACTAGCGCCACCAATGGAAAAAAAATCATATCTTCTTTTTGATGCGTTTTTTGCTAAAAACGAAATGTCAAATGATAATTCCTAGACTGAACTATTTTTAGGACCTAAGGTTTAGATTCCAGATCCTAGAACCTAAGAATAAAACCCGCCGCCGTCAAAAGTGGCCACTTTTAGCGGCGGCGGGTTTTATTCGTAGGTGTTCTACGTTGGACACCAGAAGGGTTAAAATGACGATTGTTTTAGATGTTAGACAGGTAATCACATCAAATGTATATTCTAAATATTCTGTGGCAGAAAAAAGACAAAATGTATTTACTAGGTCAGAGGTCAACTTTCTCGGTGACCTCGGAAAGACAATCATAATATCGATGGCAATATTTTTTATAGCTGTTTATAGCCCTAAATAATAATGTCACTAGAAATGTGGGCTAAAATGTGGACTAAGTACCTATGACTTTGTTTATTTTCAAAGTTACGTACATTTGTGAATTTGAAGTAGCAAAACCACTCGCTAACGGTGAAGGAAAACATCGTGAGGAAACCTGCGGCTTAGTTGGCTCCCCACGTATTGACTTGTCCTTCCTGTGGGTTAGGCTGACTGAGCTGTCAGGATAGTATAGGTGCTGGGCAAGCCTAGACACTCCAGCGCCAAGTGGTCTCTTCACCCATCTAGTGTGAGTGAAGATGCAACTGGACGCTGTAAAATCATCTCATTACGTAGATGCAAAGGCCTTAGTTTATATTACAAAATATGCACCAAAGCTGTAGAAACTATGCAGCTAGATGTAGGTGGCAATTCGCTCCTTGGCACAGAATCAGCACATGCAAATAGCCGCCCATCCAAGCCAGCCGCTTCAGCAAATATTATTCTTCTACTAGAGTTATTTCCCAGCAGACAGCTACTATGTTTATAGCCGTATTACTCATAATAAAGCACAGACCTTCTCTCAGTAAGTCGATACTACTTTCCTCCGTTTCTAAAAACGTTTTTCTAAAACTAAATCCCGCACAAGAAAAAAACTCCACTTTTGGCTTGTGCAGGATTTATTCGTAGGATGTGGAATCTACAGGGTGCACTCTAAGTCGATAGCGGAACTTTAAGTAGGCTGTCTACTGATCACTACCAACAACTTGTACTTGGTGGCGATAAAAATGGAGCGACAAAAATATCAGCTGTTTCATATATTTGGCGCAGTACTGAGTCGACCTTTTGTATGGAGCGGCTGATATTTTTTTCGCTCCATTTTTTTCGCCACCTAGTACAAGTTGTTTGTAGTGATGAGTAGACAGCCTACTTAAAGTTCCGCTATCGACTTAGAGTGCACCCTGTAGACCTTAAGTCCTGAGAATAGTAAAGTTAAGCCTAGGGATTCTCATTTAATTTGATTCTGGAACTACAGGACTCAAAATTGTGACAAAAATGTACAAAATAGGTCTTTACCTACAGATTACAGGAAAACCTATAAGAAGGCCGTGGTGTCCGTGGTCCATGGGTCATGGAATAAAAATATTTGATTTCATTTAACTTTATTCATATAAAGTAACATAGGAAAATAATAATAATAATTTTGGCTACTACCTCATATGATATTACCTTCCTACAATCAGATAAGTTTGTACCTATTGCATTGATGTCAATAAGTTGATTACCCTGTCATATCATATTATACCAATATTTTTCATTGTGTACCAAGTAACATTTTCAAACAACGATGAAACCCTTTAACCTCGTGTCTGAATATGGAAATGATAACGATCAATGGTTTTATTAACCTTATTCATAGGCTGTGATGTAACGCTTGAAGGTATTCAAGTATTAATTCTGGTGAGAAACAACTTGTTTATGAATGGGGCAGTGTCACAGTGGGTTTGATCTCCTACTTTGTGAATTTGTAGTAGCTATAAGAGTTATGATGGTTTAATAATTGGGCTAGCTTAGGTAAAACACGAAAAATTTTATTCCGTATTTTATTTTTTATTCCTTAAAAAAATCCGCACAGTTGCTTTTTTTATTATTTTTTTATTTTGCCTTCATAGTGTCCCACTGCTGGGCAAAGGCCTCCACTTTTTTCTTCCACTCCACAGTTCCACAGTTTCGCACAAATTCTAAAGATATTCTGGCCAAAGAAAATTACCAAGACAGAACTGTGGAAAAGGACTAGCCAAAAACGAATAGACGAAGAAATAATGTTGCGAAAGTGGTGTTTGATCTATCATAGGTGCTATGCGAAAACCCGAAAACGACCCCTCCAAGATAGCACTGAAATGGTGTCCAACTGGAACACGAAAGAGAGGGCACCCCAAAACTAGCTGGCGTCGATCAGTGCAACAGGAGGCTAACGTCTTGGAATGAGCATATCCGAGCTTGAGACGAAGGCGCAAAGTCGGCCAGATTGGAAAACTGTGTTGAGAGCCCTAGGTCGCTGATTAGGGATAACAGGAACTGATAATGATGATGATGATGTAATGTACAGGATCAAGTGTATTTTTCTTTACATTTCATCATTTATCCTCTTGTCGGTGCAGCATTTTCCATGCACTTCGATCACAGGCCAGTTCCTTTGCAGCCTGGTACGTCACGACATCCACCTTCTCTTTAATTTTGGTCAAAGTAGCTTCTCATTGGCCTTTTTTTACATTTACGCCTTTATATTTACGCATTTAAGAGGGCGTTAGAGCACCATTTTCCCATGCATACTACGTAGTTCCGGTTTAATTTCTAAACTACAAGCTGGATTTTGCTGAAACTTGGTTTATATCAGTAGATGACCAATATGGAGAATGCAAATAGTTTTTATAATAAAAAAATTGCCTGAAAGAAATTAGAGCGATGCGTTTTTCGCGCCGAAAAACTTTCAGCTGTTATTTACTTACATTATTACACTGTCTATTGGAGTCTAACTACCTTGGGAACATCAATAATGTGTTGTACTTGTCAAAAAAAATGATTTTTGAAATACCTAATAAAATGTAGAAATGGCAGCTGAACTACGAAAAATTTGGGAAAATAGATCTATTACAAACATTACAACTACATACTCGCGAAAGGACACGAACACACGTAGACTCATACAGCCGCATTGCCTCTCACTTTCCCGCGCCCCGTCTCGCTCTGGGTGAAACAGCTATAGAAAACAGTGTTTCACGCGCATGGCCGTCACTGAGTTCCCACGGTCCTGAAGGGGCCTCTTAAGTAACGTGAAGATCACTATTGATCACAACAGAGATGCGTCAAGATGATAAGCTTTTTTTTAGGCTTGGTGGCAGAGTTAACAGCTCACGGTACCTTATACGGCGTGGAGCAAATTAAGTTGTAAACTTTATTATTGTCGGAGCATTATCTTTCGGTCCGTATCGGGCATCGAACAAATGATTGGTGTTTATGACGCTGTGAGTGTGAATTGGGCTTTGAATTAGTTCGCCACCAGCACAATACTGCCACCAGAGTAGAGTTTCGTTTATGTATGAACTTTTGTAGCGCATTGTATGTACCAGTTAGCATTTTTAACCTCCGCCTTGCATTCACAAAATAAACAAGGTGATGTTTTTACCCGACTACGCGAAGCAAAAAGGAGGGTTATGATTTTAGCAGCGTATGTATGTATGTATGTATGTATGTATGTGGGTATGTATGTTTGTGTGTTCATCTGTTCCCTCGCAGAGCCTAAACTACTCGGCCGATTTCAACAAATGAGGTGTCGTTGGATTCGTCTTAATCACCCAGGTAACATAGGATAGTTTAATTTTGAAAAAAACCAAGATGGCGGCTGTGCTGCGCCCTAAAGTGGTGGACCTAAAAATAAAAATTATCGGATACCATCGTCATGGGTATCAAATGAAAGGACATTAAAAGACCTTTTCAAAAATGTATAACACATGTAGCGTTAACATAACAAATAGAACAAAAAATACTAAAATATGTTTTTTGCCCTTCTTTGTTCTATGCTGGGCCTTTTTGGGTGATCGTCCAAAATGACGTCCTAAAAAGCTAAAAAAAATAGAAGTTAAAAACTAAAACCCGACTACTAAAAGGCTTAAAACAAGACCTGCTCATCCTTAAAATAGACTCATAGATAATTAATCGTAGTCGGAGGACACCACATTCGCATTTGATAAACCGATGTCCTCCGACTACGATTAATTATCTATGAGTCTATTTTAAGGATGAGCAGGTCTTGTTTTAAGCCTTTTAGTAGTCGGGTTTTAGTTTTTAACTTCTATTTTGTAAAGTAACACCCGACGTAATTATTTACACGATACTACAGGGTGCACTCTAAGTCGATAGCGGAACTTTAAGTAGGCTGTCTACTGATCAATACAAACAACTTGTATTAGGTGGCAACAAAAATGGAGCGAAAAAAATATCAGCTGTTTCATACATTTGGCGCAGTACTGAGTCGACCTTTTGTATGGAACAGCTGTTTTTTTATGGAACAGCTATTTTTTTCACTCCATTTTTTTCGCTACCTAGTACAAGTTGTTTGTATTGATCAGTAGATAGCCTACTTAAAGTTCCGCACTTAGAGTGCACCCTGTAGAGCAAAAAAAAAAAGAAAACTTATTTCAATGAAAAATACCCAAAAATCATTCAATTGTGGCCTTACTAAAACTTTTCTCCCTGAGTCGGGTGTCACTGACCAAAACAACACCCTGTATTCACTTTTAATGACTCGCGATATTTACACTTTATTGTATTCGAACGGGTCGAATCGCGGTTGGTTGTAGGCAAATTAGGGATAAATAAGGTAATTAAGTCTTGTCAGATCCTTGGTGTTCTCAATAGCTATGTATGCCAGCGAGACTTGGACCATAAAGAAAAATATGTTGAGACGTATAGATGCATTCGAAATGTGGTGTTGGCGGCGACTGCTACGGATTCCGTGGACAGCGATGAGAACAAATGAGTCTATACGCGAAGAGCTGAAAACACGCATTCCACTCTCAATCATATGTCAACGACGTATCACAACGTTCTTCGGTCACATAGCCCGTAGAGGACCTGATAGCCTGGAAAAACAAATTATGACGGGAAAGGTGGAGGGAAAGAGAGCTCGAGGCAGACCACCCGCTAGATGGACGGATATTATAACCAAAGCCACGCAAAAACACCTGCACAAACTGATCCACATCGCGAGTGATAGAGCGCAATGGAGAACTCTACTCTCTGCCAACTTCAATGATGGTCACGATCCTCAGCATTGAGGGAACGACTGAATGGAATGGAAGGTAATTAAATTTGCCTAAAATCAACCGCGATTCGACCCGTTCGAATACAATAACACCCTGTATGTTTTCATATTTTATTCATTTAAAAAACATGCCGTATTGTGAGGTATACCACTTCCGCGCTCTCGCCCAACAGTTTTTCTGTCCCGCCGGGAAAAAACCCAACAACAACGTCATTTAGTACGTTATTTCACTCAAAACATAATAAATAAAAAAAAAAGCACGACCACGTCACAAACGAGTCCGCCGACGGCAATTTTGTCGTGTTGATTAAAAATAAAAATAAAAAAAGAGCGAAACGGGCGAGGTGAAGGGTGTACCGGGCGAACTAATCGAGTGTCATTACTTGGCTATGAATAAATTACTCGAGTCTCGCGGCGCCCTACTTTGCGCCCCAGAGCTTTGGTCGGAGAGCTATGAACGTAAGCGGTAGCGGAAGCGTTGAGCAGTACACCCCAGAGCTTTGGTCGGAGACGGACTATGATCTTAAGGCACAAGGCCACTTTTGGCGATAAATGATTGCATTCGTAGGTTCTAGGATTTGGAATCCAAACCTTAGGTCCTAAAAATAGTTAAACCTCGCTGAGATTTTGCAGGAGAGTTTGTGGCAAAAAACGCATCCAAAAAGAAGATAACATGATTTTTTTTCTTTGGCGGCGCTAGTTGTCCGTCCTAAAGCGGAAGCGGAAGCGGCAAGAGGGAAGAAAGCAAATACATACCCGACCGGGTCGGGCAAAGCGGATTTTCGACTAGTTTTTGTTTCATGACTTTTCAGAAGATACCTATAAATATAACTTTTAAATTTTCAGCGAAAAAAATTATCAAAGTCTACTGGAACAATCCGGCGCTTGTATGTTTGTATATATGTATGAATGTTCGTTCGACGATTACTTGAGTAAATTTGGTCATATCGTCATAAAATTTAATTTTAGTAGGCGAGTAAATTAAATTGAAAGATTTTTTTAATTCGAACATGAGTCAAATCTTTTATGGGGTTGCTGAGATAATATAGGCTTATAAATTTTATATGCAGTGGCCTGCGCGAATGGTGTTTCTTAGCAAATAGTTACACAGTCATGGCACATCGCGAGTTCACAGTTCGAGGCAAATTACTAGTTTATTTTTAATATTAAAAGTTCATAAACATGTTCCATTAATATTGATCAAAGAAAGTTTTATTTATATTCAATTAACCTAAGCATCCTTTTTGCCCGGGCCTCCCCTAATATTTGGATTTTCAGTCGCAGAGGTTATAAACCTGCCCCTCCGCGATTCGTATTCGGGTAAAACGGGTTATCTGCGTTTGCTACTTTCCGTTGTAGGTATGAATAAAGCGCGGTATCCGCTACCATTTGTAATATTGTGTAATTTTGCCTGCCTAGGGTTACCATTCGTCCGGATGAGTCCGGACATGTCCGGACTTTTGGACTCTTGTCCGGCCCTCTAATTTGTCCGGTTTTTATTTACCAGGTGGTATATGAGTAATAAAACCACGTATCAAATCAGCCTTTAATCAACAACAAACTTCTCATTGATCAAAAACATAAAATCTTCTTTAGCAATCAACTTAAAAGGGTGCAGGAGCTTGATTTTCCCATACAAACGTAGTTCCGGTTTAATTTCTAAACTACAGGCTGGATTTTGCTGAAACTTGGTTTATATCAGTAGATGACCGATAAGGAGGTTTGCAAATAGTTTTTATAATAAAAAAAATAGCCTGAAAGAAATTAGAGCGATGCGTTTTTCGCGCCGAAAAAGGGGTTACTTTCAGCTGTTATTTACTTACATTATTACACTGCCTATTGGAATCTAACTACCTTGGGAACATCAATAATGTATTGTACTTGACAGAAAGAAAAAAGATTTTTGAAATAGCTAATAAAATGTAGAAATGGCAGCGGAACTACGAAAAAATTTGGGAAAATAGATCTATTACATTACAACTACAACTACATACTCGCGAAAGGACACGAACACACAGACTCATACAGGCGCATTGCCTCTCACTTTTCCCGCGCCCCGTCTCGCTCTGGGTGAAACAGCTATAAAAAACAGTGTTTCACGCGCTTGGCCATCGCCGAGTTCCCACGGTCCTACAGGGGATTCTTAATCTCCTATTGCGAGCTAAGTGGTAATGTTTCAATTTTGTGACTTAATAGTCCGGACTTTTATCAAAATGTCCGGCCTTTTGCCAGGACTTTCCAAATTCCTAAATGGTAACCCTATCCCTGCCGGAACCGCAAAGTAAAGCGAGGTTATGGCCGCCACTGTTTTGAACTTGCGCGGTGTTATGCATACGTTGGGTTCCGCAATGGACGTATTTTCGCTGCGAAATAAATGTAAAGCAGCTAAAGGGAAGTTGAGAGAGTTAAACTCGCGTCGAATGAGCTTCTAGTTTAAATTTTACTATAACACTAGCTTTTGCCCACGACTTCGTCCGCGTGGACATTGCTCCTAAGTATAGAAGCGTGATAATCTTATGTATATGTGTTATTCTGATGCCTAAGCTATCTTTAACCAAATTTCATCCAATTCCGTTCAGCCGTTTCAGCATGAAAGAGTAAAAAACATCCATCCATCCATTATTACAAACTTTCAATACTAGTAGGTAATATGACCCAACAACTACAGCGTGCAATCGACTCAGATAGCGGAACTGTACGCTGTCTACTGATCACTACAAACAACTTGTACTAGGTGCCAAAAAAATTGAGCAAAAAAAAATCTGCCGTTCCATACATTTGGTGCAGTAGGTACTGAGTCTACCTTACGTTACGGAACAGCAGATATTTGTTTCGCTCCTTTTTTGACACCTAGTATGTACAAGTTGTTTGTAATCGAATAAGGTGCGTTGCGTTGCGCTGCGTTGCGTTGCGACGACGCACGACGCCGTCGCATCTGCGTCTCAGTTCAGCCCAAGGGACAGATACAACAAACGTGTCCGCAACGACGACGCAACGCAGCGCAACGTACCAATGGGGCCTCGCCCTTAGATCCTTACACCCTGTAGGTGAACTACAGGTGAAATTACAAATAGTAGAGAGAATTGACACTGTTTTAAACCGATGGGAGAGTGACATATGGACGCTGTATTTTTTGCGCCGCCGACTCCTAAGTCATGGTTGTATATTTTGTTAATAATAAGTGTTTAGAGAAAGACGAAGTATTTTTAACGGCCTAGTCTAGACTTTATAAAATACTAGGCTCTGAATAATACCCGAAAATATTTTTAACAGCCAGTTCGAATTCGTAGTAAAATTACTATTTACTGCCTTTAGCAGCCTATTGTGAATTATTAATATAGCCCGTTTGCGCCTAGGACGTCTTAGCTGGAGGAGGCTTACCCTGATTGTAATACAGGGTGTTGTTTTGGTCATTGACACCCGACTTTTAAAACTAAAATTATGCTTATTTAAACATTTATAATAAGTTGAAAAAATTCACTCGGAACAGGACTTGAACCCGCAAACTCTCGCATACCGTGCACTTATTATACATATTTAAAATATTTCCTAGAACGGGTTAGTGCTTTAGAAGAAACAAAAAGTGGTTACATAATATGCTTATTTATTTAATAAAAAAAATATTCACAAATTACTTGTTCAATTTGTTTAAAATAACCGCTACGTGCGGACAACCCGACCTTCTCAAAGCGCGCGCGCGATGAGGCGCCGGAATATTGCGAGTGCGGCCGCAAGCGATACTCATAGTAGAATAGTAAGGAGGGCCACAATTGAATGATTTTTGGGTATCTTTCACTGAATTAACTAGTACCTACAAGACGTTTTGTTTTGTTTTAAATGTGATGAATAAAATACAATTTTTTTTTATTTTTTTTTTAATTATTTTTTATTTTTATATATTTTTTGGTTTAAGTATCGTGTAAATAATCACCCCTGAGTCGGGTGTCACTACAAAACAACACCTTGTGAGACCGTTGAGATGATTCTCTGCTTAGAAAAAGTACCAATACTGGGTACCTATATGCAACAACGTTGTAAAAAAATAATTTTATGCATTTGCATAACTAAGCAAACATGCAAATGCATATAATCCAATGTCTAGGCGGGGTGGGATCTACCGGCTAAGACGAAGCCGATTACCATTAGCGAAAATAGAAGTTCGATTTTTGAAAAATGTACTGCCACCCAGTTCATTTTACTGCCACCCAGTTCATTTTTCATAAATCGAACTTCAATTTTCGCCAATGGTAATCGGCTTCGTCTTAGCCGGTAGACCCCTAGGAATGAAAAAGGTAAAACAATTCATCATGTGCAATCGAGACCTAAAACAGCAATCCAGGTGCAATAACGGGACCGAATTAAGTCATCAAAATTTCAAATAGGGCGTAACAAATGGCTTATGGCGCAAAACAAGTAGTACAAAAGGACTGACGATATCTAGCAAATTATCAGTAGAGTCAACTAAGGCCTCTGCATCTACGCAAAGAGACGGTTTATACAGCGTCCGGTGGGACCTTCACTCACACTAGATGGGTGAAGAGACCAATCGGCGCTACAGTGCCTGGGTCATTGTTTTAGATGGAGTGGCGTACAATCCATACAATCCGTACAATCAGTGGCGGATCCAGGATTTTGGTTTGGGGGGGCTTGAACCCAATGGGCGAAGGTTTTCAAGATAAAAAGGCATACTCAGCTTTTGGGGGGAGGGGCTTGAGCCACAATCGCTTTGATTTTATTAATTAGATTGAAAGGGCGAGTCATACCAAATGTTTTCTTTAATGACACGGGTTATATGTATGTAAATACTTTTAGTATCTTCATTACGTTCAAGTTATACCTAAGTCTAGTCTCTACCTATCACTAAGGAAAAACATCGTGAGGAAACCCGCAGTTAGTTGGCTCCACTTGTCTTTCCTGTGGGCTAGGTCAACTAAGCTGTCAGGATGGTATAGGTGCTGGGCAAGCCTACTCCATCTAAAACAATGTCCCAGGCAATGCAGCGCCGAGCGGTCTCTTCACCCATCTAGTGTGAGTGAAGGTGCCACTGGACGCTGTATAAATCATCTCATTACGTAGATGCAAAGGCCTTAGTACTTCTGTTAAACCTTAGTTTATAGCACTACGAAAGCTAATGGTACGGTTCCGAAGCGCAACGACTGGGAAGCCAACTTTCGTGCGACCCAACTTGATAACCTTAAAGTTATTGTGCCAGCGGTTTTGCTTGATAAAGACTTGGTAATAACCGCCTCGCGAAACGGCACTGAATGAATGAATATTTTACTCGGATTCGTGGATCGAAATTGTAATGACTGGTAGTAATAAGATGGCATAAGCAGATTAGTTTGGAAGCACAGTGTTGGTACGTAAATTGAACGCAATTTTAATAGCTTTATTCCTGAAACACGTCAGCTTTTAAATGTGATTTCCAACAACTTTTGTTCTACGACTTTTCGAATAGCTCGACACTTTTTATTTATTGAACGTTTCTTATCATTTGTACACACGACAGCACGTGAGACTGTACACTTTTGTTGTAAACTCCCCCGTAACGTAACCGAGTAGAGTGCCAGCATGTAAAGGTCGACGTGCTGTCGTACCCTCCACTCTCTATCACTTCTCCAGCATAATCTTGCTCCTATTTGTAAAATGTATTAAAATTTTTTCATTTAGTAGTTTTTACTTAATTCCTTTTATATAACTAGAATTAACTAATGCTCAAGATTAAATAACTTTCTATTTTATTCATGCAAACAAATGTCAAACATACAATACATTCATAAAAAATCACAAAAATTTTGACCAAGAAAATAAAAAGAATTAATAACATGTCAAAAATTAATCACAAATGCCATGACAAAATAAAAGATGAGTAGACAAACAATAATAATAAAATAATAATCAAACCCCAATACCTACTCAAATAAACCACTCCGGGTCACATCCGACCCAAAGGTCCCCATTCATTCAAGATAGTACACTGACGTTTACGGTGTGACCAGTCTCTGGTGAAAATTAAATAGTGTGGTGACAAAAAGTTTCTAATATAATCGATTTATAGGCCGATTGATGATAACTTTATAAAAGCTTATTATATGAAATTAAGTAAAAATGCATTAAATTAGTAATGAGAAAGTGTGTTTTGGTCCAGTTTTTTGAGGAGTGTTAAATGCGTTAAAAATGGTGTTTTTTAAATGATCTATGGAAATATTGCGTTCCGAACGTTTTTTGTTCCGTCCGGAATTCCTGACGCACGGGCTACCATGCGGAATTTCGTATTTCCCTTTTTTTGTAACTGAACTGAATCGCACAACGAGTAGAATGCATCACTATTACAATAAATATGGCAACATTATTTTGCAAAGTGACAATTAGCATCTGTCAGTTTACTATCCTGAATAAAGAATTAGACTTTAGTAGTTGAGATGGAATAAGGGATAAATAGGTAGGAATTATTTGCCATCAGCAGACCTCCTAATCATCGGAGCGACTCCAATTTCCCGCCAAGATGCCAGAATGGCGGCGAGCGTTCGGAAACCGATACAATTATAATATTGCTCCGGAAACATGTTCCTTTGTGTCCGGGCAGCGGATGCAATCAGGGACGGACTTAGGACGCAACAATGAAGGGCCAAATACAGGTATCTTAGTAATAAAGGCCTTTGCATCTACGTAATGAGATGATTTATACAGCGTCAAGTGGTACCTTTGGTGATGAGAACACTTGGCGCTGCAGTTCCTGGGACATTGTTTTAGATGGAGTAGGCTTGCCCAGCACCTACACCATCCTGACAGTTTAGTCGGCCTAGCCCACAGGAAAGATAAGTGGAGCCAACTAACAGCGGGTTTCCTCACGATGCGGGTTTCCTCACGATGTTTTTCCTTAGTAATAGTTAGACTAAACGTAGACTAAACGTAGACTAAAAGAGACTAAACGTAGGTATAACTTGAACGTAATGAAGATACTAAAAGTATTTACATACATATAACCCGTGTCATTAAAGAAAACATTTTGGTATGACTCGCCCTTCCAATCTAATTAATAAAATCAAAGCGAGACAAGGACAATGCTAGTTTTGAAGTCCATTCTAAATGTTGCTTATAGGTACAGTCGGCCACAGTCTCAGATAACCCTTTTTGTTTGATTGGCGCCCTTATGCCGCGCGCGATAAGAGCTGCCATGGGGTATCTGAGATTGTGGCCGACCTTACAATGTCTCACGAGTCTTCTTTCATCAACTTTGAAATTACTATTAGTTTGCCCCGAACTTTGAACTTTCGACCCCATATCTCAGCAACCCCTTGACCGATTTATATTAGGAATCTTAGTTTGTATTGAATCTCTGGGGGCTAATTCTTGGAAATCTCGCATTCGACAAATCTCGAAGGAAAAATCTTATGTGCTCTCATCTCGAATTCTCCCGACCACTCGAATCATGTCAAACGAAAAAGGCAAACATCCCACGGAAATCTCGTGCCTTATGTCGATGATGACTTCATGAGAATAGAAGATGTAATACAAATGCTCAAAATCTCGTGGGTCCAAAAAGTCCGCAATACCTCCGTGCTCCAGAGGATGAGAAAAAACGTTGAAGTAATGAAGACCATCAAAAACGCAAACTTGAGTATTTCGGCCATATAATCCGCAATATACCCAATATGGACTCCTTCAACTAATCATCCAAGTGAAGATACCAGGCAGGAGGAGAACTGGAAGACCCAAGATATCATGGCTTGAGAACTTGCGCCATTGGTACCAACAATCCACGAGCTCCTTGTTCCGTTTGGCAGCCTCAAAGGAAGAAGTAGCCAAGAAGATTGTCAACCTCCAATAGGAGAAGGCACTACAAGAAGAAGAAGAAATTTGCCGCAAAATGAGATTTTTCCTTCGAGATGTGTCGAATGCGAGATCCCCGAGGATTAGCCCCCTGAGTCCATCCCCGGCCACAATGAAACGCTCGGCTGCCCGGGATCTTGCTTACGAACGGTGGCTTCTGTTAATTAATTAATTAGAGAGCCATCCTTTGAAATATTAATACCGCATGAAATCTCGAGATGAGCGGGTGTTTTTAAGTAATTAATAAAGTGACGGTGGGAGTAATGTTTTGGGGATTGAAATGTTACCTACTTGCTACTTGCAAAATTATTGTAGAACTTTGGATGCACCGACAGATTTTTGGTGCACTTTATTAAATTAACACGATTTATACCTACATTAAAATTTCATTAATATTTGAGCGCTTCCGTGCTTCGGAAGGCACGTTAAACCGTTGGTCCCGGTTGTTGTTGATTATAAGGCGCGGTGCATAGTGAATAGCCCGCGCGCAAAGAAAGAAATATGTCGCAGACAAGATCACAGATGGGGTAAAAAGGTATTAGAATAGAGACCCAGAACGGGGCGTAGAAATGTGGGCCGGCAACCAATGAGATGGACTGACGACTTGGTCAAAGTGGCAGGAAAAGACTGGATGAGAAAAGCCCAAGAGCGAAAAGAATGGAGTGCAATGGAAGAGGCCTACACTCAGCATTGGGTGGCGACAGGCTGAAGAAGAAGAAGAAGAAAAATAAAAGCACAAAATCGATTCCTGTATCAAATACACTAAAAAAATCGAAAATGTTCACATATCAAACCCTAGAATTAGGTGAGAGCTATCTAACACAGCCAGTTTCATGTTGATATCCATAACAGATTGCAAGATATCTTCCTTGAAAAAAAGTGCGCCGCCTATTTTTTTCAAACAAAATATCTTCAAAACGTTTATGAATGTCAACACGAAACTGGCTATGATTGATAGGTCTCGCCTAATTCTAGGGTTTGATATGTGATTTGTGTATTTGATACAGGAATCGATTTTGTAAATTTTTCTTTGCGCGCGGGCTATTCACTATGCACCGCGCCTTAATTTATACCTACATAAAAATTTGTTGATTAAGCTATCATCATCATCAGCCCACCTCTGCCCACTGCTGGGTATAGGCCTTTTTCCTTCACGGTCCCTGACCATCCGCATCCATGGACCCTCCGCCGACACAACGGTGTCATCCGACCATCGAGCTGCTGGTCTTTCCAGCGACCGCCGTCCTACTCTGGGCCTCAACTTTGTCACTGCCCTTGTCCATCGGCCATCTTCCCTGCTCGCCAGGTGTCCTGCCCGTGTGTGTCCACTTGAGACTCGCGATTCGATCACCAACATCGTCAACCCTCATTCGATGACGGAGCTATGTCACAAGCTACATCGTACGTATGTTAATTAATAATATGTTATTAATTAATATATCAATACTCCGTGCAATTTTAGTGGTTTTAGAGCCGAAGGTATTTTGTTGCACTGGTGATTCTGAGCCAAATTTCAAAATTACATTCCAAAACGCGCGAAAAAAAAAAACACTTCTCCAAAAAATAGAAGTTAAAAACTAAAACCCGACTACTAAAAGGCTTAAAACAAGACCTGTTTATCCTTAAAATAGACTCATAGATAATTAATCGTAGTCGGAGGCCATCGGTTTATCAAATGCGATAGTGGTGTCCTCCGACTACGATTAATTATCTATGAGTCTATTTTAAGGATAAACAGGTCTTGTTTTAAGCCTTTTAGTAGTCGGGTTTTAGTTTTTAACTTCTATTTTTTTTTTGAGCTTTTGACCAAGAAGGGCAAAAAAAACACATTTTTGAATTTTTTGTTCTATTTGTTATGTTGACGCTACATGTGTTATACATTTTTGAAAAGGTCTTTTAAAGCCCTTTCATTTGATACCCATGACGATGGTATCCGATAATTTTTATTTTTAGGTCCACCACTTCAGGGCGTAGCACAGCCGCCATCTTGATTTTTTTCAAAATTAAACTATTCTATGTTACCTGGGTGATTAAGACAAATCCAACGACACCTCATTTGTTGAAATCGGCCGAGTAGTTTAGGCTCTGCGAGGGAACAGATGAACACACAAACATACATACATACATACATACATACATACATACATACATACATACGCTGCTAAAATCATAACCCTCCTTTTTGCTTCGTGTAGTCGGGTAATAAAAATGGTGTCGATTGGCGATAGCCGTTTGTATTGGGAAGTGTGTTTTTTTTTCGCTCGTTTTGAAGTAATATTTTGGAATTTGGCTCAGAAACACGAGTGCAACTAAACTAAAAACCTTCGGCTTTAAAACCACAAAAATTGCACGGAGTATTGATATATTAATTAATAACATATTATTAATTAACATACTTACGATGTAGCTTGTGACATAGCTCCGTCATCAAATGAGGGTTGACGATGTTGGTGATCGAATCGCGAGTCTCACTCCCGCCAGCGAAAGCTTTCTCATATGAACATTGGTTATTTTTAATGAATCAGTGAAACATACCAATTTTTATTAATTTCATGACGTAAAAATAATATGGAGATTATGTACGATGCAATACGTGCATAATAAAGGCCTTTGCATCTACGTAATGAGATGATTTATACAGCGTCCAGTGGCACCTTCACTCACACTAGATGGGTGAAGAGACCACTCGGCGCTGCAGTGCTGGGACATTGTTTTAGATCAGTGGTTCTTAACCTTTTAGTGATGGCGGACCATTTGACAATATTTCTGTCTTGCCACGAACCACCAACTGTTTGGGGGTAATACACGTAAATGTAAATTAATAAAGGGTTGTTTTATCTATAAATAAAATACGAATACAATTTATTCAAACTTGGCGTATTTTGTAATTTTACTGTACTCATATTCGTGACAAATACATTGTTGTCAAGACAAATGCACGCGCAGCGCGCCCGAAAATTCACCGACAATAATAACCGAGACTATGTAATTATGATAAATGCCCACGCGCACTCGGAAATTCACCGATTACATCTACCCTTTATCATAATAGAGATTTCCTTAGTTGTAAATAGGAGTACGCGCGCGGCGCGCCCGAAAATTCAGCGGTTTTTTACACTAAATTATGCCTTCCAAAACCACTAAATGCCTAAGACATTTTTCTGGTGGCTTCGCGGACCACTTCGGGTGCCTCCGCGGACCACTGGTGGTCCGCGGACCATAGGTTAAGAACCACTGTTTTAGATGGAGGAGGATCGCCCAGCACCTATACCATCCTGACGCGCATAAGTATAACTATATTTTACAAGTCTTCTCGGTAACTTTTTTTAACCCCCGACCAAAAAAGAGGGGTTAACACCCTAAGTTTGACCGGTAAGTATAATATTATGTATGTGTGTGCGTCTGTCTGACTGTGTGCGGTTTTTTACTTGAAAGCAGGTTATCTTCTTTGCTTTTTTCCTCAACTAAATCAGAATAAATTAATAATATACACTTGCTGTTTTTTAAAGCAAGGAAATGCGCTTAAATTCCGGAGGAGTACGATATTTAAAGATACAACATTTTAAGATGCGACGGGGGAAAAAAGAACAGATTCTATATAAAAGCTATCCAATCACAGAGGCGGATTACAGCGGGGCTGTCGACTGGGTTGAAGACCTGTTTGACCTTTGCTTTGGTCCTTATATCCATGATGTGCAAAGAAGCTTCACGACCCCACTAAGATAGCTTGGTGACCCCCCAGGGGGTCGCAACCGACCGGTTAAATAATACTGATCTAGATAATCTAATAAGAATCAATAGGACTAGTCGTAATTATATCAGCAATGCTTATTGCATCATGGCCGAACTTATTGCATCATGGCCGAACTCCAGTTATTAGAGAGTTTTTATATTTTTGTGTTATTGTTGTGGCATGCATCCTTTTCTAAGTGACATGAAGTGAATGAGCTTTTTTGATAGGTTGTCACAATGATACTCAATATGGGCCAGTGTTGCATACAATAATACGGCGGAGATAGACATTGCCGACCACCAAAAATGTTTTTACTGTTGCCGGGCTATGATTGCCAATTTTGCAGCCACATCTTGCCGAAAAATATTGCCCGTGTAGAAGCGCCATAAAATGTATGTTTATTTAAACAGCCATATTTTTTTATGAACCGGAAATGATAAGGGTTCTAAACTCTAGTCCCAAGGGGTCTGCAGCGTTCGCGGGGCGCGCTCCACTCACAAATTGCCTTGATAAAAGAATCCTTTGGCGTGCATTCACGAAGTTCGCTACTTAGTGTTCATTTGAGCGATGATTGCGGTTGTTTCCTTTTTGTTGTTATTACGGAACGCTGTTAGCTGTAAGGGTATGAAGTTGCAAAAGCTATAAAAGCTGTAGAACTACTCAAAGAGTTCACTTTGACATTTACTTGGAATAGCGGCAGCTTTTTTTTATCTTGTTGGTTTCTTCGCTGAGGTCTTTATATGCTTTGCTTCTAGATTAAAAATACCAATTGGAATTCCCTACAATTTTGTACAAAAAGATTCTATACTAATCTTCTGAAGGCAGACTATTTATAGACGTTCTCAAAATATCTCGTCTAGAGTATTCATTATATACTGAATATCTAAAAGGTCACTCTAAGCATATACCGGAAAGTCAGAAAATCGGATTAAATAAAATATCTCTTGAATTAAAAATAAATCATTCTCCCGACTATTTCGTAAAACGAATAGATCCACTGAAAGATCCATTCTGCGCTACCCTGTAGGTACTTGCAGTAGAACTGTCATGACATTTGTTTGCGTTTTCTATGAAATAAATAACCGAGTAAAGGTATAATTAGTTAGCGTAAGATTTATGCCCTCGCCTTGGGTACTGGAGCTAATTAAATGCATTATAATTGCACGGAGAGAGTGAAGTTTAGTTTCAAAGCTTCGCCAATTATGATCATAAACTACCATGTTAAGAAACTTGGTCTAAAGTTGGCTAGTTGGAAATGCCGTTTCGGATTTACATGCCGACAAAATGTCTCGTGCATTTTTAAAGATGACTTTTGATAAAAGTGCTTAATTGAACGAGCGAGCGAAGTTTTCCGAGTCTACTGGATCAATCCGGCGTTTGTATGTTTGTATGTATGTATGTATGTATACATGTATGAATGTTCGTTCGACGATAACTTGAGTAAATTTAGAAGTATCGTCATGAAATTTGGTAGGCAGGTAAATGAGGCAAAGAGAATTTTTAAGTTCGAACATGAGCCAAATCGGTCGGGGGGTTGCTGAGATATGGGGTCGCCAGTTCATAGTTCGGGGCGAACCACTAGTTATTATTGACTAGCCAATAACACTTCGCATGTAAATGAGTGTGCACGAAGACCCATTGAACATTCTGTTACAAGTTCGTTTAGTAAAGAAACGGCCAACCCACATATTTTGACAGGTGAAGAGTTTGTGAAGTTAGGTCTTATAGAGTTAGAAGCTTGACTCTACATGAGATCTGATAGCTTTTTGACGGTGCGAGGTGTATCGTCACGTCTTGGCAACAAGGCTCATTTTGTCCAACCGAGGCGAATACTGGCCCGTTTTTAACTGACATTTAAAAACTGAATTCAAAACACTTGATAGTTGGCACTCGTGGTAATAGATCAACCGGGTTGCCATAAGGTCGTGGCTGTCAAATTTCGCTTGCACAGACTAATGGTAGGAAATCATGAGGTAGTGGCCACCCCTGCGGAGGTAGCATGACTTTTATCGAGGCGGATTTATCCACATAGTGGGTTATATATCGCTCTCGACGATATATAACCCACTATAGACGTGAAATTTGACAGCCACGTCCTTATGGCAACCCGGTTGATCTATTACCACGAGTGCCAACTATCAAGTGCTTTGAATTCAGTTTTTTGACGTCAAAAATGCTGATAAACCGCCATTTTGTTGGATAAATCCGCCTCGATAAAAGTCATGCTACCTCCGCTGGTGTTAGAGTTTTTATTCCGCCCAAAGGGCCTCAGACATGGCTTAACGATTGTTATTAATAAATAAAAACCGAACCAACGGTTTAACGTGCCTTCCGAAGCACGGAAGAGCTCAGATATTATTGCCGCTAGCGGTCACCCATCTATGGACTGACCGCGGCCGTTGTTGCTTAGCTTTGCCAATCGATTAAGAACGGCTAGTACAACTTCGGGCGGGTGATGATGTGACGTGATGATATAAAGCTTCTGCCTAATGGACATTGTCAAATCCTAATTTTTATTCTATAAATCGAAAATATAGACAAAACTATAAGAAACTAATTTGATTATTTTCTTAATTTTTAATGTAACTATTTTTTTATTAATAATTTAAAATTTCTTAAATTTTTGTATGACGTCACCACTCGCATTATATACCTAAGTTTAGTAGCTTTAAAAAAATAAAAATATGTTGATGTGTGACAAATGTCAGTGTCAAGTCAACAAGAGTTGTGCATTTTGACAGTTGTTGTTGTTGACAAATGTATTTTATTAAACATTTGTAGGCAATGAAACTACCGCATTAGAGCCAATGATGACGTCATCGAAAGAAAATGTGGCCACTTTTAGCGATAAAAGATTTATTCGTAGGTTCTAGGATCTGGAATCTAAACCTTAGGTCCCAAAAATAGTTGACTGAAAATAGTTTAAATAGCCTCGCGTTGATACTCTAATGAAGAGTTTTTAGCATTAATAGCATCCAAAAAAAAAAATAAGATTTTTTTTTCCATTGGCGTCGCTAGTTGTGTCTCAGTATTCACCTTAACACCCATATTAGATAGAGTTTTCTACGGGCGGGCGTACGAAGTAAAAAGCAAAGGGTAGTTATCATATTTTATCGGTTAACGCCCTTAGCGGTTATTGTGGGTTTTTGTGTATCAAAAATCCCAGAACCAAACTGCCAAAACTTATTGGGAGTAGGCCAGCTAAATCAACAGAAAAACTTTGTCAATAAAGTTCACATGATTACTTTTTGGAACGCAAATGTTATTCCAGTGTAAAAACACTGATACACATCACGAACGCAGGCGAA
Source organism: Zelleria hepariella (assembly GCA_949319315.1). Taxonomy (NCBI): domain Eukaryota; kingdom Metazoa; phylum Arthropoda; class Insecta; order Lepidoptera; family Yponomeutidae; genus Zelleria; species Zelleria hepariella. The sequence continues at coordinate 675,867 of OX439386.1, read as the reverse complement.
TATAAATCATCACGTGTCTCTAAAAAAAAAAAGAGCACAACAGACAAACAGAGGCGAAAAAAGACAAACTTTTTCAAAACACAATAGCTGTTGGTTTTTTATTTGCCAGTGAAAAGTGCGCGGAAAGTTGCGCGCTCAATTTTTAGGGTTCCGTACACAAAGGGTAAAAGGACCCTATAACTAAGACTCCGCTGTCCGTCCGTTTTTCTGTCTGTCCGTCTGTCTGTTTTTGCCGTTTTTATAAATAAGGATGCGAGTCGGACTCGCGCACAAAAGGTTCCTTTGTGCGCGAGTCCGACTCGCACTTGGCCGGTTTTTGAACGAGCGAGCGAAGCGAGCGAAGTTCTCCGAGTCTACTTGAACAATCCGGCGTTTGTATGTATGTATGTATGTTTGTATGTAAGAATGTTCGTTCGACGATAACTTGAGTAAATTTTGTCGGATCGTCATGAAATTTGGTAGGTGGGTAAATGAGGCAAAGAGAATTTTTAAGTTCGAACATGAGCCAAATCGGTCGAGGGGTTGCCGAGATATGAGGTTGTTAAGTTTATATGGGGTCGCGAGTTCACAGTTTGGGGCGAACCACTAGTTATTTGCTAGTGAAAACTACGCGGAAAGTTTCGCGCTCGATTTTTAAAGCCTGCCTGGAACGCGCGCGCTTGAAAGATAAAGGCATAAGGCTGCTTGTCCACTGCACCAAACCGTCACGCGTCACGTGATCACGTCACGAGATTTTTCCGACGTGATGAGATGAGACGGGCGCCGATGTAGAGGTACGGTCGGCCACAGTCTAGGACACCCTATGGTAGCTCTTACCGCGCGCGGCATAAGGGCGCCAATCTAATTAAAAGGGGTATCCTAGTGTGTTGCTGACTGTAGGCAGGTATAACCCGTGGCAATAAAGAAAACGTTTAGGATGAATTTCAATACTAGCGTTATCACGCTTTGATTCTACAAGGTGTTAGAAAAGATACAAACTCTTTTTACAGGTTAATAGCACCTAGTGATAGGGATCACAACCTAATTTTTTTTTTGTTTGTGACGTTACGTTGATTTTTAAATTAATAAAATGTGAACGCTGTGACGGGAGAAAGTTTTTTTTTTTTAATATTGTTTTCATTGACTTTCACAATGATTTAACAACTCAAAGCTATGCAAATGTACCTACACCACAGCCTTCTTTATCTCTCAAGCCGTGCTGTGCAAGTCCTGGCAACGTCGCCCGTGAACCGGTTTACGCAGTGCACTGTCTGTCAGAAGCCATTATGATAATACGACCAAGTTACAACTTATCCGAGTTTCACTAACTTCAACTCTGGCTGGAAACCATTAATTTTAGTCACATAATACATACCCGGCTAAATAACATGGCAGTTATGCTGTTTGTTTTTATACCATTTTTCTTGTAGTTTTAAGTTAGCTGGATAATACGTCATCTTCATTTGACGTAAGGATTTGTTTTGATTTGTTGTGTGGCTGATATTGTGAGTGAAAATTAAGTAATTTATTAGTTATTCATTGCTTTAAAACAGCCTAACTTGACTTGCCAGCTTAAGGTATGTTTTTAGAGTATTTTCATAGTTTTAGTTACGATTTGTAGTTACAATTTGATCCTAGAGAACCAATCGTAACACAACATTAAATCATGAATTTATTTTCAAATGCCTCGCTGGTGTTGTGTGCCCTGCTGTAAGTCGAATTACGACTCAAGTCTAAAGAGAGAAGAAAGACCTTTATCTACGTTTTCTTTCCCACGGGATAACGATTTATTAAGTCGCTGGAAAAATAATTATTAGATAGTCTCACAAGACAGACAACCGGTTCACGCAGTCCTTAAATGCGAGGTTGCCAAACCTAACAGCATGGCTTGAGAGATGAAGAAGGCTGTGACCTACACACACAAAAATATTAAAAAGTTTGAGCCAAAAAAAATACCAAAAACAAAAAAGTTATGAAAAATTTCAATTTTGAGGTTATAAAATAAAAATTGGTTTTCTCAACTTTTTTTTTACAGAAATGTCATCCTGGTGACCAATAGGTTACACCCTGTAAAAAAAGTTAGGTACTTTTGTAACACGTGTAAGATTAGAGCGAGAGGGCGCCGACAACCACCGGACAAAAAAATCGGGTTATTTATTTAATTAGTGACATTTTCTGGTGTATTCAAGAAAAAGGTCTCAGATTAGAACCGCAGCGGGTGGTAGGTTGGTAGGTAGGTAATCGTATGAGGTAGTGGCCACCCCTGGAGTCAGAATTTTTTATAGGCCGCCCATAGGGCCTCTGACATTACCTAACGATCGATTGATATTAATCAACAACCGGGAGCAAATGTTTAACGTGCCTTCCGAAGCACTGAAGCGCGCAGATATTATTGCCGCTAGCGGTCACCCATCCATGGACTGACCGCGGCCGTTGTTGCTTAACTTTGCCAATCGATTAAGATCGGCTAGTCCAACTAGGCTGTGTTCCGGCGGGTGGTGTAACGTTGTGGTGATAAAAAGCTTCTGCCCACAATTTATTATTAAGTATCAAGTAAGTTTAATGAAGAGGAATATGAAAATTTGTAATCACTCTTCTTATCTCTAATAAACTTTTAATACTTTTCTACATAATCTAAATGTCATAAACATCAATAGGTAAGATGGACAAGTACCCTTACAGGACGGTACAGTGAGCAAGTCAAGTGAGAAAACCCTGCACGGTACAGTGAGCCAACAGTGAGTCAAGTAATACAGTTCGCGCAAAGTCGAGTCAGCGATATAACCATTACGGGGGCGATAGCGCAAAGACATCATAAACTCGGAGAAACTTTTCTAATTTATTCATAACAGGGCGTTTGTACGGTGCCAGGACTGGTTCACTCTCATAGAGAGGTTTCGTTAAAATATGCGTTGACAGATAAGTGTGTTTTACAATGTTATTCGGCAAAACCGATTGGTGGTCAAATACGAGCTTTGTCGTAGTTGCAACTACATATTTTTTTATTATGATACTGAGAATTATTTACATTTACAAAAAAAAAATCTTTCTTTCCTTTTTTACTTTATTAAACCTTAAACACAGATTTTAACGGATTTAACACTCGTTCAAGGTCTCGAAACGTTGGGAAAATGTAAAAAGTTAATAAAACGAGTGTTAAATCCGTTAAAATCTGTGTTTAAATTATGTATAGTGCTCGTGCAAACCTAAGAAAATATTATTAAACCTTCTTAGAAGGTTTTCCTACGTCACGTTTAACATGTAAAAAAGGAGATACAGGTACCTATTTGCATTGCATACCTAGGGGTCTACCGGCTAAAACGAAGCCGATTACCATTGGCGAAAATCGAAGTTCTATTTATGAAGAATGAACTGGGTGGCAGTAAATTTTTCATAAATCGAACTTCGATTTTCGCCAATGGTAATCGGCTTCGTCTTGACCAGTAGACCCCCTGAACATGAAATAAAAGGTTTTTTCATTGGTTTAGAAGGCAAAGAAAGTACCTTATTAAATGTTATTGGTCGAGAGTAGAGGGCATAATTTCATAACGAAGACCACATTTTTTCGTACCAATTCAATAAAAGTGAAGTCCATCGCTTCTACACTCATCTATCTACTCTTTGGCAGCCCCCGCCGCCTGTAAACTCACAAGAATTTGTTAAACAATACGGATGGGAGCATTTCGCGTAATTATTTCGTACGCGTTTCAGTGTTTTTATTGCGCGCCTCCGCGCTTCGCGTACGAATGCGCGCACGTGCGTCGAATGCCTGGCTTCAGTATTTAATTTTGGGGATAAAATGAATATGTAATGGTTTCCTGAGTCAATGAGTCGTTTTCACGGCTGTAAAATTTCGTTTTTTCTGAAAACTTTTCAGAAAAAAACGAAAAACATCAGCAGAAACAAAAAGAGAAGGGTATGGAGATATAAGAAGGAGGAATTAGAGAAATTTCCATTAGAGTCGTCGGAGTGTTTAGGCTGCCCAAAGGGCCTCTGACATGGCTTAACTTCTTTAATTAATCAACAACAACTAGAACCAACGGTTTTACGTGCCTTCCGAAGCACGGAAGCGCTCAGATATTACAGTGGTCACCCATTGACTGACCGTGCCCGATGTTGCTTAACTTTGCCAATCGATTAAGAATGGCTAGTCCAACTAGACTATGAGCGCTTCATTAGTGGAGAGAAAAATATTACTTAGGTAGAAATAAAATCTATAATATTATCTGCGGCTACTAGTGTGTGGTTTGATAATGATAATAAGATGTAAAACCTACGCTGAGCACAAAATATTGTCAGCTTCCACGAAAGCGAATAAGTTATTGTTTATTTATTTAGTAGACAAATCCGTAGAGAATTTCGGTGAAATCAATACGACGACTAACTATTAAGCTACCATTACACGCACCTTTATAAGTATTGATGTGAATGGATGGCTTAATTCCATGAGTGACAAATTGTAAAGTATCCGATGGACTGGGATTATAGTAGAAGTGTTATTTGGCCTCTTATGCGATATTATATTGATGGCTAGAGATTTGAGTATCAAGTAAAATATTGTAGATATTGTAGTATTGTTACAGAAGTCGCGATAGTGCGCCAAATTCTATTTCTAAAGGTATACATAATTTTATTGTTGCATGACTTTTCTGGTGATATTTTGATTCCTTAAGAGTCTGTCATAGTTGGAGAGCTGGTGACCAATCGAGATATTTTTTCGTACAAGGCTGGGAGTTAGTAGGCTGATAGAGTAGACTTCGCTGAGTCTGGGAAAAATATTTTTTTGGTCCGGTGGCGGTTGAAAGTTAGATTTTTTCGACTTTGAAAGTTTAAATGTATGGGTTGAGTCATTTCTTTTTTGTCTACAAGGCTGGGAGTTTTTAGGCTGCCTGTTTAGTCTCCGCTGATCACGAAATCACTATGTATTACTAGCCAAACGCGGTAGAAATATTGTTTTTTATAACCTAGAAAGTGTGAATTTTTGGGTTATAAAAATCAAACTTTCAACCACGCTCGGCCAAAAAACAAATATTTTCTTGCTCAACGGAGTCTCAACAACTAACCTAAAAGTTTCTAGCCTTGTACGACAAAAAAAATATACTGAACCCATACATTTAAACTTTCAAAGTCGAAAAAATCTAACTTTCAACCGCGACCGTGCCAAAAAAATATTTTTCCCAGACTCAACGAAGTCTACTCTATCAGCCTACCAACTCCTAGCCTTGTACGAAAAAATATCTCGATTGGTCACCAGCTCTCTAACTATCATACCTCAGCGCAAATTCGAATTTCACCCCCACTCCCCCGCGTCAGCCTTTCCCGCATTCGTCCGGCCGGCCGGCGGCCCGCACACTTTTGCGTTCGATGCGATTAGGGTGAAATGATTGTCGGCAGTCCCTATAAAATCTCCTTACGGACCGGAGGGAAAAGTACAAGTATTTTTTTTATCAAGCATTTATTATTATTTTTACATGTTTAATATTGAAGGTAGTATAATGCCAAGCAGGTTCAAAGATCAGTCAATGTGTAACTCAGAAAAAAGCAGAAAAAACTCTTACAGAGAAGTAGGTAGATATTTAGGTAAAAACAAGATATGTCGAGCTAGGTACACATAATGAAAACCACTAAATTACATGTATTTATAACTCGTTTTAATTGTTTTATTTTTCAACATTTCAAGATCTTTACTCAGAAAAAGGGTTGTTCCGTATTCATGACACGACTTTTCATGCTATTCTAGGTATATTTTTCCGGATTCATGGTACGAGTTATTATTATTCCTACACATAATTTTTTTTTAATTTAATTTTCCATTTTCATTTTACATGTGTTCCGTATTCATGCTACCAATAAAATACCATTGAATATTGGCACGTTAGTATCGTCAGCATAACAATTTCAATTCTAAGATTGGTAAGTCGGACTAGGTACCTACCTCAGTCTCTCCACTAAGGAACCAAATCATAACACTAAGACGCTAAAACTGCACGCGCACGAACGCGCAAACCCGCAGGCACTTTTGGTTATTGAAATTAGAAAAACCGTGGGACTCGCGCACCGAGGATTCCGTTCGACCATTCTATGCATTTATTTGGAAGAAAAATAAAAACTAGGTAGGCTGCATACAGCGCCGTCTAAAGTTAAGATTTGAAACTAACATAGAGGGCGCTAGGCTGCATACAGCGCCATCTAGAGTTGGTCACCGAGGTTTGGAACTAATATAGAGATATAGAGGGCGCTAGTTTCTATGTCGTGTTACAACCCTCACCAGCATCATCAGGTATTTTATTTTTTTGTTCATCTAGCATTAGTTCCTCAACTCAGCCAACAGATGGCACTCCACAGTCCTACATCGTGGATGGCGGTATGGCTTGGACTTTCGACTAATGTATCTTAGTAGACTTCGTATGAAACTCTTCCTATTACACTGTACGGAACCCTCTCAACGCGAGTTAAACTCGCACTTGTCCGGTTTTTAGGGTTCCGTTACCCTCAAACGGTAAAAGGACTCTGTTACTAAGACTCCGCTGTCCGTTTGTCTATCTGTCTGCGCGTCTGTCACCCGGCTGTATCTCATGAGCTGTGAATGGCCGTGATAGTTAGACGGTTGAAATTTTCTGTTGTGTATAATGTATTTCTGTTGCCGCTATAATAAAAAATAAAAAAACAGAATAAAATAAATATTTGAAGGAGCTCCCATACGACAAACATTTTTTTTTTTACCATTTTTATAGATAATGGTTCAAAACCCTTCGTGTGCGAGTCCGACTCACACTTGGCCGCATTTTACACTTAGTTACTTCTTAAATTTACAAATGAAACCAAACAAAAACTCACAACGTGTCAAAGAGCTATAAAAACAAGCATATTAAAAATAAAACTAACAGATAAAATAAACCACAACAACATAAAGAAAAAAGACGAAGATTATAGATGTTATAGAACACACACACAAATTGAAATGGCAATGGGCAGGTCATATTGCTAGGATGCACGAAGACAAATGGACTAAGATAGCAACTCCTTGGAAAGGCCCAACAGGCAAAAGAAGAAAAGGAAGACCTACCGCTCGTTGGGTGGACGACATAGAAGAGGTGACCAAGAACTGGGTAAAAACTGCACAAGATAGAGACAACTGGAAGAAACTGGAGGAGGCCTATACCCTTACGGGGTCCTAATCTCATTATTTTGATTTTTTATTTTTTTTAATTTTAAACATTTATAATAAGTTGAAAAAATTCACTCGGGACAGGACTTGAACCCGCAACCTCTCGCATACCGTGCAGGCGCTCTACCAATTGAGCTACTATTTTTTAATTTTACTTTAAAATTTTAACGATGTTAGGAATACTAATCATCATTATCATCAGCCCACCTCTGCCCACTGCTGGGTATAGGCCTTTTTCCCCTCGCGCCACTTCTCACGGTCCCTAGCCATCCACATCCATGGACCCTCCGCTGCAATGACGATGTCGTCCGACCATCGGGCTGCTGGTCTTCCAACTGATCGCCGTCAAGTTCTCGGCCTCCACTCTGTCACTGCCCTTGTCCACCGGCCATCTTCCCTCCTCGCCAGGTGCCCATTTCCACTTGAGACCCGAGACTCGATCACCAATATCGTCAACCTTCGTTCGCCGTCGGATGACGACATTTGGTAATCGATCCATGAGTCTGAGGCCTAGCATGGCTCGCTCCATAGCCCTTTGTGCTACTTTTATACGGTACCTGTTCTTCTTTGTGAGCGTCCATGTTTCAGCCCCGTATGTGAGAATGGGCAGGACACACTGGTCAAAAGTCTTGGTCTTTAGACTTTGTGGAATCTTTGATTTAAAAACATCAGCCAGCTTACTAAAGGCAGCCCATCCCAGCCCAATATACTAAAGTACCCAGGAATACTAAAGGTTTTTTTTATTTTTATTTAATTTTTTACTTCTTAAAGGATGGAATATAGGTGCTGGACAAAACTACTCCATCTAGAACAATGTGCCAGTCACTGCAGCGTCGAGCGGTCTCTTCACTCATCTAGTGTAAGTGGAGGTGCCACTGGACGCTGTATAAATCATCTCATTACCTAGATGCAAAGGCCTTCGTTTTTTAGTTACTTCATAAATAATACTTAAAAATTAGGTGGCAAAGACTATTGTAATGAAAAATAATTATGAGTAGGTACACTTAAGAGGGGGCTATAGCACCATTTTCCCATACAAACGTAGTTCCGGTTTAATTTCTAAACTACAGGTTGGCTTTTGCTGAAACTTGGTTTATATTAGTAGATGACCAATACGGAGGTTTGCAAATAGTTTTTATAACAAAAAAATAAATGCCTGAAAGAAATTAGAGCGATGCGTTTTTCGCGCCGTAAAAGGGGTTACTTTCAGCTGTTATTTACTTACATTATTACACTGTCTATTGGAGTCTAACTACCTTGGGAAGATCAATAATGTATTGAACTTGACAGATAAAAGAAAGATTTTTAAAATAGCTAATATAATGTAGAAATGGCAGCTGAACTACGAAAAAAATTGGGAAAATCGATCTATTACATTACAACTACAATGAAATACTCGCGAAAGGATACAATTAAATACCCTTGGAGCTCTGCAGCCCTCTCGCTCGCACTTTTCAACATTTTAATAATAAAAATAATATCACGGAACTTCGTTTAAAAGTAGTAGTTCAAGTAAATATGAAATTAAAAGTTAGTCCACATGTCGATACCTTAATTATCTGTGTCTGCAACTATATTTCATCGTCCAAAGTTAAATCATTCCCTTACAATAAATTAAAATGTTGAAAAGTGTGAGCGAGAGGGCTGCAGAGCTCTAGGAGATTCTTAAGTTTCTCTGCCTATTATTTATTTCTTCCAATATTTTAGATTTTTTGCTGGCCGTACTTAAAAGCAAAGTATTTTTATTCTAATGCATGGTAGCATGAACCCGGAAAGGCTCGCAAGACGAAATGTAAAAATTAATAAAACAATTTCCATAGCCTGAATACGAAAGTCATGTAAAATGAATCCGGAAAAAATATTCGTGACATGAAAATTCGTGTCATGAATACGGAACAACCCAGAAAAAAACAGCAAAATAATGTAAGTAAAAAAGCTTACAGATGAGTAGGTAAATATTTAGGTAAATATATTTGAACGAGCGAGCGAAGCGAGGAAAGTTCTCAGAGTCTACTTGAACAATCCAGCGTTTGTAAGTTTGTATGTATGTATGTTTGTTTGTTTGTATGTATGTATGCATGTATGTAAGTATGAATGTTCGATCGACAATAACTTGAGTAAATTTAGTCGGATCTTCATGAAATTTAGTAGGCAGGTATTTATTTTGTATTTAGGTATTTGAAATGAGGCAAAGATAATTTTTAAGTTTGAACATGAGCCAAATCGGTCGAGGGGTTGCTGAGATATGGGGTCGCGAGTTCATAGTTCGGGTCGAACCACTAGTAGGGCGATGCACATAATTACAAAAATATATATATTACAATGGCTTATCTCTGAGTGGTATATTTTGAATGCATTTCCCATTGTAGTTACTCATAAAACCACTGCTATAAAGAGTTATCTTCTTATCTATCAAGTTTATTATCCGCCGACTTACGAAATTAAATTGTAAGTATGCTGAGCGCATGCGACACGGGTTCCCCGCTCGAAAGCCGGAGCGAGACTGAGGCGGGGGCCGGGAAGCAGAGCGGATCCAATCTATAGCGGTCGCCACGAGCGATATGTTACGTATTATTTTTTTACAGCAAAAATAATAGTTATTTTAAAAAAGTGGTAGATGTTTGCCCTCCGTTTTGTTCAGATCTATCATTTTGCAAATTTTCATCGTCTAAATCACAGAGAATAATTAATTAGATTTGTTAAACGGTTTTTTTAAAGTACAGTTTGGAGGCAACTTTGCGATTTTATTCTATCGAGAAAATTTAACGGAATCGCGTTTTCACCAAATGTTAGCCCTCGGATCAATCCTCAACTTTACGATATATTTATTACAGAGTGATTGCTGCAGTATTGTTGATCTAGGAGTTGTTTAAGCGAGGCCATTTTATGCTTTTTCACGACTCACAGACTCTTAAGCAAATTGTCGGCGTGCAAGTTTTTATGGTTTTTTATTAAAAGGGTTACTTATCCTATACCATAAAGCCAAAAGCTGCCCTGTGTATGTGATGGGGTAAAGAGGACCATACACTATAGGTACACTTAAAGTTGCCCCACTGGTAGAGAAAAATGAAATCACACATAAAATTATTCCATTTTACCCTACGAGTGGGGTAACTCTGGTGGGGGATATTGGAATGTTTCCATGGGTGTCAGATTTTTTTGTCTGACTTATTATGTTATGGCAATGAATGGAGGTGTAAATTTATTACAATTATAAATACTCTGTAAGTAAGTGTACCTAAAGTGTATGGTGGGTGACACAAAGAACCCTCTGTTTCAAACGAATCTGTTTCAGTGGCAGAACTCACAAAAGCTATATCATATTATTATTATGGACTGGCGATAAATGCAGAGCCATTCCAGTCAAAGCGATATGACGTGGAATCGTATACGTTATTTCCATAATCTTCTACTTTGTTCGACGTTCCATACGTGCATTGTCTGTTACATAGTCCAAAGTACTGTTGACTAGAACTTCGACTCGGTTTTTGTAGTTTAACTAGAGCACCACTGTATTATACAGAATCTCTTACCACTGTGACATTTTTATAAACTTTCCCGGTCATAAAACCTACGGCACTAACTCAGCTCTAAGCTTCGCCGGGCAAAACTCTAAAAGAGCGAACCACTTTTGTCAGTGCCTGTACACGCGACAGTAAAGTACGGATTTAATCTTGTGAAAATTACTGTGTAACGTGAGCCCTGACTGTACGTTCAGACACAACTATACCTACGTGTACCAACTAAAGATAAGAGCTTGAACTTATGTACCTACTATGTATTAGGTACCTAATCAGATTTTGCCTCAACATGGCTATAGATTGACACCCTAGACTTTGAATAAATCGTGGAATATACTACCATAATTATTTCGTGAAAAGTAAGATTGTATCATTTACTTGTATAAAACCTAAATTAGTTTAAACTTTTGATCAAAATACTGGATTTATTTAGGTTTATGATAAAATCAAGTCAATATTTTGTCATCATCCGGATCTTGATCAAAAGCCTAGGTATTTGATTGACAAAAGCGTGATGTTATCATAAACCTGCAACTTCTAAGGACATGACCGAGACGGACATGACCTAGCTGGACAATGCTTTGTCTCAGAGATAGCATTTGACTTGATCAAGACGCGTGATTACTGCATAAGATCATATATTAATATATTTTCTTGGCTGTGAACATCGAACAGTTAGATTTTTTAGGTACAGTGTATTCTTACACAGTAATATATCATTATGGAAAATGGAATTATAGTTCAACGGACACCACGGAACATTCTGCCCTAACATGTAAACAAAGTGCAAACAAGTTCAGTGTAATATTTCCACCGAAACCAAACCTCGTAAATCTCGCTTGCCGAGCGTTCGCAAACTAAAACAAGCATAAAATTATTTAATTAGCTACGAGAACTGGGCCCGGAAGATACTAATTGTTAACCGAACGTTGTGCTGCTGGATGGAATGAATGGTTGAACCACTGCAAGTTGTAATTCTGTCGAAAACTTTTTAACTACGTTTTCTTTTACCTTCTTTCTCCAAGGCGCTCGATCACTCGCGATGCAGATCTGTTCGTGCCCCTGTTTTTGCGTGGTTTTGGTCATAATATCCGTCCAAATAGCAGAAGATCTGCCTCGCACTCTCTCGACTTCCACCTTTCCCGTCATAATTATTTTTCCAGAAGTCAGGTCAATTCTAGTATTGATCTCTTCAAATGCACGCCATTATTTTTGGTTTTGGGTTTTCCTCACACAGTCAATTCCTATCACTTTGAACAGGTGTGGAGTCCATCGCATCAGGTATCTGCGCCCCATTTTTAGGTCTTCATTCACTTCTGGGTTATCAGAGCACGTTACTCAGTAGATGGATATTATAATGAAATTCCGTACAACTTTGCTGGAGCCTAATCAAAATAGCCGGCATGTCTGACTTTGCTCAAAGAAGGTTGTCAAAATAATGACCACATTACGAGCGTTTTCGAGTAAAATTAATCCCCATTACTGACTAATAATTGCATATTCTACATCTTCAAAGTTTTTGACATCTTCACCTCTATTAAAGTCGGATCGTAATAGATTTATTGGCGATTGGGTTCCGTATTAAACGGCACTATGGGAAGGGGATTTATGACTCTAAGACGGTCCTTTGGACCCCAACTCTATTGGAGGAGTCACATTTTACAATCATAAAACGAAGTTCCTGGCGATGTGTCGTAACGAACTTAGCTTCTGCGATGCAAAATCTCTTTCCGAATCTCATGAACGAAGATGATTTTTCTTTTACATTTTGTCTTTAAAAAACCGGTCCAACACTATCAAAATCATCACTGACGTACGTTTTTCGAGCTACATTCTTTCGAGCTAACGTTCCTTCGAGTCAACGTGATTCGATATTTAATTTTTCGTGCTTCAGTAGCGGACTCGTACCATGGTGTCAATATGCAGGTGCCTCCCAAGGTTCTCCATTCTACACACCGCCTCACTCCACACCTGTGTATCTAAACATACCAACATAACAGCCTGTAAAGCAGCGACACACGTGTGCCAACGTGCCGAGGCAAACAGCCCGCCGGAAGGAAATGCAATCAAGTCCGGATCAGACACAGATTATGAGATAACGAACCGTGTCGCGATGGTTATGCTCCCTCGATTGTTTCAGCCTCGTAATAGGGAGACAGCTGTTCGAAGCAGGTCTGGTAATCTGGTATACAGGGTGTTAAAAGACCGCGAACAAAGCGGGAAACCACGTATTGTCCTCATCATAAGGGACATTTTTGCCCAAGGAAATCAACTATGCTTGGGAAATCAACGGTTTCCGAGATAATGAGGTTCAAAGTCGGACTTTTCAAAACTTTTTTTTTGCAGAAATGCATTCATTATCTAGTTCTTAACATATCTTCTGATGAAGCCATATCAAAATTATGAATATTTCTTACAAAAAACGACGTTGAAATTGCAACCCGCAATGTATTTTAAACATCTGCACTTCAAGCTTAAGTAGCATAAACTGATACCTACGCTTGCGCAATATGACTTCTGTGCGTTACACGTCCATTGCGTGATAAAATATTTTTCAAAATTATAACCTAAAAAACAAAAATCATTTCCCAGCAATTATTTATCAAAAAAGTACTTTGTTTTGGTGTCTAGTATGCTTGGCTTTTGGGTCTGTTGGCGGTCTTTTAACACCCTGTAGATTGTGAGTAGAGGTATTGTCTTTTTAGTGTGAAAACACTCTGAACGTATCTTGAGAGGGCTTCTTCTTTTTCTTGGCATACCTAATAAAGGTTGGCCGTCAGCTCTTCATACGAGTATTCTTTTCTATTCCTTGCCAAGCGAAACAGTTGTTCAACGCTGGCTATTTCCGTCCATTCCCTGATGTTTGCCACGACTTTCTTCTTCTACCAGCACGCCGCTTCCCCTCAATCTTGCCCATCATGATCAATTGAAGAAGTCGGTACCTGTCGTGGCGAAGCACATGTCCTAGGTAGCTAATTCTCTTCCTTTTAATGGTCAGCATGAGTTCTCGGGAACGATTGACACGTCGTAAAACTTCCACATTCGTGACTCTATGGACCCAACTTATCCTCAGCATCATTGAGAGGGCAGTGGAGAAATTCACGAGCCACTCGAAGAGTACCAGCGTGCAAGCGAAGGCGAGGCTCGTGCCTCTTTCATGACCTCGGCTGTCAGTAAAGGCGCCTCTGTAATAAAATTGAGAATAAATAAAATAAAGGCCTTTTGCATCTACGTAATGAGATGATTTATACAGCGTCCAGTGGCACCTTTACTCACACTAGATGGGTGAAGAGACCACTCGGCGCTGCAGTGCCTGGGACATTGTTTTTTTTTAGATGGAGTAGGCTTGCCCAGCACCTATACCATCCTGACAGCTTAGTCGACCAAGTCCACAGGAAAGACAGGTCAATACAGCGGTGGTGGTCTAGTGAGTAGAACAGTGGACTCTGGAGCAAGAGGTACCCGGTTCGATTCCCAGTGCGGGCATGTATCTATGACTTTGTATAATTTCAAAGTTACGTACATTTGTGAATTTGTAGTAGCAATACCACTCGCTAACCGTGAAGGAAAACATCGTGAGGAAACCCGCGGCTCAGTTGGCTCCACACGTAAAATTGAGAATACTGAAGGGTATAATATTGAACGTATCGTGTGTCACGTAATGCGCAGGATACGCTATGCTGGCGAAGAAGAAGAAGAAGATACTCTAATTCTAAGGTCCTAAGGGATCAGACACACACTCACAGAAGAGACATGGGCCTAAGACCCGGTGTAGACACCACGTCAGTGTCATGTCACTGTCATACAAAATGTATAGAAGCGACGCGACGCAAGACACATAGAAGAGACGGGGCGCGGACAAAGCAAAACGTCAGGTCAATACAAAACGTCACGTCCGCACCGCGTCTGCGTCCCTCGTCTTTTCTGTGTGGCTGTGTGGTCTAATACTCTGGGCACCACGACATCTACCAAATAGAAATAACAGTTTTGCTGAATCGTCGAGTGTGTGGTATACCAATAAGGCTGTGAAAGAACTGGTCTGCGCCCGGAATGCGTGGAGTGTCCAGCACCGAAAAAGTCTAAGTCCTCAATGTAATGATGATGGTATTAATCACAACACATCCATAACAACGTCAGCAGAAATACCCTGTCACTGACCACTGACCATAAAACACCGGGAACCCTTTCCAAATCGCTAGGGTTGCAAGTTATTAATATATCATCGCAAGGACCAACCCTAACCATAATAGTAGAGGCCCTTGGTGGGCCCTTGAAATATTTTATTGTTCCTAGCAAAAAGCCCCTACAAAACATGCAGATCGAATGACCAAAACCAGTCACTTTTGACCTCCGCCCGTTAGGTTAGTACCGAGGGTTTTCATATGTAAATGACTGTTGGTGCTTTTGTCACGGGTCTAGATTTATTGGACAGATTATTCGCAGATTTACGCCGCTGCCTCGGGCTTAGTGTATAGGATTTTTTGCTTATGATGTGCCGTGATGTGTTGGCAGCCTTTTAGGCTACTTTCTAGGGTTCTGTCGTAAAAATCTTAAGCTCGTGGTAAAAATTTATGCGGCATCTTGAAGGTTGCTGAGTTTTCTGGATAAATATAATCATTTGTGTTGTTGTATGATGCCTATAAGTGGTCACTTTACCACATGAAGCTGTATCAATAAACTAATACAGCTGCAAAAGGTAGTCTCTTAGGATGACTTAAATACTAGGTTTGAATTTTATGCAAATATTAATTATTAAGTAAGGTTTGAGCAAAGATCTGCAATAATAATTTGGTATATTAAGATATGGTTACATTTGCTTGCATGTCGATACCAATAATAATTAATTATTACAGAGAATTCCTATTCCAGTATATCCAGTATTCGTATTAATTTTTAGATTGATTCTGAAATATTTTACGGCACCAGCATTTTGATACATCTCTTTCTTAGTAGATTTATTAAAAGTGATGTTATAATGTTTGTTTTTTCTTGTTTCAGGTTTGTCTCCAAACATTTTCTACTTCCTCACGTCATTTTAAAGTAAGTTTATGTGTTTTATGTATACAAATAATACATTTTTGTGTACAATGTTTTAACAATCATAATAATTATGTACAACAGCAAGTAGGTATCGTAGCTTACGCTTACAGCTAGCTCCTAATATTTTATTAGTATATCTTAAAAGTATTTTTTTTCTACTCGGACATTTTCCCTTATAATTAAAAACAAGGTACCATCTCGAAACGTTAATTATAAATGCATATCGTGAATAGGTACCTCATAGAAACAACCCGCCTAAATTTTATTGTAACGATAAAACGCGCAACTCGAAATTATGTAAATGGCCTATTTAATTTTGTCGACTAATGTCTCGAGACGTGTTATCTTCAAAAGGGAGATAATAATGTAAGGACACGAGTCCATTTCGACCGCGTTCTGGAATAAAAATATTGTTTTCGTGACGAAATCTTATCGGGGAGAATTTATTGCGGGTAGGGCCTACTTAAGATTGGCGGTTCCTAAACTTTTAAGGCTTTCGGGACACTCAGTGAATCCCTTTAAGCTTATGAACCAAAATTAACGAAAGATAATTCAATTTCAATTTTAGAGTATTTTTGTGCAAAATTGAAATGTTATCGAAGTATTATTTTGCGGGTCAGGCCTACAGTTTACTCAAGCCCAAAATGCGCTACCGTATAAACAAAAAAAGTGCCGCCTGTTTTTGCTACAAATCCGCGATAGATCGATCCACCCATAATCAACTGCGACAAAAATATTATTGCCTTTTAATGACACAGCGCTCACAGCCTAGTTGTACTAGCCGTTCTTAATCGATTGGCAAAGTTAAGCAACAACGGCCGCGGTCAGTCCATGGATGGGTGACCGCTAGTGGCAATAATATCTGAGCGCTTCCGTGCTTTGGAAGGCACGTTATACCGTTGGTCACGGTAGTTGTTGATTAATAACAATCGTTAAGCCATGTCAGAGACCCTTTGGGTGGCCTAAAAACTCTGACACCAGGGGTGGCCACTACCTCATACGATTACCTACCCTATACCCTATGACAGCTATTTTCCAGCAAAAAAAAAATTGTTTTGAAAGTTGACAAATTAATAGACGCCCAGATGAAATTTTTTTACGTATTTTATGAGTAGAACCCCAACCGCAATCGTCTTTTAGAAAAAAACTGGTCTAGGGGAGGTGTATCAAGTTTCATTAATTAAAAAAAAAAGATAAACATTCGTAATCCCCGATCGAGGCAGATTCATTAAACTCAACAGATCTGGACTAAACAAAATGTTAGTGAATAAAACAGAAGATTTGCCATTTGCTTTAAAACTCTTTGCACCCATATCTTATAATAACATACTACATTTTACTATGGGAGCAAAAAAACTGTAAATAGCAAAAACAAAACCCTGCATCACAATCTTAGCATCGAGGTTTGGGTCTGATTTGGTTTGGTCCCGCGTGCTTAGACAATGCAGTCGGGTTTTTTTATTTTTTATTTAATAGTTTTATTTTATTGTTTTATTTTTATTTGTCTTTTTTATTTCAAACTTTATTTTTTCACAATCGTCAGATCTTTATTTTGATACCCATATTGTATGGGTAGCCTATTGGTCACCAGCTGTTCCGTTAGATTGATGTTTTGAGCACCCGACATTTCGGCACATACTGTAGATTCTACTGAAGATGTACTGTAGATAGTTGGATTTGTGACCTTCTGTTTCTACTTATTTTATCGTCTGGATGTTAAAAACGAGAAGAGTCCAACAAAAAAGAACTAACCGGAGAGAGGAAACGAGCAATCTGGATTTATCGAATCCCTGCCATAATTTGTTTTTTAATAACATCGTGAATTCTATTTGTTGTCAATTTTTTCTTTATTTTTTTAGTTTTTTGACACTTTTTGTAATTAACGGTCACACTTTGCTGGGTATTTGCTGAAAAAAAAAAACGAAGCTCTATTTTTATCAGCGTCGTAGTTTGAAATTGCCAATCCACGGAAAATACGGGCTATTATAGTCGAGTTGAAAAAAGATAATAGGAGAAAATACCTTTTATACAGAGCATCATGCCTGGCAATGCCCTCCTTTATCTTTTGATATTCATACTGGATGCCAGTATTTTAACGTACATAATATTTAAAGCATTTTTATCTACAGCGCGTCAAGTTCCAGAATAAATTATAATTAAGTCAAACGTTAGTCAATAATTATAACATGGAAATAAAGATGTGTGTTGAGTGTAAACTAAAAAAAAAACCGCATGTTTCAATACTTTTCCTCATAGTGAAAAAACACTTTATTTTTTTCCCGCCAGTGTTGCGTTAAAAAATAATCGAGCCATGCAATTGGTTAACGCCGCATAACATATTGCATGTCACAAATTATGTTGTGCAGCCTTAATTACGCCGGCGGGTCGTATTAAAAATAGGTTTTAAAGCCTTTCATTTTGTATTTAAACAAGGAATAATTAAAAACATGGCGGCTTAAATACATGTCAATTAGTTCTGATGAATAAAACAGAGAAATAAACCGCGGCGCTTCGTTTTCTTCGTTTATATTAAAGTATACCCCGAACTGTGAACTCGCGACCCCATATCTCGGTAAGCCCTAGACCGATTCTGCTCATGTTTGAACTTAAAAATATTTTTGTCTCATTTACCCGTCTACTAAACTTCATGACGATCCGACCAAATTTACTGCAAGTTATCGTCGAACGAACATTCATACAAACAAACAAACATACATCCATACAAGCGCCGGATTATTCCAGTAGACTCGGAGAACTTCTCTCGATTCGCTCACTCATTAAAATATTGGTTTTTGTTAAGTGTAATAAAATTGTAACAAGGAATTTGAATAATTGGTAACAAGCAATTAATATTTACTTTTCATGTCTTCAGAAATATAACAACCTAAAAACCGATACCCTTTAAGATAAAAACTAACATTTAAACCCTCTAGACTAGACCCTTTTCTACGTAAAACAGCACAAAATATGTATATTTACGTTAAACCGAATAAAATAAACAATTTGAGCAAACCTTCCACATTTATGAAAAAAAAAAGAATTCGAGACCTTTTACGAAGCCGCCTGAAAATAGCATCAGCCACATATAATATATTACGTAGCCTTAGCGCGAGATAGCGAAAAAAAAAACAACCGTACGCTTTCCACAACTAACGGGAACCTCACAGTGGGCTTTTTTTCAGTGGGCTACGAGTTTTAGAGCAGTACGAAAGGTAATATTAAAGAACAAAAAATGCTTCGGGTTTTATAATGCAATCTACCTGCATGCCCGATAATATAATTAGTTAGGCCCAATTCCACAATGAATGAGAACTACAGAAATCCGGAGAAGAACTAAACTAACTGACATAGCCAAGGTTATAGCCCGAAGAAAGTGGAAGTGGGCGGGCCATATATTATGTCGTAGACAAGACCACAGATGGGGTAAAAGGGTACTGAATGGAGACCCAGAACAGGTCGTAGAAATGTGGGCAGGCAACCGATGAGATGGACCGACGACCTGGTCAAAGTGGCAGGAAAAGACTGGATGAGAAAAGTCCAAGACCGTAAAGAATGGAGTGCAATGGAAGAGATCTACACTCAGCATTGGGTGGTTATAGGTTGAAGAAGAAGAGAAGAAGAATTCCACAATAAAAGTAAATTGTGTAGACTCTAGATTTTGGAGTAATCGTGATTGAACATGCTTCGAATCAAATTGGGGATTGGGTAGAGCTTACAAAAGTTTAAATTTTAAAATTGGGGATTGGCCCGGATAATAGAAATAAAAATTTGGCGGAACACAACAAATATTAAAGGCCTTTGCGCCGAGTGGTCTCTTCACCCATCTAGTGTGAGTGAAGGTGCCGCTGGACGCTGTATAAATCATCTCATTACGTAGATGCAAAGGCCTTAGAGTTGCATCAACGTAATGAGTACGATGACTTATGCAGCGTTCAGTGACACCTTCACTCACACTAGATGGGTGAAGAGACCACTCGGCGCTGCAGTGCCTGGGACATTATTTTAGATGTAATAGGTATGCCCCGCACCTATACGATCCTGACTGCTTAGTCGGCCTACCCCACAGGAAATAAGTCGATACGTGAAGAGCCAACTAAGCCGCGGGTTTCCTCACGATGTTTTTCCTTCACCGAGTGGTTTTTTGCTACTTCAAAATCGCAAATGTACGTAACTTTGAAAACAAAGTCATAGGTACACGCCTGCGCCAGGAATCAAACCTGGGTAAATCGAATCTAAAAACAATGTATTAGGCACTGCAGCGCCGTGTGGTCACTTCACCCATCTAGAGTTAAAGTGCCACTGGACGCTGTCTAAACCATCTCACTACGTAGATGCAAAGGCCTTAGTCAAATACAAAACCAAGCGAAAATATTTTCACGCGCTTGCAACAAAAAACAACCAGTGTGTGGCGCCCATATACCGCGGAAGCCTGTGAGGGAAGCTCATAGTTTATTCCCTCAGGGCCTCCCTCCCGTAAATTAATGCCTACCCGCACTTTTTACACTGGGCGCGGCCACTCATGAAATCGTTTAAGGTAATGGTAGAGGCACACACGCGCCACAAACGAAAAATATATAATTATCTTCTTTTTGGATGAGCATCCGAAAAGAAGTTCCGCCGCCGCGCCGCTAAAAACGGCCACTTTTGGTGGCGGTGGATGTATTCGTAGGTTCCAAGATCTAGACCTTACTTAGGTCCTGGTAGGTAATCGTTTGAGGAATGGCCACCCCTGGTGTCAGAGTTTTTAGGCCGCCCGAGGATCCTCCGACCTTAGGTCCTAAAGTTTGTATTATAATAAATATGGCTCGTTTTTAGCGAAAAACGCATCCAAAAAGAAGATACAATTTTTCCATTGGTGGTTCCAAAGGTTCCGTTTTCGTATCATAAAGTGTATTCTGTTATGAACTGAGCACCGGCGAATTAGTAGTTGGTTGGCCAGTTTCGTTGTCTGGGCGGGACTCGGGTGGTCTGTTTTATTTTATTTAAATGCTCGGGAAATGTCTTGAATGTAAAATATTAAAGCGGTAGCTTAGTGGGCTTTACAAGCTAGAGAGTTTGTGAATTCAGTTTTCGGTTTCAAAAGCTTGTCACCCTTTTTACACGCGAGCATTCTACTTGGTAACGTTACGGGCGATTTTAGAACAAAAATGTACTCACAGTTCGTCCCGACTCGTGCTATTGACTGTACCATTAATGTTGCTTAATTTCTTATTATTATTGATTTCTAATTGTATTTTATCTGCAGCAGTATCTAACGGAAATACGGTAGCAGCACAGTGGATAGAACGTTGAACTGACAAGCGCAGCACACAAGCTGGGCTAAAACGAAGCCGATTACCAGTGGCGAAAATCGAAGTTCGATTTATGAAAAATTAACTGAGGCCTTAGCCTGTAACACGATGGCGTATCAATGGCGTCCCAGGTAGGAGGACAAAACCAAGATTTTTTCGTTGTTCTCCTACAACAACCAGCGAACTAATCCTCTAGAATTAGACTCATAATATTCTTTGCTGTAATACAAAAACATTAAAAGGACCGACACTGGACCGACAGCATTAATAAATCGTAATTGAAACCGTCAACCGGGAGCCCATTTTGGCACCATTGCGTTACAGGCTAAGGGCCCTAGGTGGCAGTAAAATGAACTGGGTGGCAGTACATTTTTCATAAATCGAACTTCGATTTTCGCCAATGGCAATCGGCTTCGTTTTAGCCGGTAGACCCCCTGGGTACGGATTGGCGATTTTTGCGTTGAGGATGTCTAGTGATAATAAATTATTTATTTCGGAAGACATCAACCGTTGATTTACGAAGTAAAATATCGGTAAAAATTTAATAGATTTCAATTTAAATTACACATCACATACATACAATTTACAATAAAATTTAACATGGCAATAAATAAAACAAGACCAACAACTTTACTACTTACTTACATCAAACGTTGTAGTAGGTACCTAAACTGACGCTAAACTGAACAGTGAAGAAAAAAAAATCTAATACCTACCTACAGGTTTATTCAACACCTTTACCGAAAATTTCAACTTTTCGTGAACTTCAGTGATAAAAAGCTTTTAAACGCAGCAAGTTAAGAATCACGATAAAACAAATAACAAGTTGACATGAAGTTAGTTTAAATTAAATATTAAACATGACACGTTTCGTTGTAAACATAGCGTGACAGCGTTCGGGCAGTTAATGTGCAAGGGACAAGCTGCAGCGAATATTAAAGTTTAAGTACGTAAAATGGTAGTGGTATTTTGTTGCACTGGTGATTCTGAAATTCCAAAATACAGTATAAAAACACCACTGTGTTATTTTTTATCTTGTGCACTAGGTATTTTGAATATGGATTATAAATATTTTTTCAATTTCAATTCTATTTCACTTCTCCATACGATTGGCGATTGACATTTGTACTGAGAAGTGTTTTACGAGAATATTGGATGAAAATTGGTGTTTTTTTATTGTGAAGCGGGCAAACATAAAAATTTATATAAGTTTAAAAAATTTGCTCGGGACAGGTACTTACCAATTGAGCTAACGAGCCAAGTAATTATTATTGTCGATGCAAATTTTAAAACCTCATTTTTACGCGTCTTACGGAGAACAAAAACCTTTACAATGTTCCCTAGCACGGGTTAGTGCTTAAGGAAAAATAAAAAGGCCATCGAGTTTTTATCTTGTCTTTTAAAAAAAAAGACCTTCCTAATTCTCTACACGAATTTTCCCTTTACTTGGACCACACGCGCCCATTTTTCAACGAACATCGATCATATTTGAAAGCGTTTTCCGCTTACCCCGTCGAATGTTGTGACGAAAATTACTTTTCAGGCGCTACCTCATCATTTGGTGCGCGCAAAAAACGGAGGAAACGTAATATACCGAAAAAGCCTCGACACTGGATATTATTATATGTATACTCATGCGGTTTCAGCAGGCATTACTTTGAAATATTACTAAGAGGAAAGTAATCCTTTACCTTTACTATTTATTTTGTTAGCTGTTATATTCGCTATACCTGGTACTTTATTAGTGAAATGAAATTAATAGTACATTACTGCCGCGATCTGTAATGAGTGCGTTTCTGGCGCGCTTTTGATGGCCGACAGAGCGCAGCGTAGCGCAGCTCAAGGCCCTCACAGTGCGGTCAGCATTGCAGCCCTTGATGGACAAGCTGAAATGAAGGCCGAGACCGAAGGTCGAGGCCTTTATAGCGCGGCCAGCAAGGGCTGCAATGATGACCAAACTTGAGGGCCGAGAGCGTAGCTAAGCTAAGCTCGAGGCAATCATAGCGTGGCCAGAAGCGCACTCATTGCAGACCAAGGCTTGTATAGTGCTTTACTCAAACAATGCGAGTAATTAAAATATTAATTAGAATAGTAATTAACATAGTAATTTAATTAGCTTACCATTTGTCGTAGATTAAGTACTTTTTGTCGATTTTCCATTCCGCAAACTTTTTGTTGGTAAGCTTGCTTGTATTTTTCTTTTGACTTCGGTGGCAATAAATTTCCAATTACTAATTTCGCTTGATTTTGAATGTCCGGCGGTGTTAAACACATTAAATCCGAGGATTCGTCGCTTTGAGAGTTCACTTTTTCAACAAAAACACAGAAAAAAATCACTTCGAACAACGCGCGAAAAGTCGAAAACAATATGGCCGCTCTTTTTTTTTCTGTGCAATGTGTCGACTGCCAGTACCCATACAGCCTAATTCTAAATAAATACTTTTTGCACCTGATGTTTGAGTTCTATTTATGAAACAAAACTCGACATTAATGTTTTTCTGGCCGCAAAACACAAGACATTAATGAAATTCCATACAACTTTTCTGGCGCCTAATCCAAGTAGCCCGCAAGTCCGACTTTGCTCAAAGAAGGTTGTCGAATTAATGTCCACATTACGAGCTTTTTTGAGTAAATGAATTTATTGTGCTATCAGTAGACTCTTTACACTGTACCGTTGTTTACCGCCATCTATGAGATATCGAAAGAACGTGGCCTAGAAAGTATCTCATTCTAGATGATAGACGCATTGGATGAGAGCTTTTTCATTTGTATTTTTAGAAATTGCATTTCCAGACGGATCACATAATATTGAGGACTTTGACCTTATACATATAACAATGTTCACTATCGACCTTATAATAATTAACCAGCTAACCAATTACATGATGATTCATGCTCGTTAATCGGGCCCGGATCAGCGTAGTGTTTCAGTCTAAATAAGCTTTTAATTAATCCAATAACCGATTAGCCGATCAGCTGAGCTGGTGTGTTGATTCGGGGCGGTAATTGCGTCGGCTATCAAGAGGTCAACTCACTTTTTGTATTTTCTAAAGCACTAACCCGTGCTAGGAAACTGTTTTATGGTCAAAATATTCGCTCGGGACAGGATTTGAACCCGCAACCTTTTGCATACCATGCAGGCGCTCTACCAATTGAGCAACCGGGTCAAGTAACTGTCGATGCGAATTTCCAACCTCATTGATACTCGTCTTATGGACGATAGGCCGCCATCTAGTGTGATAGTTTGCACTTATCTACACCACCCACTGCTCAGTTCTTAAAACTCGAGGCGCTCATTGCCTGCCTACTTGGACTAGCCATTCTAAGACTAGTACAGAGAATAGTTATTTGACAAATATGTTGCCGTCTCGCGTGCGCTCTCTACCTCTCAAACACTGAACAAAAGGGACAACCTGAAGAATATCTACAAAGATTTTTATACCACAGGTTAGTGCTTAAGAAAATACAAAAACATCTACAAAATTGAGGTTTCGTATACCCCATTTTCCTTTCTTAAAATTAATGCGATTTTGACTACCGAAACTTATAACACCCCTCTTTATATGACGGGGGTTAAAAAAAAACACAACTTCTTGTTTAAGTCAGCGTGGCGAAGTCGCGGGCAAAAGCTAGGGTACTTTAAATAGATACTAAGTTAATCTTCTGATAGTAAAAGTTGTATAGAAAATTGGCTAATCTAATTACAAGACGCGT
This sequence comes from Zelleria hepariella, assembly GCA_949319315.1. Lineage (NCBI taxonomy): Eukaryota > Metazoa > Arthropoda > Insecta > Lepidoptera > Yponomeutidae > Zelleria > Zelleria hepariella. The sequence goes on along the minus strand of OX439386.1, from coordinate 651,154 downwards.
AATGTCACACCATATTAATTGATTTATAAATGCTTTATAATTAGGTGTCTCGATAAGCGTATCGGCTTTCCTTGTCATTTGGGCTAGTTATAATCATTTTCCTAATAATTGGTAACGTAAACTGCTTCAATTGATTAGCTGCCGAAATTACTAGGAAAGTAAGCATTTGCCACCACTTCCGACATATGAAACGAAAGGGCTAAAATGTACTGTAGAGGGGGGATCAAAAAGTAGTGAGAACGACATACTCCTTGGTAAGAAAAAAAATAAATACTGGCAGGCATAGCTCAGATTTATTTGTAATATTAATAAAGAAAAAAATTCTCGATTCTCTTTTGTTTTTTTCTGAATGTAGTCATTTGTTTGCTTTGTGTCGGAACGTGTTCTCACGAAAATGGAGAAAAACGAAGTGCGAGCCGTTATATATTACCCTGTGTTTAAAAAATTAACGACGCAAGAGATTAATTGCAATTTGGAGGCAACATAAGGAGAGTCTGCTCCGCCGTATTCCACTGTCGCAAGGTGGCTTCTCAATTTCGAGTAGGGAGAACGAGCACGGAAGACTCGCACCTCGTTTTTCTCCATTTTCGAGGACACGTTCCGACACAAAGCAAACAAATGACTTCATTCAGAAAAAAACAAAAGAGAATCGAAGATTGTTTTCTTTATTAATTTTACAAATAATGTAAGTATCTGCGCTATGCCTCCCAGTATTTTTTTTATTTTCTTACCAAGGAGTATGTCGTTTTCACTACTTTTTGATCTCCCCTCGTATGTCTTTATTGTACAAAATAATCTTAGATTCAAACAAACGAACTATTTTTGTATGTATAGCACTAACCCGTGCTGACCCAGAACATTATAAAATACGCAACGAAAGTTACTTGGCTCGGTAGCTCAATTTAGTAGAGCGAACGCCTGCACGGTACGCAAGAGGTTGTGGGTTCAAGTCCTATCCCGAGCAATTTTTTTAACCCTTATAAAAATATCTATAAACAAACTATATTCTTTGTAAGGGCCGAAAAAAGTAACTCACCATAGCGTCAATTTCAATATTCAGCACATGGACCCGATTCGATCAATTATTATCGCTGCAATTAGGCATTACAGGTTGTTACAGAAAAGGCCTGTGACACTGAAAGGGGTCGCTTAACTCATCAATACAAGCAACTTTTACTTTGGAGCCAAGTGAGAAATCTTGAAAAAAATATCAGCTGCTACTTACATTTGGTACAAGATGAGTAGGCATCGAAACAGCTGATATTTTTTTCATGACTTCGCACTTGGTCCCATAATAGATATTGCTTGTATTGATGAGTTATGCGGACCACTTTCAGTGTCACTGGACCTTTCTGAAATACCCTGTATACCAATGTATACCCTGTATATTCTTTTTCATCAAACAGTTACTGTATTTTAATGAAAAAAAAAACATACAGTAGAAACCTACCAATAAAAAGGTTAATACCGCTCACGATGAAAGCCTGGAAGAGGCAATCTCTCGATTTTAGGATTGCCCTCATTTTTGGGGCAGATCAAAGAGGTTTTGATCGCAATTGGACCGTTTTATACGGAACCTCCTTTAAGGCAACGAAATATCAAATCCAATCATAAAAATACTCAATAGGAATGCCCTACTCGGGATCGTTCTAAGAGTAAAGGTTGGTTGGTATAAGCCGTGCCAATAGAGAAACGATATGAAAATGAAGGGTACCTATCGTAAGGTCTGAAAAAGAGGTTACGAAAATACGATTTCTGTTCATACCTAAAACTTTCTTACATTTTTGGTTAGGAAATATTGTTTTACGATGCTTTCTTTATTGTTCAGGTAATTGTTCTACGTTGGGTTTGTGATTAAACAACAATCTTTATGAAAATAAGATCAAAAATATTAAAACGTAGTAAATAATGCAAACCTCACCAAATAACAACACTTAACGTAAACTACAATATTGAAATAACTCGACAAACATAAAAAAAATCATCAAGAGGCGAACGTATTTTGGCGTGTTTTATTAGCCAAGCGTAGGTGACTAATCAGGACTGCCTAAAATAATTTGCTAACGTTACGTGTGAGTATAGACGGAGATATGATTAAAGCGGGAGGGCGCGAGAGTGTCCGCCATTTATATATCGTTTCTTTAATGGCACGGGTTATAATAACTAGTAGTTCGCCCCTAACTGTAAAAAAGTGGGTATTTTAAATTATGCTTGCTTTCAAATATATTTGGTAGTTTACTACACTAATCTTCAGTTCTTAAGTCTACTGGGTGTAGTTTAGGTTAGGACACCTTGAAACTAAAAAATAAGGCTTATTTTATTCTAAACTTTCTGATAATCAAATTACCTTGTTATTTTTTATCTATAATAATCGCGTCATGCGGACACCCCCGGCCTTCTGCCCCGGCCTTCTTGCCAAAGCGCGCGCGCGATGTGACGTCCGATATTGCGAGTGCGGCCGCAAGCGTTAGTATAATAATAATAGGCCACAATTTAATGATTTTTGGTTATTCATTTATATTTATGTTGGCTTCAGTGTCATGTAAATAATCACCCCTGAGTCAGCTGTCACTTTACAAAACAACACCTTGTATCTATGATACTCGTAAACTGAACATACTAAATGATTTACTCGAACCAAAGTTCGAGAGTACACTCCCCGTTTTGCTTAATAACGCTACGAAAGCTGCTTCTGACAACATTTATTATGTAAAGGTTTCTTAGTAAATAACGAAATGCGGACCGTTTTCCGACTTATTCCTGCCAACTGTAATAATGTTTTATTTTAGGCTTTCATTCATATTAAATAAAGAAATGACAAATAAAGATGCTTTTAGGTAAGTAACTTCTAAAATAAAACAGGGCACTTTTTAAATAGCTTTATTCCTGAAACACTCCAACTTCTAAGTTGGAATTCCACAAACTTTTGTTCTACAACTTTGGTGAAAGTGCAATTTTATTTTTCCATGCAAAAAAATAATATATTTTGCAACATTTGCGGCCCGGAGTAACAAAAAGGAGCATGTGAAGCTGGGGAGGTAGTAGAGTAGAGAGTGGTGGGCTTCGATCAAGGATAAAACTAGATACAACATAGAACTCTGAAATGTGTCTGGAAAAATAGATACCCAAATTGCCTTTGGGAGCTTATTTGCTCGTAGTTTATGCAATTAAAGTAAAACTGTACACTAATGCAATAAGGTTGACATTCGAATATCAGACGTATGGTCGAAATGATGTTTCGTATTGTTCTATTGCTGATATCATTTGTTTCTGTGGGGACAAGTTTTTATTGTGATTTTATACGTAATGCGGATTCTATGGGATTTAGTTTGGTGGTGGTGGGGCACGATGGCATGAAAGTGCGCCGCGCGAGCAACGCTGAAATGGTAAAAAATATGCAAACTTTTAAAGACTAACTGCCGATTTCTGAATTGAGAAATTCACTAAGCAAATACGTAAGTATCGTTCTGTCTCTGCAGATTTCTCACAAAAGAGCGATTTTATTCATGCATTATTTACACGTATTTTGACTTACACTTCATTGATTGCACAAAGGTGTTACACAAAATAAGTTAAAATTAAATACCTACGAGTACTTGAGTTGTGAAAATCCTGACCCTGAAAATATAAGTTAATGGGCTTAGATCGTAAATAGGTCGTATCACTGTATTTTATATTTAGAAACCCATTGTTTCTTTTCCAAGTAAGAATAGGTAATCCTAACCTAAATGTAAAAAAATATCACTTAGTTACCCAAAAGTTGCGTGATTTCATCAATTGCGGCACGCACTCTGTTATTACGGAATAAAGCTGTATTCACAATTAGGTATTAAAAGTTTTAATAAGACTTTGTTTTCGAATTGACTTGTCTTTCCTGTGGTCTAGGCTGACTAAGCTAATATGATCGTATAGGTGCAGCAAGAATAGCATAAGAGTGGGTTAGAACATATAATATACTAGTATATCTAACTCTACCAATCCCACTCTTCGTCAAACAAAAGAGTGACAGGCATATACAGGTCAATTTTTAAATAGCTTTTTAAAATGTCAAAAAACTCATCATCATTATATTTAAGAGTTATCCTCTTGTCGGTGCAGCATTCTCCATGCACTCCGATCACAGGCCAGTTCCTTTGCAGCCTGGTACGTCACGACATCCACCTTCTCTTTAATTGCTAAAAGATGCTAGTACACTTGCTACGTCACGACAAATTCATAACCAACATAATAGAAGGAAAGATAGAAGGAAAGAGAGGTAGAGGAAGGCCAAGAAGAAGCTACTTTGTCAATAAACTACATATTTAAAAATGGCTTTTTATTTGTATGTATGTGGAAACAGCTACAGCTATAAATATAACTCCAAGTAAAACTAAATAACAAACTCAAAAGAAACAGAAACTTAGTTTGGGCCCCGATAAAAAGGAGTAGCTAATGCGCCGTTCCTAAAGGTAAGGGGTGTGTTTGCTTTAACCCCTTGCCTACTAGGAAAAGGTCTCATCAGTAAAGGAAAGACTTGGTCCATAAAGCCGTGTTTTCACCGTCTTCGTACACTATGACGAAGCGTGTCGTCAAAGTAAGCTAAGGATTGGTCGTTTTCATCACAGTGCTACGTCACGTCACTAAAATGGCCAATCAGAAGCATTAGCTGACTTGGATAGCTCAATTCATCATTAGAGTGTACTAAGGCTGTGAAGACGCGGGATAATAGACGTTTTGTTTTTTTTATTTTTTGCTTGCACGTTGATTGCTGGAGTCAAACACTAACGTGGCGCTAAGCTTTTAAAAAAGACTTTTGAGAAACTGAGATTTTAAAAAAGTCAAGAAATTTACACTCGTTCAACCATACTTATGAAATTGCCTGACCTAAGGGGCAATCAGATGCATCAATTCAATTAGATAAACGCAGTGACTGTCTTGCTACAGCAAGCGTCGTATAAGGCTAGATTAGAACATTTCTGTCGATTTATAACTCTGTCTATCCCGCTCTACGCCAAACAAAAGAATGAGATGCATATAGTTATTAACCCGTAGATAAGCGCTAACCCAGCTTTATGCTACGCTTGCTGCAGATGTAATAGTGTGCAGTCTCTACTAGAAAATAAAGAATATTAGTTATTTGTTATGCAAGAATGCAAAATTATTGTTTGCGGCGAGTGCTTGTATTGAATACCGAGCTAGCGAAGGTTTCTAAAATTGAGCCACGAGCGTAGCGAGTGGTTCAAAAAAAGAAACCTGAGCGTAGCGAGGTATTCAGAAGCACGAGAGCAAATAATATTGCATTCGTACGAAACACAAAACTTTTCATCTCACAGAAGCGAGGAAATTATTTTGTTAGCCAAGCGTGACAAACAAAAGACATAGCTACCAAGGTACCTACAATATAGAGGTTAGTGAAATGAGTTTCCTTCTTCTTTGTTTTTTCACAAAGGAGTTGGTGGCGTTGCCTAGCAACGGGTTGTTCATTAACAAATTGTGTTTCTTGAAATGTCATAAAATCAACAACCCATTGCTACAAGTTGAAGGAGTTCCTTAGATTTCTTTTTAATAGGGCGTCGAGTTCAAATTTCGAAGCGTACAAAAATGCAGATAGTTTAAATTCGGGTTTTACACGATCGTAAGTTACTAGTAATAGCAAACTTTCCGAGCGTGGGAGATGAAAATTATATTTTTTGTATTTTCTAAAGCACTAACCCCTGCTAGGGAACTTTTTATAAAGATTTTAAAAGGTTAAAAACTCGGTTGACTCGGTAGCTCAATTGGTAGAGGGGCTGCACGGTATGCAAGAGGTTGCGAGTTAAAATCCTGTCCCGAGCGAATTTTTTTACCTTATAAAAATCTTTATAAAAACATATTATTTTTAAACCAAAAGTCAAATTCGAACAACCGCTGCTATGAATACAGCTTTATTTTCAGAAACATAGGGGTGGAATGTAGTTAGTTTATTTAGGGGCTGATCCGTATGTAATTATTAGTTCGTTCTTGGTTCGTTCTCGTTCGTAGCGAAAGGTCATCGCGTAACTCTTTATAATTCAAGGATTTTGCCTTTTACCTTTGAGGCGTATATTTACAGAAGGGTATGTTGCGAATTCGAGGTAATTTAGTTCTGCTGATTCCATTTAAAGAAGAATAGGAGATACCTACATTGTTTTGATAAAGCACTTTTTTAAATTTATTGTTGACACTGTCAACATCCGTATTATGTAAAATTAGATGCCTAATACCTACTTATTATTATTTAGGTACTTGTTTATTAGACTAATAGTAGAATCAGCGTCACGGCAACAAACTGCTCTGCAGTTTGGCGAAACCTTATAAACTTTTTGTATTATTGTATTAACGGACGTATTATACCTCTAGACAAATACATTAATTTAAAGTAATAATTATTGTAGCTACTACAAAAATAAAATACCCATAAAAGGTTGTAAGATCCGAAAGGAAGTATACGTCTTTTATCGAACGTCCCTGGCCAAGACAAAATGTAAATATTTTTATTTAGGTTAAGAAACGAAAAATAATGATAAAAAAAATTATCTTTAAACATTTATAATAAGTTGAAAAAATTCACTCGGGACAGGACTTGAACCCGCAACCTCTCGCATACCGTGCAGGCGCTCTACCAATTGAGCTACCGAGTCAAGTAACTGTCGATGCGAATTTCTTCAACTAGTCTCCGTCTACTGGACGGGGGGCGCCATCTGGTGTGATGAGTTTGCACTTATCTACACCACCCAATGCGTTCATCTTTGCAGACGAAATGCTCATTGGAATTTTGATGTTGCCACTACATTTAACCACTTTTTGTTTTTTCTAAAGCACTAACCCGTGCTAGGGAATAATTTAAACATTTATAATAAGTTGAAAAACACCAGATGGCGCCCCCCGTCCAGTAGACGGAGACTAGTTGAAGAAATTCGCATCGACAGTTACTTGACTCGGTAGCTCAATTGGTAGAGCGCCTGCACGGTATGCGAGAGGTTACGGGTACAAGTCCTGTCCCGAGTGAATTTTTTCAACTTATTATAAATGTTTAAATTATTCCCTAGCACGGGTTAGTGCTTTAGAAAAAAACAAAAATTTATCTTTTTTTTTATCAAAATTTATTTTTATCAAAAGTACAAGATTTCCCTCTGTGTCGCGGAGTTAAAAATAACATTACGTCAGGAATTTGTCAGTAAAAGTTGTAACACTGTTAGGGGAAGGGGGCTACTTGTGCGATCAAAATATACTCTTTTACAATTTTTTTCACATGAAGTGCTCACAGCCTAGTTGGACTAGCCATTCTTAAATGATTGGCAAAGTTAAGCAACATCGGGCGCGGTCAGTCCATGGATGGGTGACCGCTAGTGGCAATAATATCTGAGCGCTTCCGCGCTTCGGAATCCCGTTTGTTGTTGATTTAATAACAACCGATAAGCCATGTCAGAGGCCCTTTGGACGGTCTAAAAACTCTGACAACAGGGGGGCCATTACTTCATATTATGATTACCTACGCCTACGATGTTTTTAACAATTTTGTTTCTTTTTAACATACAGTAGTGGTAATATTCCAAAATCGGCCCTTAAGGCATTATGCTAATGAGTGGTGATTGTGACTTTGTAACAATTGTTATAGGCATACCGCTGAAATTCCATAAAGAACATCATCTGTAATGTTATGTAATAATGAAATTCCCTCTTGCTCCGAAAATGCATGTGGACCACATTTCAGGACTGAACGAACCCTCACTCTCAATGGACTCCCAGGGAAGTGGACATTCAAGGAAGTGGACATTTAAGATAGTGGACTCACAGGGAACGGACTATTAGGGAATGGACGTTTAGGGAAATAGACTTAAGACGGAACGCGGGTAGCCGGCTGCTCCATACAAAACATACAAAAAGGGAGACCTGTTTCCTCCCTGGATAATGATTTTAGAAAAAATATGTTTATGCCATTCAATTTATATGTACCTCTGCCATGTCCCTATATTTTCCTTTTTTTAATCCAGGGAGGAAACAGGTCTCCCCTTTTGTATGGATTTGAGGTTACCCGCGTTCCCTCTTAATGAACCGACTGGACATTCCGGTAATAGGTAAGACCTAAAGTGCCGAGAGGTCACAATAATATGTCATACACAGACAAGGCCTTTGAGACCCTGTAGATTCCACAGGGTATTAGAAAGACAATTTTACAGTGTAGAGTCTATTTTATTTTGTATGCAGAGAGTAGGGGCCACTGTCAAGGCGAAGTTTCGAACAACTTGAGCGACGCCGCTGCAAAAGAAAAACAACAAAAATGACGTATTGTCGTCAGAGTTTGCAGTCGAACAAAAAGGGAACTTTTTTTATTAAGAAATATTTTTGCGCCCAAGTTTCGGCTTCAGCTATTTTGTGGGCTGTTTTATGTTGGCGTATCTTAATTTTGATATTTTTTCTGGAGTATAATGGACTGCGCCTTGTTAGGGTTCGCCCTTATGTCGCAGGCGCTAAGAGCTATGATTGGTAACTGTATGTGTATGTGCTATAACTCTGTACACTGTACTCACTGTATGGCGGGTCCACTTTCCAATGAGCCGTTTTCAAAGAACAAATTCAAAGCAGATCATAGATGACGCTTACAGGCGTGGCCAAGAACCGGAATACGGCTGTCAAAATTAATCTATGCTAAGCAAAATTTTACAGCCGTATTCCGGTTCTTCTATGGCCACGCCTGTAAGCGCCATCTATGATCTGCTTTGAATTTGTTCTTTGAAAACGGCTCATTGACTGCACACTGCTATGTATCCATCCAGCCCATGAGAAAAGCATACTGCTGAGCATAAGTAAAAGTAGTCTCGGAGTTTTCATGCTAATCAAAATTGATCAAGAATTTATTTATATTTTTACGAGGGTGGACTGGAAACGAAACGAATGCATTCGGGAAAAACGGGGGTCAGAGACGTAGTTAGCTTCACTACATGAAGCAAATGGATCTGGGCAGGCCACATGTCCAGAGAATGGATAAGGACCGCTGGACCAGGCAGGTTCTAGAATGGAGACCATGGCAAAATACCAGGCAACGAGGCCGCCCACCCAGGCGCAACATGACAACCGCGAACAGGCGGGTTACGACTGGATGAGAAAGGCAGCAAACTGCCTGGATTGGATTTTTTGGGAGAGCCCTCTGTTTAGAAATGGACCAACACAGGCTGCCAATCATGATGATGATGATGATGAGGGCATGGACACGGACTAGCAAGGGGCAGGGAATATTTCCATAAAAAAAGCCTATGCCGATATCCAACAGTGGGCGAAATTCATGGACGGGGGTCTACCGGGTTGTTTTACGCACGAGAATTGCTAGATGCTACGTTTTTTCTGTGCTACTCTACGGAGCGGAGACTTGGACACTCACTCAAAATATGTCCAAACGCATAGAAGCGTTTGAGATGTGGGTGTACAGACGAATGCTCAAAATCTCGTGGGTCCAAAAAGTCCGCAATACCACTGTGCTCCAGAGGATGAGAAAAAACGTTGAAGTAATGAAGACCATCAAAAAACGCAAACTTGAGTATTTTGGCCATATAATCCGCAATACCCAATATGGACTCCTTCAACTAATCATCCAAGGGAAGATACCAGGCAGGAGGAGACCTGGAAAACCCAAGATATCATGGCTGGAGAACTTACGCCATTGGTACCAACAATCCACGAGCTCCTTGTTCCGTTTGGCAGCCTCAAAGGAAGAAATAGCCAAGATGATTGCCAACCTCCGATAGGAGACGGCACTACAAGAAGAAGAAGGGTCTACCGGCTAAGACGAAGCCGATTACCATCGGCGAAAATCGAAGTTCGATTTTTGAAAAATGTACGGCCACCCAGTTCATTTTACTGCCACCCAGTTCATTTTACTGCCACCCAGTTAATTTTTCATAAATCGATCTTCGATTTTTGCCAATGGTAATCGGCTTCGTTTTAGCCGGTAGACCCCCTGGATTGATAGATCTTTGTTTAAAAAAACTCTAAAAATAGCACCATTGTTTGTTTACAGACAGTTTGCTATCTGAGACGATATACTGATAAAACATCGATAAATAATAGAACGATTACCTACTACCTGATAAGACACTATTGATATTAAAATACACTACCACGAATGCTTTATAAAATATGTTAAGGTGAATAGTTCGTTATTTCGGACGTAAAACAAGTTTACCTACTTAGGTACATTAAAATAATTTATTTGTATACCTACCTTAAAACAGCTGTACTAATAAAACACATCGAGCGAGCCTCTTGTGGTTCGGTTAAAAATTAGAACACAATTTTCCGAAAGATAAAACTGTTTCAACGCAGTGGTTAGTAGCGGGACAGCAACTACGTATTTTCCATAATGAATCTCAGGTATTTACTTGTTGCAAAATATTTACAACATTATTCTAATTAGAAATAAACCCGCGTAGCTCAAACAGTGACAGAACAAGGGGACATTTCTGTAGAAGTGAATAGAGTGCACGCGTGTAAGTGTCTACGTGTTGTCGTGTGTACACACGACAGCACGTCGACCTTTACACGCTAGCACTCTACGTGGTTGCGTTACGGGCGACTTTACAACAAAAATTTACACTCTGACGTGCTGTCGTGTGTACAACAATAATGTCGCACAGCAATATGTACTTGTAATTTATGCATTTCGAATCAATAAGCGTGTAATTTCAACTAATGTAAGACTCGCTTTGTGCTGCCATCCGAGTAAAAGCATAAATTCCTACAATAATAAGGGTAGCATTAACCAAGGAAGCTGTAATATGTACCGCCATATTGTTAGCAAAATCTGAACTAAAACACAACTTGAATAAGACAGAAGTCTCTTGTCCCAAAAAGGTACGCTTAAGGTTCAACGAAAGTGCTACTTTGCCGTGCCGGAAAAGTAAAAAAAATTTTTTTTAATTTTTTTTTCTAAACTGAAATATTTTTGTTTAGCGATTTTTGTTTCATTCCAATAAATAGTATTTTTTTTCATGAATATTCAACAGAACAACAATAATTATTAAGCTGATTTGTTTTTCTGGTCGAAAAACCAGTGGTAGTGCCCTCATAAGTTAGGAGTTCGAGCAACTCTCATAATCAGCTGAATTATTGTTTTTTAGAATAACGAGAACAATACTCTATACCGTTGTGAAACAAAAATTGTTGAGAACAAATTGCTCCAGTTCCGCTACAAAATTAAAAAAAACTGTAAAAATTTTGCATTTCTAGCCACACTACTTTCTTATGACCCTTAACCCACAAGCATAAATGGAATACATCAGAGCACGGCTTCTGTGATAATCTTCTTCTTTGCGACTAAAATCTCTAGCCGACTACAATGCAAGGGGCCCACAACTTTAACGTTGAATATGTTTCGTGGCTCAAGTGTAAAGCAGAAGAGGTTATGTAACAATTCATCATACTTTAAGTGTCAAAAGAGAATTAATAATCATAGGAAATAAACATTTGAAATGGGCTTTCAACTTTACAGACAACTACTAAATTAAAAATTTAAAATACCTTCGACATTTTAGCTTTCAACCAGCGTATCTCATAAATGGCTGAACCAATTTCGATGAAACATACCTAAGAACACTCGTTAGAAAACCGGCTTTGAAATAATAAGAAAACGCATCCAAATCGGTTCACCCGTTTAAAAGCTACGTATGATGCCTCTGACAGACACACACACATACACACATAGCGGTCAAACTTAGAACACCCCTATTATTGGGTCGGGGGTTAAAAATAAGAATAGGGCCTTCATGCAAAGGTGTTGTCTGTTATAACTTTATAAGTCAAACAAACGTCGGTTAATAGTATTTTGCACTCACAAGTCACAAAGGAAATATCTTCTTGTTATGCTAGTAAGGTAGAAAGATAGTGAATACAATACGCTATCGCCCAAGCTACGGACCAGTTCCTAAAGAAGCATAATAACAAGAGCACAATGGGCACAAAACATCGTATGGAAATGCTCGGCCACGACAATATTGTAGAGTTTTGTGTTTGTGTCCAACGCGCCGACTAGCTTTGGTCCTCATAAATACGTAAATTTTGCTTATTTTGGTGGGACATACCAAAACATGGGACCTGGGACAAGAACCTGGGGCTAGAGACAAGAACCAGATAGCAAAAACCCGTTACCAGCGAAAATTCTATCAAGACCAGAGGATCTACCACGAGTTAATACGTCCGGCAGACCTATATGGCACCGGCAAAACAGGGGCTTAAGTCTGTAACGCAATGGCGTGTCAATGACGTATCATTAGAAGGACAAAACCGGGGTTTCCTCGTTTATTCTCCTACAAACAGCGAACTAATCCTTTAGAATTATAATCCAAATATTCTTTGATGTACTACAAAAACATTTAGTAGCAAACAAAAAAAGGTCCGACAGCATTAAAAAATCGCAATTCGGAACCCAAAGTTTTTTGTTCGAAAGTCCGTTATTGGCTTAATCTTATCTTTAGACAATATTGAGAAACTAATTTCAATATATTTTATTTTGGTTCAGTAGTTTGGATTTTACAACGTTTCAAAGATACGGTTTTATGACCTTCACGCGACGGTCTGCATACTGTTGGCGGTCATAGGAACAAAACATTTTAGCGCATAAAAACAAGACTACTGGACCAAAATAAAAAATATTTAAATTAGTTTCTCAATATTGTCTAAAGATAAGATTAAGCCAATAATGGACTTTCGAACAAAAAATTTTGGGTTCCGAATTGAAGCCGTCAACTGAGAGGCCATTTTGGCATCATTGCGTTACAGACTCTTTCCAAACTATTTCCGAACGCCTCGTTTTTCGTTAGTTCCGTGACCCTAGACCTTAAATCTCAAACTCACACAAAGCAATCCGTCTTATCTTAGACGCGGTATAATATACGTAACTCCTCGCACACACTAGTTTCACTTAACCCGCGCTTATATCTTGGTGCTATTGTCGGGGCTTTTAAAGGCACAATACGTCCCCCAAAGAGGGATGTCTAATGTTCGTCTTAAAGGATAGCCCCTGCGCCATTAACTCGGGCCACGACTTAATGCTGGGCACAGACCAGACGATGTTTGTCAATATATCACTAGTAGTTCGCCCCGAACTTTGAACTCGCGACCCTATATCTCAGCAACCCCTCGACCGATTTGGCTCATGTTCGAACTCTCTTTGCCTCATTTACCCGTCTACCAAATTTCATGACGATCCGACTACATTTACTCAAGTTATCGTCGAACGAACATTCATACATACATACATACAAACGCCGGATTGTTCCATTAGACTCGGAGAACTTCGCTCGCTCGTTCAATGAATTCTATATGAATTTCAGGAATGAACGACGACGTTGTGCGTCGTCGCAACGCAGACGTGGCATACAATCACAGATCACCCCCGACCTTGAATTAGCCAATCACACGTCCGCATGTTTGTTCCCCGCACACCTTTCCTTCCTCCAAATTCGGTGAGTTCGGTCCAGTGCAAATGTCGCATCATGCGGAATCTATTGGGGGTGATCTGTGCATACAATGCGTCGATCCGATGCGGCGACGCAACGCAACGCAGCGCAACGCACCAATGGGGCCTCGCCCTAACTGTTGATACGAATTTCTTGAACTGATCGCGACGAGTGTAAAATAAAGTTTAATTTAGGTAGGTACCTACCCATGAATGGTAAAATACGGCCCGTCTGTTCCCAGCTTTACCCCATTGAATCGACTTAGGCAAGGATGTATTTACATAATTCTCCCCGTCGGTGTAAACATAGGTTTGGAGATTCGGGTTGAGTTATGGCAATTAATATAAATTAGTTCTTAATGTGGTTGCGGCAGTCAGTTATACCTTTAGTCCTTTCTGTATTTGAGAGATAGGTAGGTAAGTAGCCAGGTTTAATTCGGTTGTGTTCATCTTTTACTATCCGCACATCTTAGTCGGCCTAGCCCATGGTTAAGACAAGTTAACAAGTATGTGCGGAGTCTACTAAGCTGCGGGTTTTTACAACAAGTTTTTCTTCAATTAGCTGCTTAGAAAGTCATCTAAACGTGCTACAGAAGGCACTTTAAACCATTGGTCCCGGTTGCTATTGATTAGCCATGTTAGAGGTCCTTTGGGTGGCCCAAAAACTCTGAAACTAAAGGTGGCCACTACCTCATACGATGAACTAAATATTTAATTCCTCAGTTTTAGATGCAAGACCGAAGTTGACTACGTCTAAGCAGCCCTAGCCTTTTAATTTGATTAAAAACAGTCCAAGCGTTTAAATAAAAAGCCGCCCTGTATAAATACATCAGGGTGGCTGGACGTCAATTTATCGGTCCCAGAGGAAGCTGGACAGGTATAAACGAGGTATGAACCCTCTCCACTCTCTATGGAAACGAATGTATGTACGTGAAATTTATGTGCTGTGGAAAAAATATCCGCCTGGTAGAGGATTTTGACGGGATCCAATTTTCCTCTTTTTGACGCAAGAAAAGTGTGTTTTTCTGTCTCCTATTACTGTTTTGTTACTGCTAGATTAATGGTTTTGGTTAAAATTTTGTATGTTTTTTTTTTATAATGGGCTTAAGCCCCCCCCAAAAGCATCTGAGACCGTCTATAAAACATAATGTTGTATGCTTTTAAATCTTAAAAACCTACGCTCATTGGGTTCAATCAAACCAAAATCCTGGTTCCGTTATTGGCCCTTACCCTCCACTGCTTTTTGTTATTTGAAAATCAACGGAACGTCGTAGAGCAAAAAAATATACTTGCGATATGAAATCGAAGCGAATGGTTCGCCAAGTAAGGGATATATTCTTCGTATCTACTTTCGCTTACTGCGTTGTCAAAGAAACAAAGCAGTGCTTCCTCGACGGAATCTATTTTGTTACTGAGTGTCCAAAACTTGCATCGCACGTCGCGAATTCGCAGCAAACTCGTTGCAAACATCTCAAGCTTGAACTCAAGTAGGTGATCTCAGAAAAGTCAAATGCTAATGTCAATATCAATCTCAATTTTATAGTGTCTATTAATATGCTGACAGATAATCAAGTTTGACAATAGCTAGGCTTGACATTAGCATTTGACTTTTCTGAGTTCACCTACTTGAGATCGAGCTCAAGTAGGTGATCTCAGACGACTATTAATGCCACCCTAGATGTTGTATTTCATAGCACAAACATAATAGTAGGTATAGGCACATATTGTCTCTAATCAGAACAAAACACTCGCAAAGACCCCAATCGGAAGTTCGTTACAATACTATCGTTTTTCCTAGAACAGAGTCCGGTAAATCTCTCGCCCATTGGCCGGTCTATAGACTTATCGACTTTCGGCTATTACGGCGATGTATGGCTCGGCTGTGGTGGGCTGTTCCTATCCTATCCTTATATTGGTCATACCTTCCTTTTACCTACAATTTAATAAACAATATAAGTTCGTTACAATCCTATCGTTTTTCCTAGAACAGAGTCCGGTAAATCTCTCGACCATTGGCCGGTCTATAGACTTATCGACGTTCGGCTATTACGGCGATGTATGACCCGGCCGTGGTGGGCTGTTCCATTGACCGACCATTGGCCGGTCTATAGACTTATCGACGTTCGGCTATTACGGCGATGTATGACCCGGCCGTGGTGGGCTGTTCTATCGTATCCTTATACCGCTCTTACCTTCCTTTTTCCTACAATTTCTGTTTATCGATGAGTTGTTTTATTGTTGTTTCTAGTTACTATGCAGTTGTGAAATTATGGGGGTTATAATAGGATTTTTTAGGATTCTTCAAAATTTTCAAATGTCTTGACGATTCATATTATTATTTCTATAACGGAAAATTCCCCGTTTGAAACGGTTAGGAATAGACTTTTTGGAGTAGGTAAATAATAATATATTCTATAAGTTCACGAATAAAAATATATTGTTTTGTATGTACATTTATAATTATTATTTTGTACAAATACGCCAGAGTATGAACAAATTAAAAAAAGACTGAAAAATAATGCTTAAATTAAAATAAAATCATCCTATATGTAGGTACATAATTATAAGTTCTCAGTATCCTGTGATACAACACTGTAAGTAACTTAATAAATGTTATAATGTAGCAATACATTGCAACGTTTCATAATGTCGTGATTTTCGGAATATACGAACTAAATACGAGTAGTTTCCAATTTTATTAGCAATAAATGAAGTTGAGAATAACCATTTATACTTTGGTCAAACATTTGCGTCGAAACAACCAATGACGTTTGAAGGCACGTGCGCGTGACAGAGTATAAAAAGGCGCGCTCAACGTCCAAACGGGCATTCTTGTTCCGACGCTCGAAGTGAAAGGGTGAAACTCTGCCCGATTTTAATTTAAATTATCGAAGTATAAAACTAAATTAAATTGTTTAAAGTAAGAGTATTTGTAAAAGTTAAATATATTATTATTTAAAAGTGATCCAGTGGCGTTTTCATAATAAATCAGAAGTGGGATGGACTACGTGCAGAACAAAGGTAAGTGGTGATTTATATATATTTTTAATTATTGTGATTCATTTTCTGGAAACATTTTATTCATTGGCATGGCAATAATTTAACGATAAATTTTATAACATTTCAATTAATTTGAAATTTGTTTGAGGTGTTAATTTAAATGCTACGCCATGTCCAATACATCAAATCTAAAATTTTTATGTATTATGCAATGATGCAAAACTATTGTTTGCGGCGGGTGCTTGTATTGAATACGGGGCTAGCGAAGGTTTCTAAAATTGAGCCACGAGCATAGCAATTGGTTCAAAATAAAGGAAACCTGAGCATAGTGGGGTATTCGGAAACACTAGACGCAGATGGTGTTGCATCCGTGCGAAACACTACTTTTCATCTCACAAGAGCGAGAAAATTATACAATAGACATCTTGGTAACTTAAAGGGTAGTGATATTCCTTCTTTGCAAGCGACAGATGAGTTAATATCATAGAGCGTCGCGTCCAAATTTCGTTGTGCGCAAAAATTACTGTTGCCTCGTCAAATGACACTAATAATAGCATACTTTCCGAGCCTGGGAGATGAAAAGTAATATTATGAAGGTTCATTATTATGCTCCATTTTGAACCATGCAGGGTGTATTCAAATTAAAGTTTAAACTAGCACAATTAGCCATGTAGGTGTGCTCGATTGTATGAGACCATACATATGTGTTCCAATAATTTGATTTTTGATAGAAACTTATAAGAATCTCTTTGTGCATAATGAATATTTTTTACAGAAACTAATTATATTTTTATTCCAATCAGCCATGTCAGACAATCAGCCATGTAGGTGTGCTTGATTGCTTGGGACCATGTAGGTGTGTTCCAATATTAGAATAGACTAGGACAATCAGCCATGTAGGTGTGCTTGATTGTTAGGGACCATGTAGGTGTGTTCCAATAGAAAGTAGAATCTAGTCCAATCAGCCATGTAGGTGTGCTTGATTGAGTGGGACCATGTATGTGTGTTCCAATAGAAAGTAGAATCTAGTCCAATCAGCCATGTAGGTGTGCTTGATTGAGTGGGACCATGTAGGTGTGTTCCAATAGAAAGTAGAATCTAGTCCAATCAGCCATGTAGGTGTGCTTGATTGAGTGGGACCATGTAGGTGTGTTCCAATAGAAAGTAGAATCTAGTCCAATCAGCCATGTAGGTGTGCTTGATTGAGTGGGACCATGTAGGTGTGTTCCAATAGAAAGTAGAATCTAGTCCAATCAGCCATGTAGGTGTGCTTGATTGAGTGGGACCATGTAGGTGTGTTCCAATAGAAAGTAGAATCTAGTCCAATCAGCCATGTAGGTGTGCTTGATTGAGTGGGACCATGTAGGTGTGTTCCAATAGAAAGTAGAATCTAGTCCAATCAGCCATGTAGGTGTGCTCGATTGAGTGGGACCATGTAGGTGTGTTCCAATAGAAAGTAGAATCTAGTCCAATCAGCCATGTAGGTGTGCTTGATTGAGTGGGACCATGTAGGTGTGTTCCAATAGAAAGTAGAAACTAGTGCAATCGGCCATGTAGGTGTGCTTGATTGTTAGGGGACCATGTAGGTGTGTTCCAATAGTAGAATAGACTAGGACAATCAGCCATGTAGGTGTGCTTGATTGTTAGGGGACCATGTAGGTGTGTTCCAATAGACAAAAGAAAAGTAATGCGATCAGCCATGTAGGTGTGCTTGATTATTTGGGACCATGTAAGTGTGTTCCAATAGACAAAAGAAAAGTAATGCGATCAGCCATGTAGGTGTGCTTGATTTACATCCCATTTCATCTGAAGCTCTTGGAGAAGTAACGTTTATTCCAAATTAGTACCCAACTATTATGAAAGTAAAGTAAATCCTGATTGATGTCTTAAATATCACATTAATCACCTGAATCTCATGATGAACAGATCTGTCCATGCAGCCATAACTTATCTAGTATTCTTCTTGTTAGCGAGCCAAGGTATTAAGTGTCATTACCTCGAAGAAGGGTACCTCTATATATTTAGTTGAAAGCCGGAAATTGACCTTTTGATAATTTTACAGATCATGATGACTTTTGACGAGAGTTATGATCCAGCAGGGTGAGAGAGACAACTTGTACGGAGCCGGAAGACATAAGGTAGATTTGACAAGGAGGTTAAATATTGAAAGATAGCTGAGAACCATCAGCAAACCCGGTAAGTCGCTTTTTCAAATTTAGTCCTCTAGGCCCTCTGGGAACCTGTCTTTATGTGTAATCATGACTAAGCAGTAGACATGCGCGAAACAGTGCACTTCGAAGTCATGATATATTTCATGACATTTCATACCGCGTGATATTACCTTATATCATGGCACCAAACATGACACATGACATCATGGTATTTCTTCATTGCAGACATAAAACATGACATCATGGTATTTCTTCATTGCAGACATGAAGCATGACATCATGGTATTTCTTCGTTGCAGACATGAAACATGAACATCGTGGTATTTCGGCACACTTTCATTGCAGTGCGTACAGTGTGCTGAGATGCCGTGTGTCGTGTTCCATGTCATCTAGTGTAGTGAAGTGCTATGTGCCATGCTTTATTCTCTCGTGTAATGTGTAATATTTCATGACACCGTTGTGTAATATGTCTTTTGTAATATTACAAGCATTACCTACACATGTCTACTAAACAGCGACTATGATTATCACGATGATGATGATGATGATATTGATGATGATGATGATGAACATTGTGCCAAATGCTGGGTTGGTAACTTTGGATATTATGGTAGTAGAATGTGTTTAGAAGAATAACCAACATGTCGGTAAACAGGTAGCAGAGTGTTGGCACAGTGTCCACATACCTACGTTGGACTGATTTAATCATAATTTTACGGTTGAAACGACTTTTAATTTACAGTGTAATTATAGTTGTAGTTACTTTGGGAAATTAATATTACCTATTGATTTTGTTTTGAAATAACGGGGTTTTCGCCTTTACTATTTTGAAACTTTGAAGAAATTGTTAGTCAGGTGTGACCGAGCAACACGGGTACTCTGCGTAGATTTTTCTTTCAAGGATACGGATCTAACAAAGACCTTTGGCTGGTTGCACGAAAACCCATAAAAAGACTCCGCTACCTATACCAACGATTGGAAATTGGTAGTCGAATGACATAATTTGTTCCGAACCAAAGATAGCATGACGTAGGTAGAAATGAGTGGTCAACAACGAACATATAATTATGTGGTTGATAGGTAGCTGTCAAGGTGAAAATTAAAAAGGAAAATTAAGGTTTTGTGAAAATTAATCCAAAGTTATCACGATGATCAGTTATAATTTCTGAATATTATGTTAATGTGGGTAGTCTACAAAGGGTTGGCTACTCACCAAAGTAGATATTTTGGTAATTACTGCAAAAGTTTCAATTATATGGTCAATCCGATACAATTTCAATAAAATATTGTGAAATGAAGATTCAGCCTTTATTGTAGTTTTAGAATAAGAAAATATTTCTTTGCGGATATGGCATTTTTTTTAAATTAAGTTAAATTAAAGATTGTTTCAACATACTAAAATGTCGTAAAGATTTAGCCTTAGCCCATCGAATCTATTAATATTTCTGGAATATTACAAACTAGGGCGATTCTGAAAAAGATAAGCTAAGGGGAAGTGGAAATTTGTAACAACGTTCTGAACGGCATCTTGTGGAGAGTTTGAGATTTCTGTTGCGAAGGAGATGGCTCATGTTAACACAATATGCTCTCCTGGCTTGATGCGATATCGGACTCCTAAATTATGATCTTCTTGGTCGTTGACCATGTATCCAAGGTATCTATATAAAAGTACTCCCTCAAGCAGTTCTTAATGCTGACTTTTGAAATTGATAGACTCCAAACGATTAAGCAGATGCTGCAAATTTTCCATTCAGTTGGCAAGTAGGATGGTATCGGCATATTGGAGCCTTCCGCCTACAACATTCTATTCGGTTGCGTCTGCAAGTTCCGAGAATACCTCTTCGGTATAAACGCTGAATAGTAACTGCGATAATGTATATCCTGCCGAAACTCTCGTAGCATCTCCGTATAGTACGTAAGATCGCGCTCTACGCGTACATTAGCTGTCTGCTGCCAGTTCAGGTGTTCAATCGTCCTTAGAGTTGAGACCTATCCTGTCTCTGATCTGCTTTAGTTCATAGTGTTTAGCAAGAACAAATGCCTTTTGATAGTCGATAAAACAGATGTAAGCGAATCGATCCATGTCCCAGCAGCATGGCACATGGTAACTAGAAAGCGCACAGCGTGTTCCATAGCCATTTTTAGATACTTTCGGTATATTTTTTCATGAACAATAATTTTCAAGAAAATTTTCAGGATGTTAGTCATCAATTATATAGTACGGTACTCGTTACAATGTTTTGCTGTGCTTTTTAGTGGTGGAGTGCAGCTATTCTGAAGGAAAAGTATCGAAGTCTCGAATAGCAATTAAGAAGTACTTGTGCAGTTCTGTCGAAATGTCTGTGTTCCAATAATTTAACAATTTTAACTGGTATTTCGTCCGGGCCTCCGGTTTTCCCACTCTTCGCAGTAAGCTCAGGAGCAGTCATAAATAAGGGTCGGGAAACTACATCATTTGTGATATGTACCTTATCAGTGGTACATTTTAGCCGTTGCTACATCTGTGGACATGCAAAAGCTGTTCAATATACTCTTTTCCATATCCCTAAATGATCTTCCATGGTCAATGCATATTTTCCATCTTTGTTCAGAGGAGGAGGGGTAGTAGGTTTCTTATTTCGTTTTATTCTCCTTATTCTTGTTGGAGGCTTCTCTTTACATTTATCATTTAGAGTTAGGCACTACTATTCCAGATGTTAGAACTAGATATGTAGTACTCCTGCATCGATACGAACATTGTATTTCTTCCAGACCTTGGGTTTCAGTTTTGCTCAGCCCTGGTCTAGATAATGTCTTCAGAGGCGCCGCATTCTATAAGTTTTTCTTGATTTTGGTATACCTCAGGATCTCCGACCGAGTATGGATAAACGCAGTAGACATGAAAGTTACGATGTAGAAGTTGTATCATTCCTGTTAATCTGTTGATCTGAATTATTCTGTTAGCAGAATTCGTTTTAAACAATTTATATTGTTATGCCTTGTTTACGTTGATGATACATGAACTTGTTTTTACCAGCTACTGGTATATATGTAGAGTCAAGTAAAGCCAAGAGGGTTTTTCACTTCGACGATTCGTTTTTCCCCACTAATTTGCTATAGCTTAGGAAATGAATGGCAAGTCTTCGGAATATTCTTTCATTGGTTTAAAGGTAAAAGGTTTAAGGTTTAAATGTGAAATAAGTAAAATATCTAGATTGAACTCTAATAATTTGCATTGATAAATACCTGTATAAAATCTTCGATACAATTTTGACGACGCTCAAACATAATCATTAAACATTTTGGTTTGTGTATAATGAATATTTTAGTGCTTTAGGTATTTTGAATCTACATTAAAGTAGTATTAAGTCTCTTGGGTCCAGCCCCTGTATTGTCTAGGGTATCCACCGTAAAAGTAGCGGTTTTGGATGTCAAAGGATAGATTGTTCATTTCAATAAGGGCTGTGTTCGAGTGTTTTGGCGCTCGGAGGTTGAGTGGAGTTTTTGCATAATAGAGGCGCATGTCTGGTCCGCCCAGCCCAGGGACTTGCCGAGGAGTGCTTGATGTGGAGGACGCCAGGGCACTGGAGTAGCAATCAACCTTAATGATAATGATTCTTTATTCCAAATAATTCAATCCATATAGACCTTAAGTACTGATTTCACTGACATGCGCAGAGAGTAGGATGTTTATATCTGCGACATCATTTAGTTTTTAACTCAGTTTCTATATAACGTTGTGTCCATACGAATAAATAAATAAGGTATCTACCTAATAAAAGGTATAGTAAGTGTTGTGTACAAAATGAATTATAAAAAGACCGAATGTCGTGATTTTAACATTATTTTGAGGTATAAGTAGTTGCACATTATATTATATTAACATAATAAGTGTGTACTTATAGGTACTGGTGTATGGTTAAATATGTTCTATTTAATAAAATTCTAGTTGCAGCTATAACTAGTTTATTAGTGTGCACCGGAGGTTTGCACACTGTCCGATGGCCGAATGTCGTGATTTTCGGAATATACGAACTAAATACGAGTAGTTTCCAATTTTATTAGCAATAAATGAAGTTGAGAATAACCATTTATACTTTGGTCAAACATTTGCGTCGAAACAACCAATGACGTTTGAAGGCACGTGCGCGTGACAGAGTATAAAAAGGCGCGCTCAACGTCCAAACGGGCATTCTTGTTCCGACGCTCGAAGTGAAAGGGTGAAACTCTGCCCGATTTTAATTTAAATTATCGAAGTATAAAACTAAATTAAATTGTTTAAAGTAAGAGTATTTGTAAAAGTTAAATATATTATTATTTAAAAGTGATCCAGTGGCGTTTTCATAATAATAAATTATTACAGAGATACAACATATTTTACAGTTTAAGCCACGTGTAAATTTTTCATGCCATCGAGGCACCGTTAGTCATAAAACAAGGCACATCATTTCACATCAAGTATCTCGCCATCAGATAAATCACTAAAACCATAAAATATAATCACAAGTGCATGCCTCGTTCACACCCCGTCCAAATCCTTGGCGCCGAATAGATAAAACAGAGGGACGCAGTTCAAAGATTTTCAAAATTGAACTGCCACGATTACAACAGCGTGCAATCGAATTCGATAGAGGAATTTTAATTAGGCTGTCTACTGATCACTACAAACATCTTGTACAAGGAGGCAAAAAAATAAAGCTAAAAAAATATCAGTTATTCCGCTGTTCCATACATTTGGTGCAGTACTGAGCAATTTCTCGTAGTAGGCAAACGAATCATTGGTATCTGTAATTGGTTATCTTCACAGAATCAGACACCAGAGCATACGTACAGGTGTTAATTGAACGAGCGAGCGAAGTTATCCGAGTCTACTGGAACAATCCGGCGTTTGTATGTTTGTAGGTATGTATGTATGTATGTAGGTATGTATGTATGTATGTATGTTTGTATGTATGTATGTATGTAACTTTATGTATGTATGACGATAACTTTAGTAAATGTAGTCGGATCGTCATGAAATTTGGTAGGTGGGTAAATGAGGCAAAGAGAATTTTTAAGTTCGAACATGAGCTAAATCGGTCGAGGGGTTGCTGAGATATAGGGTCGCGAGTTCAAAGTTCGGGGCGAACCACTAGTTACAAACTTAGTTTTTCAGCTTCTTGCCAGTTAGTGAAAAACATGTAGGTATTTAGGTACATATTTTTATATCGTTGAATAAGGGAAAGGGAATGGAGACCAAAGCTAAAGGGTCGTTAGCATCCGTCACATTTTTTTACATCCTTGTATAGGTACTCGGTATTAAGCTCTTGTCCGTATAACGAACGTTGTAATAAGCGGCTTCTTATTACACAACAAAAGTGGTAAACGTCGGAAAATGCATTTAAGAACTTCGTTGAAGTGGAAGTGGGTAGGATACCTGGCTAGTCGTACCGATGTCAGATGGAAAAAGTCCATTGCGGAATGGCGACCCCGAGAGGGGAAGAGATCGGTTGGCAGACCACCAGCCAGATGGTCCGACGACATATCCAAAGCAGCCGGAAAACAGTGGTTGCGCCTGGCGCAGGATCGTGAGAGGTGGCGTAAGCATGAAGATGCCTTTACTCAGCAGTGGGTGTTAACATGCTGATGATGATGATGATACGAAGGTTGTCACTTGATACTTTGGCATTAAAATAAAACTGTCAGACGTCAACAGACCTTCTGTGGAAATAACTCTGTGCCCCAGACCCGATGTCTTTTTCACTGCGAACCCCTTTTACGACAGTCCCTTAGGTCGTAAACCTAATAGCGGGAAATCTCCCGTCATAATATTATGTGGAACCAAACCGGCTTGAGTGACAATAAAAACTTGAGTATGAATTAATGCTCCCAAGTTAGTATCTTTGGCATATGGAGTTATTTGGAAGGGACTCATGGAAACGTTTTTATCTTATCTTTCTTCCTGGAACGTCGATAAGACATTTGCGTGCCACGACTCAACGGTTATACAAAACGTGTTTATACAAAGTTTCACAATCCAGTTTTGTTTTGAATTTAAACAACGCCTTCTTTGAGGTCTCCAAAATTCAAATCATTCAAATCTACGCTTTATGTTGACCGAATAGAGCTTAGTTACTTTCCTACGCACATACATGCCTACTCTAATAAACAGAGCATAGTATCGCGTCACTCCGGGTTTGATATGGTTCTGAGAATAAAGAATACATTGATATTATGTTAGTTATACCTAAGCTCAGTTGGGAGACAACTATTACAGTAAGTAACCAGAAGTCACATTAAAATCCTTAGATAAATATTTATGTTTACTAAACTCTTTGGCATGCCAGTTCATCACTATCAACCATAGTATGCCACCACTGCCTCACCTCAACTTTTTTTCTTCTGGTTTTAAAACTCTTGGGTTCGTGCAAAACAGCACATAAAGAACAAAATGGATGCTCTCCTTGTTTCCATGGGAACTCAGGACCCCGTCTTCCTTGGACTCGATACCTGGTCTTCCACCAGAGATATCTTTCATACGCCGAAGGGTTTGACATTAGTTCCACCATCTTGGATGCCAAAGCTTGCGGCTCAAGCTGTCTTGCATCCAAATAAGACCCAGGAGGTAGAAACCTTGTTAGGTTAACACCACTCAAAACCACTGGCACTGCACCACTTCCTAATGCCGTCACAATTTTCTCAGTCATATAATCTACACACAGAGAGTTCTCGAAGGCTAAGTAAAAAAAGTATTTTCTTCCCAAAGACTGCGTGCAATCTTCTTTTTCGTTTCTCGGGCAGGTCAGTGGTCCACATTTCCCAAACACATCTACATCGATATGCTTTTGAAGTTCCGCTACATATTCTTCTCTACCACTATCACTGTTGCAATTCGACGCCACCCAAGCGACTCCTTCTGTCTTTCCGTTGACCAATTCCTTGATATACTTCTCAGATTCAGAACCCTTTTCTGGGGTATCCACTCCATCCCAAAAAGGATTTAGGCTCGGTGCGATGATTTCGTCGCTCCAATTATCATTGATTGAGTAATATGTCCAGGGTATGTCTGAGTCCAGCCGATAAGTCATTGTCAAATTGTAGAAGTCACTTAGATACCATGGAATCTCGCCGTGCATTTCCGACTCAAGGTTCATGTAGACGTACAACTGTTGTGGCGTCCTCACTTTAGGTTTCCCATACAATGCCAAGTAGTACTCATATCCGTGGAAGAGTACAGCATCGTATCTCTCAAGAGGCAGCCTTCGATGGTCTGGCACGATTTCACAGTCCGTAACTTCGCAGCCGGCGTTTTCGAAGGCAGCTTTGTCTCCGCCTCCGAAACTGTAGAAGGAGTCCGAGAAGAATGGAACCCAGGTCAGTATAAGTTTGGCCTTAGGGTCTGGCCAGTTGTTCGTGTCAGGACGGCAGTGGCGTGCCGTCAGCCAGATGGCCACAACGGCACACAGCACGGCCACCCACTCGTAATATCTCATGAACACTGTTGCATTGAAAGCCCCAAAACAAAAGGTCAATTAGCACACGACCACACTAATTGATACGGGTGAAGGAGCGCTCTGTGCTAACAACTAAGACTGACTGACGTTGGCTAGCGATACTGGTATCTATGTGGCTAGCGATAAAGCCGATACGGTAAACGAAGCCAAGTGTGAGTCTGACTCGCACGCATAAGGTATTTTGTTGAGCTAAAACGTGCGACGGATGGTCTTAGGCTACCACAAACTTACCACTGCACAGTAATAAAATAATTCTAGTCTGTTGGTAAAACAATCTGTCGAATATAATAATGTTACTAGCTTTTGCCCGCGACTTCGTCCGCGCAGACTTTTTTTTTCTCGAGAGTTTTTTCTGTTTCAATGGTTATTCTGCTATTTGGGTCGGAGAGAAATCCAACCAATCAAAAATCATAGAAATCGGTCCACCCGTTCTCGAGTTATAAATGGTGTAACTAACACGACTTTGTTAATATATTAATATTAATGTGAAATACGTCTCACAACTAGCGCCGCCAATGGAAAAAAAATCATATCTTTTTTTTGGATGCGTTTTTAGCAAAAAACGCTCCTGCGATTCCTCAACGCGAGGCTTAACTATTTGTAGGACCTAAGGTTTGGATTCCAGATCCTAGAACTTAAGAATGCAATCGATTCTCGCCAAAAGTGGCCACTTTTGGGGAGAATCGATTGCATTCGTAGGAAATCCAATCCTGGAATCCAAAACTCAGGTCCTAAAAATTGTTAAGGATCGCGTTGAGGAATCGCAGGAGCGTTTTTTGCTAAAAACGCATCCGAAAAAAAGATATGTTTTTTTTTTCCATTGGCGGCGCTAGTTGTGAGACGTATGGCGTCTTAAGCGAACAAAAAGGGATATCTCGCCTAATAAAATACGAAACGATACTAATATTTTTTATCCCTAGTACCTATATATTTTTTAAATCCTATATTCTCGACCTAAGCACCATATTCTGCAGGTTTGTTATGTCTTCCGTGTTTCCGGCGAAACCCTAAAAACCAGCCCGTGGGATGACTAATACAGCTGATGAAGGGCACTGCGGTTGGTTTAGGACGACTTTGTGTGACGTGTTATAGATTATAAGGTTCAACAACTCTAGAAAGTATGTTTTCAATAATAATTGAACTGCTTTGTCTTACTCTTTGTGAGGCTTGACCATGTTAATAATATTGTTGTGTACAATATTGTTCTACCGATTACTGTCCTGAGAGTCCTGTCCCTCATAAGTTGGCCTTAAAGAGATGCTTATCTTCCGTGTTTCCGGCGAAACCCTAAAAACCAGCCCGTGGGATGACTAATACAGCTGATGAAGGGCACTGCGGTTGGTTTAGGACGACTTTGTGTGACGTGTTATAGATTATAAGGTTCAACAACTCTAGAAAGTATGTTTTCAATAATAATTGAACTGCTTTGTCTTAGGCTGGTATTAATAGTCCTCTGAGATCACCTACTTGAGATCGGTCTCAAGTAGGTGAACTCAGAAAACAAAAATCACCGACTTGAGACATTGGCTTATTAATAAACCTATCTTAGGCGCGAACTTGAGTCCTCGATTTGAGTAAAGAATGAACTATTTGAACGAATGATACCATTTAAGGTTCAAAATGTGGTCAAAAAGCTTAAACCCAACTCAAAAGTACTAGGCGCCCATACATTATAAAGAGACTATTCGAAAAGGCACAACCTGAGTTTGGCCTCCTTTTGGTCCATAAAATTGTCCATGGTCCGGTGTTATTCAGTTGGCAACTTGTCATTTCTATAATAGTCCAGGATTCCACAAACATAAAAGTGATGTTACAAGATATAACACGAACTCTACTCCAAATAGGTACTCGATTATAATAACTAGTGGTTCACCCCGAACTGTGAACTCAGGATGACTAACTTTTTGCTAACCCCATATCCACTCTTCGTCCGATTTGGATTTGGATGTTAGAATTTTAAAATTCTTTTAATTCCATTAAGCCGCCTTTATATTTTTATGACGACACAATCATTCATACATACAAACATACAAACATACTTCGATCGCTCGTTCAATATGACGACACAATTTTGTAGCGGCACCCTGGTCTAGACAAAAAGGAACAGATCTGACTCGCTTCAGCCATTTTTATTCAGCATTGTTATTCGTTACTTTGGCAACAGAGAGCTTGATCTTGAGTGAGTAACTCAGCATATTAATAAAGCAGCGCTTACTTGAGACCGATCTCAAGTCCTCGACTTGGGTCAAGAATGAACTTTTTCAACGACTTGAGTAAAGAATGTACTAGGCTACCATACATTAGAAAGAGGCTAGCCACAACCTCAGTTTCACCTTCAAAGAGGTTCGTAAGGTGAACAACTTTTTTCACTGTTTTCAGAACTGACGAATAAAAGAAAAAACTTTTTCTATTGTCAAACATCAGTCAAACTACGAAAATAATTATTATAAAAATGTCTCGTAAATTCTTGTGATTTTCAGTATATTGAACGTTTCAGTCGGTTATGGATAATAAATGGCGCCAGAGAGGTTATTTTCAATATTTTGGCCGAAAAATATCATGCCGGAAACTTCCAACAGAGAGCTTCAGTTCATTCAAGCTTCCGTTATTCGAGCTTCCGTTTTTCGAGCTTCAGTACCTAGCGGACCCAGTTGGATGACCTCTACAAACGAGTTGCTGACAAGACAGGTATTTATTCACTATAATTGTATAAAATATACATAGTTCACGATACAAGTTACAGATATCGTCAGTTAGGTCTTTAAAATACCCCATCATCAACGTTTTTTGCGCATTTAATATAACTTTAGAGGTTATGTTTACGTAGAGAAAGTAGTAATTAGCCAAGCGAATTTATAATAAATTATAGAGCGACTGCAAACCTAACGTTTGATCGCTGCGCACATCATTCTACTACATTAATGTTTTATTTTGATTACAGGAAAATCAGAAAGTACCTACTGTCCGACGCATAATCGACGAAGTTAGGGCGTTATGATAGGAGGGATAAAAACCAAGGCAATTTTAAAACACCAGCTTTGGTCCCGAAACCTGGAATAATGTGTGGAGAATGAACACATAAAATGAGGGGAAGAACACTCGACTCAGCGCAAATTCATGTCAGGTGTAGAAATTTTAGATGATGATTAGGAAACAATATTGTATTAATAAATATGTTACAACTCTCCCAGGCTTGTTTATTTTCCAATTAGAAAAAAAAAAGATAATTATGTAACATTAATTAAGGTCTTCCCTATTCAGATTTATCTTCAAGTATCAACTTAATTTACTAAATACCTACTACTCGTCTGAATGATACCACACCCTCAAGTTTTCCCTACTATATCCGCTTTATATTTTATGCATGCCTAGTAACCTCTATGGTCCAACTGGGCTTTGAAAAAAACTAGGTACGAGTAAAGAGGTTTGAATTGTATGTTGTGCTGCCATCTACATGATATGTATCATACTACATGAAGCTTTCTGTCACCAATCGCCATATAAGAGATTCCGGATGTTTATGCACGCCTAATACCTTCAGACCATTGACATGACGTCATTCACGTTACAGCACTCAAATTCTATTGTACACACGACAGCACGTCAAAGTGTACACTTTTGTTGTAAAGTCGACCGTAACGTAAGCGAGTAGAGTGCTAGCGTGTAAAGGTCGACGTGTTGTCGTGTGTACGTGCGTTTCACGAAACAATTCCCTTGGATTGTACAAAAATAGTCCCTATTACATCGTAATAAGAGTTTCGTCAAGGGAACTCTTTCGTGAAACGCAATAGAGCCCGGATTTTCAGTAAGGAAAGAGTTGAAATATACTTTCTGCCTTTTTATTAGTGTGTGGTGTAGTTTCTTACAAGATTATGGGAGCCTGCAAAAAGTAGTTTTTCTTTGAAATTAATACCTACTTAATTTTGACAACACTTCAGTATTTGGCCAAGTACAAGCTCGTAGCTTCTGATTCTACCATGCCTTTATAGGTAGTATTTGAGTTTTAGATGGTGACGCGGTGGTGGCTTAATGGGTAGAACAATGGACTCGGAATCGACGGATCCTGGTTCGAGTCCCGATGAAGGCATGTACCCTACCCATGACATTAATTTATTTCAAAGTCGCATACATACCACTCCCTGACTGTGAAGGAAAACATCGTGAGGAAACCGGAGCGTCTGAGGCTATATACCAAACTAAACTCAAACTTAGTACCAGCTTATTTTTTTAAACCTCAGCTCTTCGGAGTTCTTGCTTGGTAATATGACTGTGGGGCTCTGAGCTGCTGGAGTTTTGCAGCTCGAAGAACTCGGGCTGGTAGAAACACATTTCTGGCTAGTCATAGCGATGTGGTAGAGGTGCCGGTCGAATGACGACGACAAATTATTTCACACCACAAGGTCCCTTTCCACGTAACTTCCGATGTCGACTATGGTCCTAAGTATATTGTTAAGCTGCAGCTTCTTGCGGTAGGTTCGCTTTGGATGCGCGCTGACTAAACATCATTTTTGTATATTAATTATCAAAGAAAATAACTCCCCTTCTTGCTTTGCGTAGTCGGGTAATGAAAAACACGAACTTGAGTCGGCTATCGCCTGCACTTGGAAATGACAGTCGCAAGTCTGGTCTCAAGTAGGTGAACTCACGTAAGATTGTGTCTATTAATAAGCCAGCGACTCCGGTCTCAAGTAAGTGATCTTACAGCTTCTTAACATTTTATGCATGCCTAGTACTCTAAACCACGTTGTATTGAAATTGAGACGTCACTGACTGTCAAAAGATGAATGACTCACTCAATTCCGAGCTCAAGTCGGCTCTATTAATATGGCGTCGACTCAAGTAAGTCGACTCACTCAAGCAAGTCGGCTAATGTCAATGTCAATCTCAAGATCGTGACTATTAATAAGCAGACAGCTACTCAAGTTTGACATTACCCAAGGCTTGACATTTACCTCCTTGAGATCGATCTCAAGTAGGTGAACTCAGACGACTATTAATACCACCCTTACTCTTTGTGAGGCTTGACCATGTTAATAATATTGTTGTGTACAATATTGTTCTACCGATTACTGTCCTGAGAGTCCTGTCCCTCATAAGTTGGCCTTAAAGAGATGCTTATAAATCAATTTTGCCGTAAGAATTTTTTACTGAATTACTGCCTATATCGTAACGCCTAAATCGATCATCGACATTCCAAACGAAACTCAACAAATTGTAATAGACTCACTGCATCATATCTTTTAAGTACTTACATCTTAGGGGTAAATTATAAATATAGGTGTAATTGTTTAAATAATTTACGAGCGAAAAAGGCGGTAAATCACTGGGTGTCAAGTCATGTGCAGAAGATGGTAAATCTTTGCTTTAGGTTGGGAGGATTTTTTCGTCTTGTAGATTTACGAAGAAAGTTAGATTAGAAGAGCATTGATGTTGGGTTGATTTGTCTTCGGGTTTATGTTAGGGTTGGCATGACGTCATTGTTGTTGATCGATTTATTGTCAGTTGATATATGAAGTCACCCTTTGCGGGATCAGAATGGGGTAATACCTTTTGGAACTGTACTGTACTGTCCGTTGTAACGTCAGCATTTCGGCAAACTCTAGTTGTCTATGGCAAACTCGCGTCGAAACTTTCTTGTGTTTTCTGTGCGCGTGGGTGTCTGCTCGAGTTTTAACACGTTTTATTCCATAATGCAATAACATTTTATCCTTTTAGATTAAAACCATTAAACATTTTTGTGTATTTTCAATTTCATAAGCCTATGATAGAACGTAGAACTAACAAATTTTTTACTGACGCTACTCGAGAACTGTCATTTTCGGTTCAGTTCCAAATCCCATTCTGATCCCACACGGATTATACTTGATGTGTAGCCTGTTCTACATGGCCCACTAGCTGGGCAAAGGCCTTCTCTCAGAAAGAGAGAGAGAGCTCAATGCGCACCACGCGTGCCCAATGCGGATTGGCTATTTTCTCGTGAGGAAACCTGGGGCCTTAGCCTGTAACGCAATGGTGTCAAAATTGGCTCCAAGACGATTTATTAATGCTATAGGTCCTTTTAATGTTTTTGTAGTACAGCAAAGAATATTCTGATTCTAATTCTTTCTAATTAGTTCTCTGGTTTTAGGAGAAAAACAAGGTGGTCCTTCTGCTGGGATGCCCGCCATCGACACGCCATTGCGTTACAAGCCAGGGCCAAGGCATTTCTTACTTCTTTTACAAATAACTAGTGGTTCGCCCCGAACTATGAACTTACGACCCCATATCTCAGCAACCCCTCGACCGATTTGGCTCATGTTCGAACTTAAAAATTATCTTGGCCTCATTTACCTGCCTACCAAATTTTATGACGATCCGACTAAATTTACTCAAGTTATCGTCGAACGAACATTCATACATACATACATACATACAAACGCCGGATTGTACCAGTAGACTCGGAGAACTTCGCTCGCTTCGCTCGCTCGTTCAATGACGATAAATTAAATAGAACTGACTGACATATTGTATGTAATAAAGCGTATTACATGCCATATCCGTTCCGCAGAACCTGAATATATTTTCACAATTCCGCAGTAGGAATGAGATATGAAAGCACCCCGTACGCCGCAGTTTTTTCTACTGACGAGCGCCGCACAAAAGGTTTCCCACAACTTTTTGAAGGGACTTAAAATTGCCCGTTTTTCTTAGAGTTATTGTTTGGAGGCAGTTTAGGCGTCGAGGGCCCTCGGGAGGGGTGTTTTGTACTCGGTTCGCTGTGTCTGGCTTTGCTTTATGATCTGGCACCTTTTCTGGACTCCGAAGCTCTGCTTTTCTATCCTACGAATATTTTAAGGATATTTTATTTTAATCTGCAATAATACGGATAACTCAATGATCTTCCTACGTGACTTTTCTCATACCAACTTGTGAACCCCTCTCTACCACTTAGTGTTTTTCGTTACCCCGAAATTATGTTCCTTTCACGTTCATTTTCAGTGTTTTCGGCTATGGGAATAAGCATGGTGGTCAGCTTATCATAAGAGGTAGTGGCCAACCCTGGTGTCAGAGTTTTTAGGCCGCCCAAAGGGCATGGTTAGATGGTAGATTAGTAAGAATAGGTAATTTCAATTAAAACCTGCACAATTATACAGGTAAAACAGCACAATGCTGTAAGCTCGTTGCAGTTACGGTTGTAAGCTCTCATTCAACTAGGACACAATTGAGAGTCCGACTGGGCCTCTACTCTGTATTTTTCATTAATTTGTACGGTCGGTCACAGTTTAGGATACCTCATGGTAGCTCTTACCGCGCCCGGCATAAGGGCGCCAATCGAACAAAAAGGGGTATCCTACCGTGTGGCCGAATATGTTTCAGACAGGGTGTTTCAGAAATGTCCTGCCCAAGTAACATTTTAGGTTGTAGAAAGGTTTTGAACAGGTTCTAGAACCTTTGTATGGAAATCTGCTCGTAAGTCTTATAACTCTCAATAAAGTTATATTAACCTTGTAATTACCTTCTGAGTGCCAAAAGGGCCCCGGTTTTAGAACCTTTCTGAGAGCTACAGCACAACCTATAGCTCAAATCCAGAACCTTTCGAACTACTTGCATAGAACCTAAATATAACCTTCACAACCTTAATTTAACGTTATTATAACCTTGCAAGACAACTTATAAGTTCTAAATTAGTCTTGGATGTAACTCTATGACAACTTAGAACCTTTTTGATGGATATGAATAAATACCTTTCCAGGACTTACAAGTTTTAAATAGCTTCTGTTTAAGATTTTTTACAGATTCAAATACTTATTTACAATGGCGTCAATCCTTTTTCGTTCGGCCATCTTTCAAAATGGCTAGATAAGCAAAGTGTTTATAAAAATAATAAGTAGCTTGGTAAAGTCAGCAAATAATCAAAATATAGTGCGATTGGCACTTCATCGTGAAACTTTACGATAATAGTGCTGTATACAAGACGGGCCTTTCATAAGTTAAACATTTCGGATATTTTTTAATAAAAAAAAATAAAAAAAAATGGTGATCGGTGGTAAGTCACATCAGAAATCAAACTACTATTCATATGAAAAATATATATTATAAATCGTGTAGCGCATGGTATTTGATTACGCTTTATTTAATTAAAATATTGGTTTTGTTTCGTTTTTTTTTTTTCATTTTTTAATATTAAATATGGCTGACGTTAGGAAATTACTTGAAAGTATTATGTTTTTCCTTTTCAGAACTGTAACAGCTAAGAGCTCTTAAGGTTTTCCAAAATAAGAGCTGAAGGTAATCTCGCGGAGCTACCTCAAACGACAAGGCTGTTTTCAACGCTTCAAGGTTATTACCAGGAGTTGTCCAAGACTTACCAGTTGCGAAAACCACCACTGAGCTAAATTAGTTGCTTTTAAGTTTTGGTTGTAGGGGGACATGCGTTTGACCTTCGTTCAACAAACAGCTACAGGCTGCTCTAAGGGTGGTCACGAACTGAGATCAAAATTGAACTCTGTTTAAACTTAGTATAAAGTGAAATCAATTTTGAACTAACTTTAAACTGAGTTCAAAATTGATCTCTGTTTATATTTAGTTTAGTGAGATCAATTTTGAAGTTACTTTAACCAACTGGTATTACTGAGTTCAAAATTGATATTATTATTATTCGAATCGAATCGAATCGAATCAAATCGAATCGAATCAAATCTAATCGAATAGAAACGAAACGTAACGAAACGAAACAAAACGAGTCGAATCGAATCGAATCGAAACGAAACGAATCGAATCGAATCGCATATTGCTAGATTCATGGAACACACGACAGCACGTCAGTTGTTGTAAAATCGCCCGTAACGTAACCGAGCAAAGTGCTAGCGTGTAAGGGTCGACGTGCTGTCGTGTGTACTGATTCAAGTATCAAAACTTTAACTGCCTATATCTCCTAAACGGTTAATGCTAGACCCATGTTTATGGTACTCAAAAAAAAAGGGTTCAACGAGCTCTACCTGATGAACGCAACAAAAATAACTAGTAGTTCGCCCCGAACTGTGAACTCGTGACCCCATATAAACTTAACAACCCTCGGCAACCCCTTGACCGATTTGGCTCATTTTCGAACTTAAAAATTCTTTTAATTTCATTTACCCGCCTACCAAATTTCATAATGAATTGACCGAATTTACTTAAGTTATCGTCGAACGAACATACATACAAACATACATACATACATACAAACATGCAAACGCCGGATTGTTCCAGTAGACTCGGAGAACTTCGCTCGCTTCGCTCGCTCGTTCAATAAAAAAGAAGTATCAAAACTTTAACTGCCCATATTTGAACGAGCGAGCGAAGTTCTCCGAGTCTACTGGAACAATCCGGCGTTTGTATGTATGTATGTATGTATGAATGTTCGTTCGACGATAACTTGAGTAAATGTAGTCGGATCGTCATGAAATTTGGTAGGCGGGTAAATGAGGCAAATCGGTCGAGGGGTTACTGAGATAGAGGGTCGCGAGTTCAAAGTTCGGGGCGAACCACTAGTATCTCCTAAACGGCCAATGCTAGACCCAAATTAGTAATTTAATTTAAATTGATTCGATTCGATTCGAATCGCATAGAATCGAATCAAATAAATATCAAATCAAATCAAATCCAATTCAATCGATGTATGTATGTATGTATGAATGTTCGTTCGACGATAACTTGAGTAAATTTAGTCGGATCGTCAGGTGGGCAGGTAAATAAGGTAAAGAGAATTTTTAAGTTCAAACATGAGCCAAATCGGTCGAGGGGTTGCTGAGATATGGGGTCGCGAGTTCAAAGTTCGGGGCGAACCACTAGTTAATAACATTTTATTATTTTTGTTGCTTTCATCAGGTAGAGCTCGTCGAACCCTTTTTTTGAGTACCATAAAAATGGGTCTAGCATTAGCCGTTTCGGAGATATGAGCAGTTAAAATTTTGATACTTGAATCAGTATGAATCTAGCAATAGCTGATTCGATTCGATTCTATCCGTTTCGATTCGATTACATTCGATTCGATTCGATTCGATTAGATTCCGTTGGATTCGATTCGATTCGAATAATAATAATATCAATTTAGAACTCAGTTTAAAGTAAGTTCAAAATTGATCTCACTAAACTAAGTTTAAACATAGATCAATTTTGAACTCAGTTTAAAGTAAGTTCAAAATTGAGCTCACTTTAAACTAAGTTTAAACTAAGTTCAATTTGGATCTCAGTTTAAGTATCGTTCATGAATACCACCCTAAGGCCCGGTTTCTGAATTGAGAATTTCACTAACCAAATGCTTAAGTATCGTTCTGTCACATTCTCTTGTGAAACATCTGCAGTGACAGAACGATACTTAAGCATTTGGTTAGTGAAATTCTCAATTCCGAAACCGGGCCTAAGGCTGGTATTCTAAAAGTATAAAAACACGTTTGTGGTATATGGTCCTCCCTTATTTTTCATTATTATTTGTTGTCGTATCCTCCATTATTAAACATACATTCTGTAAGAATTGGTATTTGTATTTTTTTTGGTGTGAAAAATGTTTTAATACTTTCCAAAAAAACCTTCACCAAAACATCTATTTCATAAAAAAAAACATATTAATTTAATGTGTACTTATTATCTTGAATACCCAGCTTTCCATTAGTGTCACTAAATGAAAAAAAAAAATGGCTTCATCGATTTAAAGGAACAGCTGAAAATTACAAAAAAATAAATAGCGAAATTGAACTGATACGAAGTTTACAGAGAACCGAAGTTTACAACTAGTAAATAATAAAAATAATAAAACTTACCGTTGTATTAATCATTCATAACATTTTTACGCACTTTACGCTTAAAATTTCCACTCCTTTTTTTGTATCACCCTGTGTCGGTTCATTTTTCAAGACGCGTAATGCTTACAATGTATACCTATTCTTTGAAGTCGCGGAGACAACTGTCGGGTTTTGAGGATGCCTCTCAAGCTTTAAAATATTCCTGTAGGAATTGAATTATGCCTTCAGCTCAAAACAACAGCTTATTGGTTTTGTTTTTCACCACACATTCCTAATTTGTTTGCCTAGGCAACTCTGATCTAACCTCAAAGTTGTAGGTAGGTTTTAGAAACTACTTATAAGTAATTTCAAATTTTCAAAACCTTATGGTAATATCAAGGTTAAAAATTTAACCTTTAGATCACACATAAGTTAAATGACAGCCTTTCCAGAACCTTATCAGTAGCTTACGACAACTATAAGATCCTGAGGCTGTAAGCTCTTGAAACACAAGTCATAATAACGTTAACGTTAACTCTTGTCAGCAACTTCAAGGTTTTAACAATAAACTATTAGTTTTAGGACTTAGTAATCATTCTCAAATACTAAATTCAACCAACTAGCAAATCATTAACCTTTGTACAACCCTTCTAAAACCTAGAGGCAATTTTTACAACCTAGGCCCAAATGAAATGTTACTTGGGTGTGTCACTCAAAGGGGTGGCTTAACTCACTAATACAAGCAACTTTTACTATGGGACCAGGTGCGATATCTCAAAAAAAAAAACTGCTGCTCCATACATTTGTTTAGGTGGGTGTCGAATTTTAGTATGGAACAGCTGATATTATCTTGGAGATTTCGCATTTGGTCCCATAGTAAAAGTTGCTTGTATCGATGAGTTAAGCGAGCCCTTTCGGTGTCACATGACTTTTCTTATACAGCCTGAATAGTACGTCGATAGCAAGTTAACCTCAATACGCCTTCACTCTGCTTGGTTATGTATATTTCGAGCGATTTTACAACTAAAGTGTACGGTAAGTATACTTATTTTCTCATAACGAAAAAGCGATCGCACCTTTTTTATCGTAAAAGAGGGTGTTTTAAGTAGACCCGTTTTCGCTGAAATTCGTGAATAAACTACATAAAATATAAGCCAACAATTCCACAGCAATGTAACTCTTTGTTGAAATTAAACACAACAAAACGCGACGATCGAGGGGCGCAGTCGCGTGCGAAACGATACTTGCTTGACACGGAATACGATAACTGTCTAAACATTAGCCGGGTCACTGCTCAATATTGTGCTTATAATCTGACACAGATTAGATACGAGTAGTGGCCAAAAAGCGTGGTCAGGGGCCTTAGTCTGTAACGCAATGGCGGGTCTATGGCGTCCCGGCAGAAGGACAAAACCGGAGTTTCCTCGTTTTTCTCCTACAGCCAGAGAACTAATCCTCTAGAATTAGAATAAGAATATTCCTTGCTGTACTACAAAAACATTAAAAGGAAGACAGCGTTAGTAAATCGTAATTGAAGCCGTCAACTGACAGCCCATTTTGGCACCATGGCGTTACAGGCTAGAGGCCCTGGGCTACATTTTACAGCCTGCTGAGACCCAGGCAGGGCACAATGTCACGATAATTAGTAGATTGTTACCCGAGGGAGTAAAACACTAATTTGAAGGCGAGAGTGTTTCTTTGAATCTAGACTGGAGCGGAGAGTCTTTTGATCCCTACATAAAATAGGATAGACTGGCATTAAAAAAAAAATATTTTTTTCGCTGACTGTACATTTTTCCATAATCTATGAATGCAGTTCATAATTTAAACATTTATAATAAGTTGAAAAAATTCACTCGGGACAGGACTTGAATCGAGTGAATTTTTTCAACTTATTATAAATGTTTAAATTATTCCCTAGCACGGGTTAGTGCTTTAGAAAAAACAAAAAGTGCAGTTCATAATATCTCAAAATGCAATGGATGGTCGTTTTTCTCTTCGATCAAGGATAAAACTAGATACAACATAGAACTCTGAAATGTGTCCGGAAAAATAGATGCCCAAAGTGCCTATGGGAACTTATTTGCTCGTAGTCTATGCAATTAAAGTAAAACTGTACACTAATGCAATAAGGTTGAGATTCGAATATTAGACGTATGGTCGAAATGATGTTTCGTGTTGTTTCTGTGGGGACACTTATTGCTGATATCATTTGTTTCTGTGGGGACAAGTTTTTATTGTGATTTTGTACGTAATGCGGATTCTATGGGATTTAGTTCGGTGGTTTTTCTGTAACTATAAAGTGATTTGGTTTCGATAGATTGTCGCATAAAGCAACAATCAGTAACCATGTTAACACCACAATCCGAAAGTAGCTTTTCTTCTTCTTGTAGTGCCGTTTCCTATCGGAGGTTGGCTATTTCTTCCTTTGAGGCTGCCAAACGGAGCAAGGAGCTCGTGTATTCTTGGAACCAATGGCGTTAGTTCTCAAGCCATGATATTTTGGGGCTTCCAGCTCTCCTCCGTCCTGGTATCTTCCCTTGGATGATAAGTTGAAGCAGTCCGTATTGGTTGTTGCTCATTATATGCATAGCTCATGCCACGTTAATGAAAAAACACACCTACCACCCAGTTACACCCGGAATTAGAGCCGGACTCGCCCTCGATGCCCGGTAATGAACCGGTCCACGTAGAGCTTAGGGTCAAGCGATAAATTACAATTTTGTGAGCTTGCCCCGACTCGCCCGCCCGATTTAAGCGACTCGCCGGACTCGGACCTAATCAATGGAAGGGAGATGAGGCGCCGGAGTTATTAAAAACAAAAGCAGTCCTGGTTAGGGGAGTGAAATATTGTTGAAATGAAAAACCGATTGAATGAAGGCCCGCTGCTGTTGAAATAAACAATATTTTATGCCTTCCAAGTTCTAATCCATTACTCCCGTGCCACAGAAGATCTAATGGCCTCAAAAAACTAATAATTACGCGAAAAGGAAAGCCTGAGGCAGCACATCCAATACATGGAAGAATAATTAATCTAACAAACTACGCTAACGCACCTCTAAAATATTATGCTGGTTACCATCGCGATTGACAGAACTTAATGTAGCTGTAGTAGATTCCTGCTTTCAACTACTTAGACTTTAGGCCCTAGATTTATACAGCGTCCAGTGGCACTTTCACTCACACTAGACGGTGAAGGGACTACTCGAGCTCTGCAGTACATGGCACATTGTTTCAATGCTCTCGATGTGGTTCTCAGCATTGAGGGAATGGCAGGATATGTGGTTCTCAGCATTGAGGGAATGGCAGGATATTATGTGGTTATCGGCATTGAGGGAATGGCAGGATGGATAGTCTCCTATCTTTAACAAACAAAAGTTAAACCTCTCGCAGACGCAAGGGCCTTCAAACGGGTCCCTTTCATGGTCCTTTCACACATTTATTTCATTAAAAATAATGGGCGAGTTAAGCCCGCGCGGCGCTCAGCAGATTATACCAGTAAAGCCTCAACGTACACCCTGCATGGACACGCAGAGATTGTGGACTTCTCCACCGATGTGGTTGGGACATTTTTTCACACATTTACACAGTTTTCAGTTATCAAAAGTAAACACGGGATCATTATACCTACAGGGTTTGATTTGGTTAGTCACACCCGATTCAAGTAAACAAGAGTTCAGAGAAGTAGGAGTAATAAAGTAGAGTTCAAGTAGAGAAATGCACCAGTTTAGTATCGTAAGTTAATTTGGGCACCTCTATGAGTGTTCAGTATAGTAGTCGTTTTAACACTGGCCCAGATTATCACAATATTGCACCGCTAAAGTAAATGCGATGAATGGCACTTTTTCATAAGTCGCTGCATGCACAATTCGGTACGCAAAGTTTTTTGTTCGAAAGTCCGTTATTGGCTTAAACTTATCTTTAGACAATATTGAGAAACTAATTTAAATATTTTTTAATTTGGTCCAGTAGTTTTGTTTTTATGCGCTAAAATGTTTTGTTCCTATGACCGCCAACAGTATGCAGACCGTCGCGTGACGTAATAAAACCGTATCTTTGAAAAGTTGTAAAATCCAAACTACTGAACCAAAATAAAAAATAATGAAATTAGTTTCTCAATATTGTCTAAAGATAAGATTAAGCCAATAACGGACTTTCGAACAAAAAACTTTGCGTACCGAATTGCACAGTAAAATGGACTTAGGTACTGAAACCGTACAATAGCTTACATAGTTTTTAACAGGTCCAGGAGCATTGTGTCCATGTTGTAGCAAATAGGGAACCCTATTTAAATAAATATCTCTTCGTCCGCAGCAGATTATGTTAGGATATTGCATCGGATCGTTCCGCTGCCCTTTACGTTACAGAACAATATTTACGAAAGTACAACTGGAAAAATAAAACTTTAGAAACAGACAGGAGCTTTTTGTATTTCGTAAACGGTTAAACTTACTTTTATTATGTCGGTGTAGCCGACTAGTTTCGGTTCTCATTCGGAGACCTTAATCAAGGAGCTGAGACGGCCCTCGCGACGCCGTGGCCAGTCTCAGACTGCGTGTCACTAGGCGCCGCGCGCGCGCTGACAGTTCCGGTGCGGGGGGAAGGGGCGGGGGCGGCAGCGGGGGCGCGTCCGTCCGCCCTCTCACAGCAGGATTAATATGTGCAGTGCTTACGAAAGTTTAAGTGTAAAAAACAGACAGGAGCTATTTGATTCAAGTCTCTTTCTATGTTTTTTAATTTTCCTAATGGCATATAGGCGTGTCTTTTCCGTGGGCTAGGCCAACTAAGGTGTCAGGATGGTATAGGTGCCGGGCAAGCCTACTTCATCTAAAACAATGTCCTAGGCACTGCAGCGTCTGAGTGGTCACTTCACCTATCTAGTGTGAGTCAAGGTGCCACTGAACGCTGTATAAATCATCCCATTACGTAGATGTAGAGGTCTCAGGAGCAGCGAACGGAATCCGGATCTTTATCTTTCGAAATACAGTTATTTGAAGATTTGATCTGGGGGTCTACTGGCTAAGACGAAGCCGATTACCATTGGCGAAAATCGAAGTTCGATTTATGAAAAATGAACTGGGTGGCAGTAAAATAAACTGGGTGGCAGTACATTTTTCAAAAATCGAACTTCTATTTTCGCCAATGATAATTGGCTTCGTCTTAGCCGGTAGACCCCCTGACATAATGAAAGTAATGTGGCAGGGAAATCCAAAGCAGAAGACACATTTGGACGAAAAAGATGTAAAATATCCATTTAAAACACACACAATCATTCATAGACCCATAAAGACAGCCATTATCCCGCACAGCGGGCATTCTAGCAATCCCGGAACGAATGGGAGAGAAAAAACTTTAGGTCTCACGCGAGTCGGACTTTACAATTATGAATGCAAAGAAAGTATCCTTGTGATACCATCTGCGTAAGAATCATCACCATCATCATAAGCCCACCTCTGCCCAATGTTGGGTATAGGCTTTTTTCCCCTCGCGCCACCTCTGACGGTCCCTAGCCATCCGCATCCATGGACCCTCCGCCGCTGTGACAATGTCGTCCGACCATCGGGCTGCTGGTCTTCCGACTGATCGTCGTCCAGTTCTCGGCTGCCACTCTGTCACTGCCTTTGTCCACCGGCCATCTTCCCTCCTCGCCAGGTGTCGTGCCTGTTTCCACTTGAGACTCGAGATACGATCACCGATATCGTCAACCTTCGTTCGACGTCGGATGATGGCATTCGGTACTCGAAAAATCCTCGGTTCATTCGGTTCTGCGTAAGGATAGTTGAAGTTTAATATTCCAAATCTTTTCGTTTTCAAAGACGAGCTAATTATAAGGTAAAATATACCGAACTAAAAATTGTAGAGTCTACAACTTTTTGTTCAGTTAGATACTTGAAAATGCGCGTAGGTAAAAGTTGGTTTACTGCGGACTTGACACAGGAGTCGAGCATTTCCCATTTCTTAGAGACTTGAAGACTATCCACTATAAATGTACTATAAGGTATCCGTATCGTATTCTTAAAGTCGAACTCGTATTCAGCCCTCGGTTGTTTTTTTAGCTGCGCTCGCGCAGATGCATCGCGCATGCGTGAGCCGGTGATCTGTTTATTGTAGCGCCTGTAACGTTTAGCCGCTTTGTTTTTGTATTGGGCCGTTGATCCGGTCGGCTCCATCTTCAACCTTTGGTCTTTTCATTAAATCTCGGTTTTACCCTCTTGTATTTTGTCGGTGTAGCCGACTATAGTTTCCTTTGGTTTTTTATGGGACAGGAGATATTTGACTCTCAAAATTGATGGAGGTAGCCAGCGTTGCGGACTTATTTTGGCTTGGCAAGAAATAAATTATAATAAGGAGAGCTGACGGCCAAGTTAAATAATTTAGAGGGATCTCCTCTGCAATCAGTTTTAGATGGCTCAAAATCGAATGACTCCCAATTGGTATTACTTCGGCTCATAGACGCCCTGAGGGTACTGGATTTTTTTTACGCCAATCGAGCGGTTAATAATTCACCAAAGTGATGGTCAGAAAGAAGATTATGTTTTCACTAATTTGAACTTGCAAGAGTCAAATGAGGTCGAAGGAAATTTAGCCTCTCGCAGAAGCAGTTTTCGGCCCCCTCAGAGTGATGATCGTATTTCTCAGCGTTGAGGGAACGACTGGTCGACGATGGTAAGTAATCGTATGAGGTAGTGGCCACCCCTGGTGTCAGAGTTTTTAGGCCGCCCAAAGGGCCTCTGACATGGCTTAACGATTGTCATTATTCAACAACAACCGGGACCAACGGTGTAACGTGCCTTCCGAAGCACGGAAGCGCTCAGATATTATTGCCACTAGCGGTCACCCATCCATGGACTGACCGCGGCCGTTGTTGCTTAACTTTGCCAATCGATTAAGAACGGCTAGTCCAACTAGGCTGTGAGCGATTCTTACAGCCTAGTTGGTCGACGATGGATCAAAATGAAAAGGTGTAAGCGGAACCACACAAACAACTACAGCTGCAGACTGTCTGTCTGTCCGTCGCAGTCCGGGCTCTGCTTTAAATGTGGATAAATAACTAGCTACCCTCGTTTCTTCGTACAAGCCTCGTTTCCTTTGAGACGCGTGTATCTGACGTTTTAAATTACGTGTTGAACATCTTGTGTGCACATTGTTAGCGTTTGTCTTTCTTCTTTTTTCTCAGCTTTTTCTAGAAATAAATCTGTTAGTGAGAGCTGTCACTGTTTATTTATTCATGACGATATTTGGTCTTCACTGTACGCCATTTTTCATGTAGCCTGTATTGTCCCACTGCAGGGCAAACCGCTCTCAGCACAGATTTTACGGTCCTGAACCACCTCCGACTACTCCGGTAAATATTAAATTTGTCGAGATCATCTCGTCATCTTTGTCTTTGCCGGCCTCGTCTGCGGTGTCCCCACTCGAAGGTGAGTCTCACCCACCTATCCGGGTGCATTCGGCTAACATGGACAGCCGAGTTCCACTTCAATTTGGCGGTCTGAATGCCCACGTCGGCAATACGTGGGCATTCAGACCGCCACATTCGGACATTCTTCACACAATGTCCACTGCTCACTCTGTAACTGTGTTATGGCAATTCAATAAACGAATATCTTATCTTATCTTATCTTATCTTATCTCAATATGTGTCGCGAATCCTTTACATGGGCAATATCCCTCTCTCCATCGAAATTTTAAATTCCTAGCAAATCCAACAAAATTTGTCATCTGCACCGCTGCCCACGGCTAGTTTTTCTTACCTTTTCT
Source organism: Zelleria hepariella (assembly GCA_949319315.1). NCBI lineage: Eukaryota > Metazoa > Arthropoda > Insecta > Lepidoptera > Yponomeutidae > Zelleria > Zelleria hepariella. The sequence goes on along the minus strand of OX439386.1, from coordinate 606,561 downwards.
ATCTCTCATGGTTTCTACCATACACGTCCATAGGTACAGTCGGGAACCCCTTTTTGCTCGACTGGCGCCCTTATGCCGCACGCAGTAAGAGCTGACATGGGGTATCTGTGACTGTGGCCGACCGTATATCCTCCGCCATCTTGACCACATCGAGCTTCGAGCGACAGTACAAGATAGGTAGAAACTAATTTATATTTGAAAGCGTGAATTATTGATAATGCTGTTTGACCAACGATTTGCTCCAAAGCGTAGGATGGGAAAGTAGGCATTTTGTACCGAAAGCCGGGCTTTGATAAGTATTACTTACGTTTGACACGTCCATAGATTCCGTGTTGTACGATTTAGTGCTATCTTAGAGGCGTGTTTATTTGCATAGAACGTAATAAATTCGCTTATCGGCTTCAACAGATTTGTCTTTTCTTTTGGATCTTATTTGGCATTGCTTATTTTGTTATCATCCTTCGAAGCTACCAAACGAAACTACCAATCGAAGACGAGGGACGAGATAGCCAAATTGATCGCCACCCCGGATAAGAGACGGCACGCAAAGAAGATAATTTTTATAATTATATGGACCACTTGGTTAGCCAATAACGCTACAAGTTCACCAATATTACCTTACGCTAACGGATCTTAAAAAAAAAACTCCAATCTTCATTATTATTCCAAAACCAGTAGCGCATTCCTCAATATCCAGCTACTGGCAAATAGCCTACATTCCGACGTCTTCAACGCTCATAACTACCTACGTACTTCGACCAAACAACGTCCAATACCTTTTCTAAACCTCGAGTCTCTCCCACGCAGAGACGATTGTTGCAGGTAAAGGCTGTATTCCACAAAAATTGATTTCCGCTCGTTATTTTTTTTTTAATGTTACCTCAACTCATGTGGGTTTGTGATACTCTACATTTAAAATGAAACTCACAAAAGGTCAGCGTATTATGAAGTTCATGCTTGGTTTGGCGTTTGTCGACAGTCAGACGCGATTTTATTTCGGGTGGTAAAAAATAGAGGATTTCGAATGAAATGGTGTAATGCGGCAAAATCTGTTTATACAATAACTAGCTTTTGCCCGCGACTTCGTTCGCGCAGGCATAGTTTTTTTCCCCGTTATCACAATAAAAAATAGCTTATAGCCCTCAGCGATAACGTAGCTTCCCATTAGTGAAATATTGTTTTAAATCGGATGAGTAGTTTTGGAGATTATACCCTACGTACATACATACTTACAAAGTTTTCCTCTTTATACTCGTAATATTAGTGTAGGTAAAGTAAGCATTATTGACGGTACGGGCGGCGGCGGCCGCGTTGGAACCAAAAGTGCGTAGTCGTGTATTACGATTTCTGTTATCTATACAGATAGGCCATATCCCAGACAGAGTCTTTAAATTAATCTGTGTTAAGCGAAATTTTACAGTCACGTCCCGGTTCTTCTATTGCTTCTAGTGCCTTAAATTTGTGCTTTGAAATCGGGCCATAACACAGATAGTTGTCAGACACCTTCGATCTTCGTGAAGAAGTACTATCCACTTATCCCTCTGTTAGTAATTACTCTGTTGGGAATGATACTGTTGAGTAATAAAATATGTTTTCTCTGAGAATTATTAGTTGAAACGCTTTGTTTTGTACCCGGCGATGGAAACTTTATATGTCATTGTTTCATTGGGAGCATTAATCTTAGAATGAACTGGTGCCACTTTCATAAAAGTACAATTCATAGTTTATTATGACAATTCGATGAACATTGAGTAGTCGGATAGTAGCTAACCTTTTTTTTACCTCTTTTATGTCTAATCGGCTACTCAATGTACATAGAAATAATGCAATGAATTAATTGTAGATTTATGAAACTGGCACCTGGTTGATGTTGAACAGTTTTGAGATACTTACTAACATAGATTAATATAAAGCCAAGTAAATATGTATATTGTGTACACAACAATGGCGGTGGCACCCACATGTTACCAACTGCGAGGCCTCAAACTATTACACACACACATGCATGCATATTGTACATAAGACAGCAAGTCAGAGTGTATACTTTTGTCTTAAAATCGCCCGTAACGTAACCGAGCAGAGTGCTAGCGTGTAAGTGTCTACGTGCTGTGTTGTGTAAAGTAATGTCTGCAGCTTCAGGCCTTGTGCTGACCGCATCTTCAAATAGCCTAAAGGCATCATAATGCGGAAGTGCCGTGTGTTTCCTCTAAATGTATACCACTCAGGCACAACAACGCCTGTTGGCACCTGTTTGCACTGCGAAAGTCCGCCAATAACACAATCATCAACGAATTGGCACCAGAATCAATCACCGTCGCTTGATTAAGAGCACAGCGAGCGTGGGGTCTGAGCGGCCCGCGTGTCGCAACCGCGCTAACGGGTTAGATCATTAGTTTTTAGCTGACACGCTCATTTGTCAAACTCTCGCCTCTCGCCTCCGCGGTCTGCCCGGCGACGGGTTGACGCAAAAACGCGCTGGATTGGGTTGAGCGCTTGATTGTACGACGGAAAAAAGTCATCAAAGGTATACAGTCCGTATCTAGAAAGAATTCCCTTGGGTTGAACAAAAATAGTCCCTCTTACATTGTGATAAGCGTTTCAAGGGAACTATTTCATTAAATGGTCTATACGAGCCTTGCAAAATAGTGAGAAAAGCGACAAAAATAGATTCACATCACCACCACAGCTTTATCTAGCGGTAAATCCGCTGAGATGACACCACAGTACCGTAGACTAGATCCGATTGTTTGTGGTTTTTAGGGTCCTATTGTCGAGCGAGCCTGAAACCCGGACCAGTGGCCTTTGTGAGCCCAATGAATAAACATAAAGAAAGAAAGGACCTAATGAAACAAAGCAATACTACTCACTAAAGGTGAAGGAAAAACGTCGTGATGAAACTTGAGTTTGCGACATCTGGGAAAAAATATTTTCGGACACATTCCGAAATGACATTTTATAATTTTAATAACTATTTTTGATGCGATATTTCGGATACTAACAAATAAAGCTGTTTTGTAACAGTCGGATAAGAAACTCTCTATGATCTTATTTGTATGAGGTACTTATTGAAAATACACTTTGTAATGCATGTAATACTTGTACCTTGTGTCATCAGGCAGTCTTCAACCTTTGCTTTCTAGTGTTTCGGGGGGGAGGACGCGCGATACATTTCATAGAGCGAAAATCGCCAATCTACAGTGGGCTCGACCATTGTCAATTTTTCGATGACTTTTCGATGACCAGAAAATTACATGTTATTGACATCACATCTCACTAAATGCTCGTCCATATCTGTCAATATGTGGAACAATATTTACATTATATTTAAAAAAAAAAACACTAAGCCACATATTTTGACTAAGGTGTAGAGTTTGTGAAGTTCGGGCTTGTAGATTTCGGGCGGGCGTGTATGTATAATTAGAAGCTTGGCTCTACATGAGGGGGCAAATTCTCGGGTATGTCACATTCGAGATTCTACGAAGAAAACCTTAGTAACAGGTCACTTTCGACATTGCTAGAATTAGCCCTCTGATAGCCTTTTGACAGTGCGAGGTGTATGGTCTCGTCTTGGCAACATTTTTTACATGAAAATGTTTCTGGTGGGATACAATTTACATAAAACATGCAAAAAACACTAGCTTCCAACCTCACAGTCAGCCAAGAACTGAAATAACAAACGACTGGCCCTGGAAATAAGGAAATGAAAAATATAGCGCGCAGGGTGCGCTGTGTTTGTGTAAGTGATACGGGTTATATTGTTTCAGCCGTGATCTTCCTTGTTATTTAAGTCTGTATGTCTGTCTTTTATAAGGTTTAATATTTTACATAATACATTTTAAATGCGTTAGCTAAGTAGGGATAAAACTATGTTAAAATATTTCCCAATTAATAAAGATAAGTTTTCTTTTTCTACTTTATATGATTACTTTATCTTTTATAGTATTGTTTGTATTCTTATAGTAACTTTTATCAATGGATATCTTTGTCGGTAAAAGTAAGATATCTACTGAGATAATATTTCAAAATAACTTGGTGGAGAAAATTTTTATCCCGCTTTTGTCATTGTAGGTAGGTAATCGTATGAGGTAGTGGCCACCCCTGGTGTCAGAGTTATGAGAAAGTCTATCTCACACAACGTAAAACACAAAACATAGATTCCTCCACGTTTTAAAACCTTTTCCCTGTTATTGTAAGTACTGCAAAAAAAAATATTACGAACAACAGCAGTGTAACAAAAAGTTTCGCGCAAAAAGAAAGCAATCATTATTATTTACCGTTGAAAATAAAAAGGAGGCGCCGAAAGTTTGGAACCAATCGCCTTCTACTTGAAAATGGCTAATCCGAACTTGGGAAGTCTTCTTTGTGAGCAGTCTTATTATGTAGGAAAGCTCTTTTACAAATAACTTTACAGGCAGCCATGAATGAAGGCACTGCTAAAAGCCTATACATAACTATAGCACAACCAATGAAAAATAAAACATCAGTTTTCTTGCGAAAGGTCCTAGGTGGCGAAGAAGCGGTGGTGGTCTAGTGGGTAGAACAGTGTACTCTGAAGCGAAAGGTCCTAGGTTCGATTCCCGGTGCGGGCATGTATCTAACACTTTGTTTAATTTCAAAGTTACGTGCCACTCGCTGACCGTGAAGGAAGACATCTTAAGGAAACCTGAGCGTATGAGGCAAACATCGCCAACCCGCATTGAGCACGCGTGGTGATTAAGCTCGAACTCTCTCTCTGAGAGAAGGCCTTTGCCCAGCTAGTGGGACATATACAATTGTACAGGCTACATCTTACAGTTTTCTTGCTAAAAGGTAGAGCTAGACCTTAATACTGGTAACTAGTATCTAGATCCTAGGGCCGAAGACACAACTAGATTTTTTAGCCGAAAACTGAGCCTTAGAATCTTATATTCAGATCTATAGTGCTCGCTATTGCAAAAATGGTGTCAAATGTTTTTTTTTACCCGACTACGCGAAGCAAAAAGGAGGGTTATGATTTTAGCAGCGTATGTATGTATGTATGTATGTGGGTATGTATGTTTGTGTGTTCATCTGTCTCATTCTGTGTGTGTTCATCCCTCGCAGAGCCTAAACTACTCGGCCGATTTCAACAAATGAGGTGACGTTTGCTTCGTCTTAATCACCCAGGTAACATAGGATAGTTTTATTTTGAAAAAAACCAAGATGGCGGCTGTGCTGCGCCCTAAAGTGGTGGACCTAAAAATAAAAATTATTGGATACCATCGTCATGGGTATCAAATGAAAGGGCTTTAAAAGACCTTTTCAACACTATCATGTATAACACATGTAGCGTCAACATAACAAATAGAACAAAATATTCCAAAATGTGTTTTTTTTTGCCCTTCTTGGTTCTATTCTAGGTGATCATCCAAAATTACTTACTAAAAAGCTCAAAAAAAAAATAGAAGTTAAAAACTAAAACCCGACTACTAAAAGGCTTAAAACAAGACCTGTCAGAGGACACCACATTCGCATTTGATAAACCGATGGCCTCCGACTACGATTTTATCTAGGAGTCTATTTTAAGGATAAGCAGGTCTTGTTTTAAGCCTTTTAGTAGTCGGGTTTTAGTTTTTAACTTCTATTTCATTGGTGACGCTAGTAAGCGTACAGACCGTACTAGATCGTCTTATTGTTACTTCTATAATATATTTACTTATCAATTCATCCGTCCGTCCATCTATCCATCCCTTCATCGATCTTTACAAGGTGTTATTTTGTAAAGTGATTATTTACATTATTCTGAAGCCAAAACATATTTAAAAAATAAACATTATTTAGTGAAAAATGCCGAAAAATAATTTCCTTCGCTCTCTTGCGGCCGGCACTCAATATAGGGCGCCACACGCGCTTTGAGAAGGCTGGGGGTGTCCGCACGACCCGGTTACTACAGAAAAAAATATAATAAAGTAATTTGTAGGTAAAGAAAAAAATATACTCATTTATATTTTTATTAAATTATATTTAACTATATTTAAGGATACTTATTTTTTGTTTTGTTACTAAAACTATCGTCCCTGACTCAGATGTCACTAACCAAAAAAACACCTTGTATATTTTCTCTCAAGTAGTTTTCCGAAAAAGGATAACGTTCTTCCTATTTGCGACATTTCCTATTTCCTATTTCAGACAATGAACTCACAAGTACGGAACCCTAATCAGGATCGTTCATGGAATATAAAAAGATGTATTGAGAGTAAAAATTCTCACTACTCGCCCGATAGTTCAGTTGCAAGAGCGCTGAACAGGGGCTTTAGCCTGTAACGCAATGGCGTGTCGATGGCGTCCCAGCAGAATGACAAAACCGGGGTTTCCTAGTTTTTCTCCTACAACCAGAGAACTGATCCTCTAGAATTAGAATCAGAATATTCTTTGCTGCGTTACAAAGACATTAAAAGGAGCGACATCATTAATAAATCGTAATTGAAGCCGTCAACTTACAGCCCATTTTGGCACCATTGAGTTACAGGCTAAAGCCCCTGTACTTTTGCTGGAAGTGCTCTTTCAGCGTTTTCCTTTGCACTTCTTTACAGGGAAAGTTTA